>QJPP01003562.1:0-263089 GCA_003996215.1 Jaltomata sinuosa
GAGTTCTCGCCAGTGTTGAGGTTCGTTCTACTTTGATTGATCAAATTCAAAGCCGTCAGTTTGAGGATCAGCAGTTGTGTGACCTCCGTGATCGGGTTGTTCAGGGTGAGACCAGTCGGGCTACTCTAGATTCAGATGGGGTTCGGAGGTTTGATAGTCGCCTTTGTGTTCCGAGGATTAGTGATTTGATTCGGTTGATACTTCATGAGGCACATTGTACTAGATACTCTATTCACCCTGGCACAGCAAAGATGTATAGAGACTTGATACAACTTTACTGGTGGAGTGGTATAAAGTGGGATATAGCAGAGTTTATATCTCGGTGGTTGAACTGTCAGCAGGTTAAGTTTGAGCACATGAGACCTGGTGGTTTGATGTAGCGACTTCCCATTCCTGAGTGGAAGTGGGAAGGGATTACTATGGACTTCGTTGTTGGTTTACCTCGTACTTATCATAGGTTTGATTCTATTTGGGTGATCGTTGATAGGCTGACAAAGTCAGCACACTTCATACCAGTTCAGACTTCTTACAGGGCAGAGAAGCTAGCTCAGATCTACATTCGTGAGATTGTTCGATTGCACGGGGTCCCAGCTTCTATCATTTCAAACTGCGACACTCAGTTCACACCTCAGTTCTGGAGGGCTATTCAGCAAGATTTGGGTACAGAGGTTCATCTTAGTACCGCTTTCCACCCTCAGACAGATGGACAGTCCGAGAGGACCATTCAGATTCTGGAGGACATGCTTGGGGTCTGTGTTCTTGACTTTGGAGGTTCCTGGGATTAGTTTGTTCCCTTGGCAGAGTTTGCTTATAACAACAGTTTCCATTCGAGTATTGGCATGGCACCTTTTGAGGCATTGTATGGCAGGCGTTGCAGATCACCGATAGGTTGGTTTGATGGTTTTGATTCTAGGCCATAGAGTACAGATTTGCTTCGAGATTTCTTATATCAGGTCCGAGCGATTCAGGACAAACTTCGGGCAGCTCAGAGCAGGCATAAGAGTTATGCTGATCGTAGGCTTCGTGCCTTGGAGTTTAGTGTCGGTGACTTGGTGTTTCTCCGTGTATCGCCCATGAAGGGCATGATGAGATTTGGTAGGCGGGGCAAGCTTAGCCCTAGGTACATTGGGCCATTTGAGATTCTTCAGAGGGTTGGTAGCGTTGCCTATCAGTTAGCCTTGCCTTCGATGTTTTCAGCTATACATCCTGTATTTCATGTTTTGATGCTGCGTCGGTATGTCCCAGATGAGTCTCATGTGTTGCAGTGGGATTCAGTTCAGTTGGGTGAGGGTTTAGCCTTTGTTGAGGAGCCGACAACTATTTTGTCCAGAGATGTCAGGAGATTGAGGTCTCGAGAGATCCCGGTTGTTAAGGTTCAATGGAGGCACCATCCAGTCGAGGAGGCTTCCTGGGAGACCGAGAGAGATATGCGGGCTCAGTATCCGCAGCTGTTTGAGCCTTCAGGTACTTCCTTGTCCTTGACTTTCGAGGACGAAAGTCCTTTTTAGTAGTGGATGATGTAATGACTCTTCTGGTCATTACCGCGTATACGCTTCCTTGTACTGTTAGAGCTTTTCTATAGCAGCCCCAAGTCATTTATGGCTTGCTGGGACCGGTGGTTCGGTGCCCTGGCCGTTCGTTTGGTCCTTATGGTCGTTCCCCTATTTTAGAGCTGAGCCATAGGAGCTGAGTATCGAAATCGTGCAATGATTTGCGTTCGTATAACCTTAACCTTCGTTCCGTATCAAAGGCTTGCGAGCCTAAGTTTGAGAATTTATTAACATCGCGTGTATTTGAAAATATTTTATTTGAAAGTTGAATTTGGTAAAAAGTTATATTTTTATTACTGTTTTTAAAATATTTTAAAGGTCTATGAAAAATACTTTTTATGACATAATTGTGTATGTATTTATTTTATAAGGTTTTTATACATTGTAGTATTTTAGGGAGATAGTAAAATTAGTTATGTTAAAAAATATTATTATAATATAGTAGATTTTATTTGAAATGATTTTCTATTAACTATGGTATATTTAAAAAGTTATATATATTTTATCACGAATCTATGCAATACCCGAGTATATACGTAATGAGATAAAATATTTTTAAAATGGAACCTCCACTCCACGTGGAGGTTAAAGTTGTAGACAACCAATTCAATGGCTGCCACATGCCCATTAGTTAGCATACCATTTATTTTTCAATTTTTGTCCTATTTAATTATATTAGCAATTAAAGTGGTGTGCAATTTATTTTAGTCGGTCAAGAAAGTGACCGGTTGCTTATATGTTATATATATAATACTATATATATATTTCATTCACTCTTTTATGATAGGAAGGGAAAATATTCTTTCCTTACTACTTCATGAGTTCTTCATCATATAAACATTGTGGCGTCTTATGCTTTGAAAATATTTGGTGAAAAAAAAATGTTTTAATTGTTTCTTCAATCATAGAAGGAAAATCAATTATCCACGTCAAATTATTCAAGCCAAAATTCAAGTTTGATTTCATTTCGGAGCTTCTCGGAGCGGTTTGGGCTTGGACATCGTCGTCCTAGAAGCTTGTCATCAGACGACAGGTAGGTTATGGTTTAAACTCCCTAGACTTATCATATATCGGATAAAATTGTACTAGCTGGCATCCTTGGATTGGATTATTAGGTTGGTACCACAGACCTTGACCGCTTTATTCATGTTCGCCTACTTTTGTTCCTCCGTTGCTTGTAGTACTTGCCGATATATTTTATTTACCCTTGTGGTCCTGTGAGGCCTTGTTGAGTCAGGAACATAGAAGGTGGGATATTGGGAATGTCCGTGAGTCCCGAGCATAGAATTATCCTTCTAGGCTGGTTATGCTTGCTGAGTAGCTATAGGCTTGTGCAGGGTCGATAGGTTGATTGTAAGCTGCTGGGCAGCTTTTGTGTTTGATCGTACCATTTCCATGCATATAAAGAGGTTTTATCCATGTTTTACTATGGTTTTAGCTTCGGGCCTACTGACACTATTTTCTAAACTGTGCATGGCCCCAAGGGCCTGTTTTTGATGGAAACGAATTGGACATGGTTTGATTTAACTTGTGAATGTTGTTGGGTAAAAGAATGTAAAATTATGACTTATATCACCAGTTTTACGATTAACGCTAGACTCGGCAGGGCCGGGGTGCTAGTTGAGTTTTCTTGCTACTTGAGATAATTTTAGCCTCGGTCAGACCGAGCACCTGAGATAACTTTCTATTGTTTAGACCCGGTTATGCCCGGGAACCCTTGGAGGGGTTTTTGAGATATTTTCCCACTACTTTAGTCCTGGACAGGGTCTGGGCATGCATATTCGAGACTGGGTCTCTATCTTGAACCCGGACTTGCTTTCGGATGACATGTTTTGATACTGAGTTTTAGTATGGGGTCGGGGACCTCCATGGACCTTGCCATCCGGGCCTGGGGCTTCGGGCTGTGTGTTTTGGAGGAAGGGTATACGGCGGAGTAGAGGTATACGGGCAGTGTCCTTCCATTGGACCTACCTGCTGGGCCAGATCGGCACCGGAGGAGGTACATACAGAGATACCATTTCACTTGAGATGTTCATGCATCATATCATTCATTGTTTGTTGTTTGTTGATTGTACGCTCCGGTAGTACGGGATGCCGGAGGGTTTGTTTTCACTTGTTTGTGTTCCTCGGTTGTATGGGCGGCCGAGGGACTGTAGGTAGACTCTTGCTATTTACTTACAGAATTGTTCCCTGTTACGGTTACGTATGAAATTGGTTACTGCTAGGTTGTTAGTTTCTGGATTTGAGATTGATATGATTAGTTGAGTTTGAATCCTGTCTCCAAGCATGCCTATCATTACTCTTTCCCTCTTCTTACACTTGAGGTTACCGGTATACCCTCCATTTCTTAAACTTATTATGTATACACTGTTATTGCAAGGACCCCAGGTGCGTTATTTCTTACTTTCACCCGTGCTTATGATGTATATATTCGACTTGCTGGCCTCACATGTGGTTCTGTTGATTTCCCTCTGGGCTAGTTCCTGTGTACCTTTCGTTGATTTCTGTGACTACTTACTTCTATTCTGTCTGTTACTATGCTTTTATCTTATTTGTGCCCAGTCGGCCTATGATACCTACTAGGTACCTTATGCTTCGCATTTGGTGCTCACCCTACCCCCTGCATCTTTTGGTGTAGATCCTAGCGTGGGCCATCGCCGTTAGATCGCTGTGATTCGTGCTTGGAGATCTGTTGGGGACTACTTCAGACTGAGGGTGAGCTCTTGGCGACCAGAGCTTAGCTTTAGTTTATCTTTTGCTTTATGTACTCTATTACCATTCGGAGACATCTGTATACGCTATTTTGGATCGTTTGTACTCCCTATATGTAGTTCTGGCTCTATACTATGATACTAGGTCTTGGGGTTTGGTTTAGTTTCCGCATATGTATATATATATTCATGTTATCTATTCTCTTCATCTTGTTCCCTTACTTTTGCTTATTAAACTATTCTTCCACTTATTTGTTAGATAGTAGCCCATTACTAACTGTCCTGGGCTACGGGGATTGGTTCTCCTACTGGGGGGATTGTAGGTGCCATCATGACCGAGAAATCGGGTTGTGACATGTTCTTAGCAAACAATCTAATCTTAATTAATACTATTGACGTTAAACAAATGCGATTCGTAACCAAGTGTTGAACTTTGTTTTATAACTAAAAACTATAATTAACGATGATGTGAAATTTTGGATTGTAAACAATATATGGAGAAGTCCAGGGTCGAGGCAATTACTACACAATCATGCTTAACTATGGTTCATAACCTGTGTTAATGTTTATCGTGATCGTTAGTTTACGGGGTTGATATTATAACCCGGGAATGGTCATCCTCTAAGTCATCTATCCAAATTAATCTCACAAATACATCGTTGAGCGGGGATGTGAGTCTTTAACTTGGATGCATTTAACATTCTTTCCATTTTATTAACAAAGTGGGGCGTTTAGGTATATCTCTATCCTAACCGGAAATCAAACTTCACAATTGTTAACTAACAACAAAAGATATGATCCACACCTCCTACGTTCTTCATTCCGTCTCTTAACTCCTATGGTCAATTCATTTTGAGACTTGGTTGTATCCTAAAGTTCATAATGCTTTAGAATAGTTAAACTAAGAACAAAAGAACAATCACAAGACATGATAAATAATAAACCAACTAAATATCCATAATCAAGCAATCATGTTGTAGCCTCAACCCTAGAACGAGGGTGTTTAGCCACTCATATTCTACTTTACGAATACAAAAATGTTGTAGTTCATACAAGAATTAAATAAAGAAAAGGAAGAGATTAAGAACCCTAAGGCAGCCTTCTCCTTGTGTTTTTGCAATCCAAAGTCATCCAAAGATATTTACAATTGAAACCAAGTGTCCTATTTATAGTGGAGGAGAAATTTCACGCGTCGGGAACAAGGTCCGTGACACGCTGCCCATAGCCCTGACTAGGCAGTGTGTCACGCTGATCAATGCCCTGAGCCACTGGCGTGGCATGGCCTCATCGCTCCTATTCACTAGAAATTACAGCTGCACAGCTACCCACCTCTGTGTCACGCCTCCCATAGCGGAGGCTAGCCTCCGTGGCACGGGGGTGGTTCTTTTGACGTCCATTTTTGCTCCCATGAACTCTTTCCATCTTGCTTTGAGTCCCCATGGTTTGTAGCATGTTTTTAGGCTTCAATTAGCTTCCAATACTCCTCCAAAGATCACCTACAAGAGCTCACAACACACATAAGTCCATAGGACACAATAAAGCTCATACAAGTACGCTAGAATAGGCATAGCTCAAGCTAGCAAAGCTAGGTTCCTCATCTAAACTCTATTTGATTCTTTTAACTTATTATTTGTTCCAAATGCAACCCAAACACCATAAACAAGCACGTTAGTCACAAAGTACACCCTTTCCACACTAAATACCTCATTAGTACGTCAATCCTCAAAACTAAGCTAAACGTGCAAGGATAACAATACTTAGGTATGTAAATACGCCTAAGATCAAAGTATCTAACCACAGGAACAAACTTAGGAGACGAAGGGTCAGCACTAGCATCTCGGACATATGCTAGATAAGCTAGACACCTGCAAAATATCAACTTCTTAGCTCGAAGACAAGAGATGATCCCTGACGATGCGCGACTAACAGAATCCTGCCACACAACCGGGGACACGCCGGGCATGGCTATTGTAATGGTCTTGGCATAGAAATCCAAGACCGCATGGTGAGGGGATAACCAGTGCATGCCCAGAATCACGTCAAAATCTACCATATCAAGTATTAACTTTTTTGTCCGGTATGTCGCTCTGTCATTGTCTGATTTTCGGTTGTCTGATCACACTCGAAATTATGTATCTACTTATCGTATTTTTACCCATGCTCGGTAGTTTTGTAGCAGGTTGTTTTGGACGTTTTCTAGAAAAAGAAGGAACCGCTATAATAACCACTACGTGTGTTTTATTCTCTTCGATCTTCTCTTTGATTGCTTTTTATGAAGTCGCACCAGGAGCTAGTGCTTGCTATATAAGAATTGCTCCATGGATCTCATCGGAAATGTTTGATGCTTCTTGGGGCTTCTTTGGCGACCCTGAAGTCACCAGATGAATTGCTGAGTAAATAGATTAGATCCAGACGCGGCTGTTGCTCTGCGGCGATACGAACTCGACCCGCTCCTACCCACTCCGGGGTACCATAGCATATCGGGAATAAGGGGGGATATAGTGAACCACTTCCTTGGTTGGGGGTTGTACCGCCCTGCCTTTCGATTAATACACAGTTGAGGAGGCCGATCATGAACGCTACAGGTGTGGGAGCGATCCTGGTCAGGGAAGGCTAAGACGTCACCTCACATATGGGTAGAAAGAGGGTGCTTATGCCCCAATGGTGGGGCCTTATAGGGAAGGGCCCAGCCCAATAGGGACAACACACCCCCCAATTCAAGCGCACCTCTGTATCGACTGAATCACTCTTTTGGTCTATTCGGTGGAACCAGTGAACCACGCGAGCTGGTTAGATGTGTGGGGCAGAGGGCTCGTAGTACCCTCTTTGATTGATCCAGCCTTTTCTTTGCTTCGGTAGTGAATCACCTACTAAAGGGGTAGGCCTGCACGCCTTATTTGAGACTACTAAGGCAGGGGGTGGACTCTTTCATTATGTAAGGGAAGAAGGGGCCTAAGCACAGCAGATGCCGTACACTTGAGTGGCAAAGGAAAGCGAGACCTTACCTTTTTTTCCAGGCCTGTTCGGACATACGGTTCCCGCGGAAGATCAAGTTGGTGAACCGTGTGATGGGAAACCTTCCCACACGGTTTAGAGAGCACTGAATTAGAATGAGAGGTTTACCACCACATCATTGCATGCAAGGGGAGGTCGCTCAATTCGCAGATTGGTCCGACTCATAATTCACTTCTAACCCCATGTTCGATAGCCCGACCGTAGTGATGTTAATTGTGGTTACATTCATAAGTAGCTTGGTCCATCTTTATTCCATTTCATATATGTCTGAGGATCCGCATAGCCCTCGCTTTATGTGTTATTTATCCATTCCTACTTTTTTATGCCAATGTTGGTGACTGGAGATAACTCTCTTCAATTATTCCTGGGATGGGAGGGAGTAGGTCTTTCCAAAGAGCCTAAAAAGAGCACGTAAGGCATGGAGTAAAAAAGAACCTTTGACCCTCTCCATAATAAGGTAGGGATCAAAGCCAATCAAATGAGACAAGAGAGAGGTAGTAAAAACAAGGGTAGAAAGGAGAATCATAGATAGAAAAAATGGCTGTTGTTGAGTCAGCTGTGAAATACGCTCTTGCTCACGAATCTGCTGTTCTAGCTTAGACCAGGCTATCTTTGAGAAAATAGGGGTCCCGAACGGGAGAAGAATAAGGCAGGCTCCTATTAGATCCTACTATTCCTGATATTCCTACTGGACTTGATCGAGTTTGAACACCCCTCTTTCTAACTATAACTTCAGAACAGCTACGCTTGTCGCCCGCAAAAGCAATTGTCGCAGCTCCAGCTGAAGCAATTGTAACTGCTCCGGTGGATCAGAGCTACTCGAAAACCATGATAGGTGCTTGAGATCAGAACTGCTCAGAATCGAGCGGGCAGCAAGAATGAGAATCAACCTATATAACATTTGTTCCCATGTAGTCGGCATTCTAGAAGCAAAGCTTCCCGGTCGCCTGCCTCCTTGTGTGGAAATGCTTTTCATGATCTCCAGCTCTTTCCCACATAGCCATTTTTACGGGATTTTTGCTTTCAGTCCGTAATTAGATCTTCAAGCTTAGTCTAGTCCGGATCCATTCTAAACCAAAGAGCGGGTAGTTTTCTTTTGAGTTTCGAGATTGGCTAGGTCTTCAGTCTACCCTATTGAAACCTAAAATCTCACTCCCTCACTTTCTCCTTCTGATAGACTAGCTTGCGCATCTTCTCTTTGGCACCTTGGCTTGGGGAGTGCTCTCTCTTTTCTGTGTCAGCGAAGGAAGGATAAGAGCAATCGGCCGAATGATTGTTATTCCACTTACGGGTACAGTGCCTCTATCGAAGCAAAACAAGTCTAATACTCCAGCCCTAGTTTTAGGGGATTCCATTTCGATCTAAACCCAGAAACCCATATCTTTATATACGAAATTCCTTTTTTTTAGCCCTTTTTTCATTAGGGGGGGTCTCCTTACCTTCGGTCTCATTCAAGACCTGATCAAGGGATTTCCCCTTTTGACTTTTGGTGTATAGGGCTTTTCTTTTTGTTCCCCTTTGTAAAGCAATCGAAAAGAGACCAGAACCACGTGAAAAATGGTTTCATAAGCAAACATTATTGTGGAGAAAACATCTTTGATTACGATTAAAAGGAACAATCTCAAATAGACAAAGATCTAATTTCGGGTCATTTCTAAAGACGAGTTGATCGCACTCAGACCGGTGACTGGTTGGAGAGTATGCATGGACTACCGAAAATTAAATTCTTGGACTGAAAAAGACCACCTCCCTCTCTCGTTCATGGATCAGATGCTAGATCGGTTGTCGGGTTGTGGCTTCTATTGTCTTCTAGATAGTTACTCCGGATACACTCAAATATCGATCGCTCCGGAAGATCAAGAAAATACCACTTTCACTTGCCCATATGGAACCTTTGCCTTCAAGAGGATGCCCTTTGGGCTTTACAATGCCCTGGCCACTTTCCAAAGGTGTATGATGTCAATATTCTCGTACAAGTGGAAGACACCATGGAAATTTTCATGGATGATTTTTCTGTTGTTGGAGATGAGTTTAGCGATTGTCTGGTGAATCTAGAGGAGGTACTTAAAAGATGTGAGGAAGTGAATTTGGTGTTGAATTGGGAAAAATATCATTTCATGGTGAAGGAAGGGATAGTCTTGGGGTACAAGATCTCCGAAAAGGGGCTTGAAGTTGATCAAGCCAAAATCGAGGTTATATCAAAACTAGCCCCTCCAAAAATTGTGAAGGGCATCCGAGTTTTCTTGGCCACGCCAGATTCTATAGGCATTTTATCAAAGAATTCTCAAAGATAGCCTATCCTTTATGCAAGCTATAAGAAAAAGAAGCCAAATTTGACTTCAATAATCAATTCATGAAAGCATTCCTCACCTTGAAAGAAAAGTTAACCTCTACTCCTATTATTATTTCTCCAGATTGGTCAAAACCATTTGAGCTTATATGGGATGCCAGTGGCGTAGTTTTAGGGGTGGTGCTTGGCCAACGAAGAGAAAAGCTTTTCCACCCAATCTATTATGCAAGTAAGACCTTAAACACAGCCTAAACTAACTACACCGTTACGGAGCAAGAATTATTGGCTGTGGTGTTTGCTTTTGAGAATTTTTGGGCATATCTCTTGGGGATTAAGGTGGTGGTGCACATTGACCATGAAGATCTCAGATATTTGATGATTAAAAAAGATGCTAAACCCTGATTAATCCGATGGGTGTTACTTCTTTAGGAGTTTGATTTTTAAGTGAAGGACCGGAGGGGGTGTGAAAATCAAGTGGCTGACCACTTATCGCGTTTGGAAGAAGAAGGAAGGCCTATAGGGGAGCTTGAAATTAATGACTCATTCCCGGATGATCGAATCTTGGCTGCTTCGCATGATTTGACACCTTGGTTTGCAAATTTTACTAATTACTTGGCAAGCGATCTACTTCTGTAGGGATTAAACTCGAATCAAAAAAAGAAATTCCTCCATGATGTTCGGGAATATTATTGGGATAAACCCTACTTGTTCCAGATTTGCACTGATGAGATGATACAGAGGTTTGTACCAAAAATTGAAATGTTACCCATTCTTAGAGCATGCCATTCACCACCCATTGGTGGACACCATGGGGGAATGCGCACGGCCTCTAAAGTGTTGCAAAGTGGGTTCTATTGGCCTACCCTATTCTAAGATGCCCATGATTTGGTAAAGGAGTGTGACAAGTGTCAACGCGGAGGGGGCATATCTCGACGTCACGAGCTTCCACTAACACCTATCCTCGAGGTAGAATTTTTTGATGTATGGGGTATTGATTTCATGGGACCCTTTACAAGCATTCATGGGAACACCTATATTCTAATGGTTGTGGACTACGTGTTCAAATGGGTCAAAGCGGTGGCGTTACCAAATAATGAAGGGAGAAGTGTGACTGCTTTTCTCAAAAAGCACATCTTTGCGAGGTTTGGCACCCCTCGTGCCATAATTAGTGATGGAATATCGCACTTTTGCAACAAGTTATTTAGTACACTCCTTGAGAAATATGGTGTCAAACACAAAGTGGCCACTCCCTACCATCCACAAACGAGCGGGCAAGTTGAGGTGTCCAACCGGGAGATTAAGTCCATCCTTTCAAAGTCGGTGAACATTCACCAAATGGATTGGTCACACAAGTTAGATGATGCACTATGGGCATATAGGACAACCTACAAGACCCCAATTAGAATGTCCCCCTATCAATTGGTCTTTGGCAAGGCTTGTCATCTCCCGGTCAAATTGGAACACAAAGATTTGTAGGCCTTGAAGAAGCTAAACTTAGATTGGGAGAGAGCCGCTCGAGCTAGAGTGGAAGACCTTAATGAAATGGATGAATTGAGGATGCAAGCTTATGAAAGCGCCTCTATCTACAAGGCTCGAATGAAGTGATATCATGATTAACAAATCTTAAGGCGTGAGTTCCACCCGTGTGATTGGGTGGTCCTATTCAATTCTAGACTTTGCCTTTTTCCAGGAAAGTTAAGGTCCAAATGGTCGGGTCCTTCAAGGTGCATCAAGGTTTCCCCAATGGAGCCATAGATTTATAGAATGAGGATGGCTCAGTATTCAAAGTCAATGGGCAATGAGTGAAGAAGTACATAGGCATTCCGAAGGAAGTTGCAATGGTAGAAGCCATTTACTTTGATGAGCCTTGAGAGGGAGGTACCTTAGTTGAGCCATGACGTTAAACCAAGCGCTTCTTGGGAGGCAACCCAAGCACTTTTTCTTTCTTTGTTTTTATTGCTTTCTGGTTTTATTTTGTATGTTGTTTTTGTTAGCCTTGTAGTTGGGAGTCGAGCCAAAGATATGGGAGAAATGATCGGATAGTGTGATGAATCATGCGGTGTCACCACAGAAGGTGTGCATCACACATCAGATCGCAGGTGCTTAGCAGAAAGCTAACAAGGTTAGTATTCATCATTGTCTATTGATTTGCTTGTGATCTTTTGTGGATTATTGAAAGTTTTTCAGCACTGGGGACTGGGAACCGGAAATAATTATGTGTTCTTTCTAGCCTTTTCTAAATAATTTTCTAGATGTATTTTAGTTGTGTTAATTTAGTTGTACTTTTTGATCATCCATTGATCATTATATATATCATGCCTCTATATTAAAAAGTAAAAATAATTTTGTCACACCCCGAGCCTACACCCTGGATATAATATGGTACTTAGAGTCACAAATGACACCAAGCTAACTCATGGCATGGCATAATGCTAAGCAATCACATGATTTAAAGACTGGGCGGAAGCTAAACTGATAAAAAATATAAGTTTAGAATTAATTTGAGAATCTCTGAAATAATATAAATCTGAAAAGCAAGACCCAATTCTGAAAACAAGTTGAATATCTAACTCTATGTCTTTAAAGCCTCTACTAACTGACGAGTTGATGGGAAAAGTCCCCAACTAACTCTAAATGTTGAAACTGAAATAATTAAGAAAGCAGTATAAATGTTTATCCTCGTATGATGAGGACTCACCACTAGTAGTCACTGAGATAGTACTAAATCGAATTAATCGAGGTGCTGAGTCCGAGAGCTTGAACCTGTATCCTGATAGGATACAACACAAAAAGTATGCGATCAGTACTTTGAATGTACTAAGCATGCGGGATATGCAAAGCTATAAAATTACTAAACATGCTAAAATACTAATAAGTTGTTTAGACTGTAAACTGAATCTGTAGTACAAAGGCCCAAACATTATCATGCATAAAATCTATAAAGCATAATATTCTGAAAATACATATTGAAAATAATAAAGCTAATATGAGGACCAAGTACATATCTACTGAGTCTAATTTTATGAGAGAGTCTGTTAACCAACATAAACCACATGATATAAACATGAAGTCCGATGTATACACCCCATCGAGAGGACCCAATATACCTTGCCAGGGTATAGATACATGATTGGCATGAGCACTAATCTGAGGCCAAACTGAGGGCTAAATAGACCTATGGTGGCACGTAGTTATGGGACTTTGGGTGTAACTGGGGTTCTAGTCAACTTGGTTCTAAGTACTACTCCCAAACTGAATACTGATAGCTCTTTTAAAACAGAAGTTCTAAAAGCTGGGTCAAAACTTAACTAGTCTAAAAAAAATCATTTTTTGAAAAAGCTGTAGACTGAACATTTACTAAGTTCTGTTTAATAAAATCGAATGCTAATACTCTGAGCTATATTTTGAAGAAAGCAGTTCATTTGAAAATAGTATAATTTCAGGCTAAATTCTTTACTTCTCAAGTCCTTCTAAAAATTCATGCAAATTAACAAAACTATGATATAATTCATTTAAATCATGTAGAAATCATAAGGACTAAGTTCTGTAAAAGACTGTATGATAGGGTAAGAACCCTAGTTTCATAAAACCATGAAAATAAATATAGAAGTCTGAGGTTTTGGGCATAAGGGCAAACTAAACTCTTACTGAATACCCACATACCTGAATATAGAAAAATCTTGAACTTGAACTGGGGTTTGAAGCTTTGGAGAAGAAAGCCCTAGGTATGTAGCTTGAGAGAGTCTCTTTTCTTTTCCTAAAGCTTAATCGACGGAATAAGGGAGGATTATTCTAAGGATGACTAAAATCCCTTAAAACTATGCCTAAAACAACTTAGTGTAGGATTTAAAAGAGTGAGAAAAAATAGAATACCCCTGACTTAAGAATTAAAAGCTGCAAGAAAAATCCACCGGATGGGACATTCCACGACCCATGGGACCCACCATGGCTCGTGGTGTAGGATGTCGAGATGGGGGAGACTTTTCTGGACCTGTGGACCATTTCCATGGGTGAGGCTCATAGCTTGTGGTGGCTCCCATGGCTCGTGGCCTTGGCCATTGGGCTGACGGAGGCTAGGTGGTCCTATGGACCATTCCCACGGCTGACCTCATGTCTTGTGGGATCATCCACGACTCGTGGGTCATTTTGTTAGAGCTGGGAAGATGGGGGCAACTCCCATGGCTGGGCTAATGGCCTAGGGTCCTGCCCGTAGGGCTTGAAACCTGCAGAAAACTAGTCTAAATGCTGGTTCAAATCCAGAGGTGTTACAATATCTCCCTCTTGGGATTATTCATCCATGAATAAGGACTAACTAAGATGGGATGGTAGGGAAATAGTTGCAATCCTACTAAACTGAATTCTAAGAGCTGAAGTACTGACACTATGACTGATTTCTAACTGAAATATAACTAAACTAGGTTGTGAGACATGAATGCATACTAGGAACATGTGAATAACTAATGGAAAATACTAAGTATGAAACTGAGGATACTGAAGAGGAACTATTACCTCAAGCTGATACTGGACTAGGAGGGAAAAAGGTGAGGTACTTGGTCATCATAACTGCTTCTACTTCCCAAGTAGCTCCCTCAACTGATTGGTTCCTCCAAAGAACTTTCACCGAAGTGACTTCCTTATTCCTCAACTTGCAAACCTGACAATCTAGGATTTTGACTAGGACCTCTTCATAAGTGAGACTATCCTTCACACACACACTCTCTATTGACGCAACTGAGGCTAGATCACCAATGCACTTCTTCAATAAATATACATGAAAGACTGGGTGCACCGATGCTAACTCTGTGGGAAACTCTAATTCATAAGCCACCTTACCAACTCTTCTCAAAATATTGTAGGGACTTACATACCAGGGACTAAGCTTCCCTTTCTTACCAAATCTCATTAGCGCCTTCATAGGTGAAACCTTCAGAAAGACCCAATCATTAACCTTGAATTCTAAGTCTCTTCTCCTTACATCTGCATAGGATTTTTGATGACTCTAAGCAGCCTTCAATTTCTCCCTAATAAGCTAAACTTTCTCCATAGTCTCATGAACTGTATCTGGCCCTATCAATGCTTCTTCACCTACCTCAAACCAGCCTATAGATGATCTACTCCTTCACCCATAAAGTGCTTTATACGGAGCCATCTAAATGTGAGAATGAAAACTATTATTGTAGTCAAACTCTATAAGAGGTAAATGATCATACCAATTACCTTTAAAGTCGATCGCACAAGCCCTTAACATATCCTATAAGGTTTGGATGGTACGCTTGTCTTGGCCATCTGTCTGCGGATGAAATGTTATGTTGAGATTCACCTGAGTACCAAGACCTTTCCGAAAAGACTTCCAGAACTGGGACGTAAATTTAGTGCCCCTATCTGAGATGATAGACAAAGAAACTCCATGCAATCTGACCAACTCACAGATATAGAGTCTGGCATAATCCTTTGTTGATTCAGTAGTTTTCACAGGCAAAAAGTGGGGTGACTTAGTCATCCTGTCTATTACTACCCAAATCATATTGTGTTGTATGCGAGTGTTCGGTAAACCTGTAATGAAATACATAATGATAACTTCTCACATCCAAGTAGGAATATTTCACACCCCGAGTCTACCATGGATGCAACACGGTACTTAGAGTCACAAGTGACCCCAAGATAACCCATGTCTTGACATATGCTAAGCAATCAAATGAACTTAAACTGAGCGAAAGCTAAACTGAATAAAGACATAAGTTCTTTAAAATTTAATTGAGAATATCTGAGTTCAAATATAAGCCTAAAATAAATGAACTATTTGAAAAGCTTAAGTTTGACTCTATGTCTAAAAGTCTCTACTACTGATGAGTTATTGGGACAAGCCCCCAGCTAAACTCTAAAATACTAAAACTAAAAATAAGCTAACTAGAAGAATATCATAAAGTACATCCTCGAATGATGAGGACTCAACTCTGGCTGTCGCTGAGATGGCGTTGGAACGAGCTAGTCACGAGGCTGAATTTGAGAACCTGAACCTGCATCATGATAGGATGCAACATATAGAGTATGCATTAGTACTTTGAATGTACTGAGCATGAGGGATATGCAAAGCTGACTGTATATAAAAATGTGCTTAAATACTGATATTCTATTTAAACTGTAGTACATAGGTCCAAACATAATCATGTATAAGAATCTGAAATGCAGGAATAATCCAAAAATAATAATTAAAAACTGTAAAACTACACTGAGGGCCTAGTACACACTTTCTGAGTCTAGTTCGGTGGGAGAGTCTGTTAACCAACATAAACCGCACGAGCTAAACTTGGAGTCTGATGTATACGCCCCATTGAGAGGACCCAATATACCTTGCCAAAGTATAAAAGCATGGCTGGCGTGATCACTAGTTCTAAGGCCCAAATGAGGGGCTAAATAACCTACAGTGACACATAGTTTTGGGACTTTAGGGTATGCCGAACCCTAGTCCAACTTGGTGATACTCCCAATATACTACTCCCAAAACTGATTCTGCTAGCTTATTTAATACTGAGGTTCTAGAATACTGCATCAGAACTTAACTGGTCTAAAATCATTATTTTTCTGAAAAGCTGTAAGCTAAAAGCTGGCTAAATTCCGTTTGAAACTCAATTCTTGAAATCTAGGTTAAATTCTAAAGGAGTTTAGTTCATGAGAAAATACTACAATTTAGGGCTAAATTCTTGATTTCTCAAATCATGGTAAAAACTCATGCAAATCATTGAAAACCTGATACAATTATTATAAAATAGGATATAAATCATGTAGAAATCATAAAGACTAAATTTTGTAATAATTTGCATAATTAGGTAGGAACCCTAGTTTTATAAACCGTGAAATTCGAAGAAAAGACTGGAGTTTTGGGCATAAGGGTGAACTAAACCTTTACTGAATACCCACATACCTAGTAGAAGAAGATTCCTGGACTGGGGATGGAGTTTTGAAGCTTTGGAGAAGAAATTCCTAGGTTGGATAGAGAGAAGAATCGCTTTTGTTCTTTATTTATGAGACTTCGGTGAAACAATGAGGAAAACTAGGCTAAGTTTTATAAAATGACCTATTGTCAAAGTTAAAAGTAATGGGAAAATTCTAAAATATCCCTGAGGAATTTAATTAAAAATCACTGGAAAAACTCGGCGTAGGCTTTCACGGGCATTAACCACAGCCAGTGGACTGAACCACAACTCATGGTTCCCTAGCCAAAAAGGCTGGTTGCGGGTATGATTTCCATGGCCACCATCCACGGCCTGTGGACTGTTCCACGGTCCATGGAACCTGGCCATGGTTCTCAAGCAATTTGTCTGGCTTCTGTCTGATTTTCATGGGTTGAGTCCACGGCTCATGGGATTTTCTACGGTTCATAGATCCACCTCGTGGGCCTGACCCTATTTTGCAATCTTAGTCTGAATTTCACGACCCCAGTCCACTGGTCGTGGATTATTGCAGGGCCCATGGATCTGGCTCGTGGAACCTGCTGTCACTCTTACAGCTTAGCACTTGGAATTTTCTAGGCTGATTCTTAGCTTAGAATTTCTTGGGTGTTACAATATCTCCCCCTGGAATCATTCATCCCCGATGAAGACTAAACAAGCTGAGTTTGGAAGGGAAAGAGCTGTAATCCCTACCAACTGAATTCTAACTGATTTGAGTTCAAAAGGTATGAATGCATGCCAAAAATGCTGGGCTAGATTAAGGAACATGAAACTGAGGGGAATACTAATGAGAAAACTGGATAGGAAACTATTACCTCAAGCTGGAGCTGAATTGAAAGGAAAGAGGTGAGGGTGCTTGGTCATCATGGTTGCTTCTGCTTCCCAAATAGCTCCCTCAACTGATTGGTTCCTCCAAAGGACTTTTACTAAAGCGACCTCTTTGTTCTTCAACCTACAAACCTGATGATCAATAATCTGGACTGGAACCTCTTCGTAAGAGAGACTGCCTTTCATACGCACACTCTCTAAAGGCCCAACTAAGGCTGCATCACCAATGCCCTTCTTTAGCAAGGATATAAGAAAGACAAGGTGCAGTGATGCTATGTCTTCCGGAAACTCTAACTTATAAGACACCCTACCAACTCTCCTCAAAATCTTGTAGGGACCTACATAGCAGGGACTAAGCTTCCCCTTCTTACCAAATCTCATGACTCCTTTCATAGGTGAAACCTCTAGAAACACCCGATCATCACCCTCTAACTCTAAGTCCCTTCTCTTCACATCTGCATAAGAGTTATGACAACTCTGAGCAGCCTTCAACCTCTCCCTAATAAAATGAACTTTCTCCATAGTCTCATGAATCAAATCTGGCCCTATCAATGTTGTTTCACCTATCTCAAACTAGCCAATAGGTGATCTATATCTCCTCCCATAAAGTGCCTCATATAGAGCCATCTGAATGCTAGAATGGAAGTTGTTATTGAGGGAGAACTCTATAAGAGGCAAGTGCTCATCCCAATTACCCTTGAAATTGATCACGCAAGCTCTCAATCATATCCTCTAAGGTTTGAATGGTACACTCTACCTGGCCATCTGTCTGAGGGTGAAATGTTATGCTAAGATTCACTTGAGTATCAAGACCTTTTTGAAAGGATTTTTGAAACTGAGATGTGAACTGAGTACCCCTATCTGAGATGATAGACAAGGGAATTCCATGAAATCTGACTATCTCATGGATGTAGACTCTGGTATAATCCTATGTCGAATCATTAGTCTTGACAGACAAGAAGTGGGCTAACTTAGTCATCCTATCTACTATCACCCAAATAGAATCATGTTGCATGCAAATATGAGATAAGGCTGTAATGAAATCCATATTGATCACTTCCCCTTTTCAAGTAGGAATGTTAATATCCTGAGGCATATGATGTTCTACCTTCACTTGATGATAGTTAGGACACTTAGCTACAAAATCTGCAATGTACCTCTTCATGCTATTCCACCAATAGACTTTCCATAGGTCACAGTACATGTTGATAGCACCAAGATGGATGGAATATCTGGAGCTGTGAGCCTCTATCGAAATCTGTTGTCTCAATGCATCCATTTTAGGGACACATAACCGACCCTGATAATGAAGCACACCATCTCTCCCTTGGGAGAAAACCTCTACTCTCTACTGATAGACTGCACCCTTCAACTGATGTAAGATGGGATCACTATCTTGTTTCTCCTTCGCCTCAACTACCAAAGAAGATTCTGATCCATTCTGAACTATAGCACTACCATCTGGTGAGTCTGTAAGGTGAACCCCTAACAAGGAAAGCCTATGAACATCCCTAGAAAATTCCTTCTTTTCTTAATCAACATGTGACACACTACCCATGGACAACCTGCTATGTGCATCAGCTACCACATTGGCCTTACTTGGATGGTAAAGCATACTCATATCATAGTCCTTGAGAAGCTCTAGCCACCTTCTCTGACGAAGATTTAATTCCTTTGGAGTGAACACATATTGGAGGCTCTTATGGTCGGTAAACGCATCCACATAGACACCATATAAATAGTGTCTCCAAATCTTTAAGGAAAAAACAACTGTTGTAAGTTCAAGGTCATGAGTCGGGTAGTTCTTCTCATGAATCTTAAGATGTTTGGAGGCATAGACAATAACTTTACCATGTTGCATCAAAACACAACTCAAGCCAACTTTAGATGCATCACAATACACAATGAAACCATCTGAACCCTCTGGTAAAGTCAAAATGTGAGTTGTAGTCAACCTAGTCTTCAATTTTTGAAAGTTCTTTTCACACTCGTCAAACCACTGAAACTTAACCTTTTTTGAGTCAACCTAGTCAATGGGGCAACTATGGATGAAAACCCCTCAACAAACCTCTAGTAGTAACCAGCAAAACTCAAAAACCTCCTAATGTATGTCAGAGAAGTGGGTCTAGGCCAGTTCTTTATAGCCTCTATCTTCAGCGAATCTACTCAAATACCCTTCTTAGAAACCACATGACCCAGAAAAGCAACTGACTGCAACTAAAACTCACACTTGCTGCACTTGGCAAATAATTAGTGATCTTTGAGAGTTTTCAGCACAACCCTCAAATGGTTTGCATGCTCTTTCTCAGTCCATGAGTAGACAAGAATATCATTTATGAAGACAATGATGAACATGTCCAAATACTTCTTGAACACCCAATTCATCAAGTTCATAAAATCTGCAGGAGCATTCGTTAGTTCAAAAGACATAACTACAAATTCATAGTGACCATACCGAGTTTTGAAGGTTGTCTTTGGAATGTCACATTCTCTAACTCTAAGATGATGATAATCAAATCTGAGGTTAATCTTGGATAAGTAACTGGCACCCTGAAGCTTGTCGAACATGTTATCAATCTTGGGGATGGGATACTTATTCTTGATTGTGACCTTGTTCAACTGACAGTTGTCGATGCACATTCTGAGTGAACCATCTTTCTTATACATGAAGAGGACTGGATCAACCCATGGAGAGATGTTGGACCTAATGAAACCTTTATCTAGGAGGTCTTTTAGCTGGTCTTTCAACTTCTTAAGCTCAGCTGGAGCCATTCTGTAAGGAGGAATGGATATGGTCTGTGTATCTGGAAGGAGATCTATCCCAAAGTCGATCTCTCACTTAGAAGGGACCCCGGGCAGATCCTCAGGAAACATTTCTGGGAACTCACTGACTACTGGAACTGACTGGAGAGATGGAGTCTCAGACTCAGAATCATTGACTTGGACTATATGGTAGATGTACCCTTTTGAGATCATCTTTCTTGCTTTTAAGTAAGATATGAAATGACCCTTTGACGTTGGAGGACTACCCCTCTATTCTAAGACAGGCTCATCTAGAAACTGAAATCTTACAACTCTGGTTCTACAGTCGACTGAGGCATAACAAGAATGTAGCAGATATGTCAAGGATGACGTCAAAATTGGTCATATCTAGCTCTACTAAATCTGATGAGATGACTCTATGGATGACTGAGACTGGGCAATTTCTATATACCCTCTTAGCTAAGACTGACTCCCCGACTAGGTGGAGACTGGAAAGGGTTGTAGGAGTTTTTCAGGACTAATTCTGAATTTACATTCAATATATGGGGTCACAAAAGACAAAAAAGCCCTAGGGTCTATTAATGCAAAAACATTAAGAGAGAATACTTGCAATATACCAATGACTATATCTGGGGAACTCTCCTGATCCTGACGAGATGACATAGTATAGAGGCAGTTTTGACTCTGACCACCGCCTGTACCAGAAGTAGTACACTGCTGAGCTATGTGACCTGCTGGAGCTGCTAAAGTAGTAGGCTGAGCTTGATTACCTCCCTGTCCCTGCCTGATGGAGGGTCACTCCTTTAACCTATGGCCAAGATGACCAAACTCAAATAATCCCTCTCAGCTAGCAAAACACTCACTAGGATAATTTTTACCACACTTAGGACATGCTGGAAAAGTGCAGTTGCCTGAAACATTGCCTTGTGACTTAGAGCCTGATGCCCTATTCTTCTGATCATGATGAGGTTTAGAGATGGAGCACTAGCTGATGAAGGTGCCTGATCTGAAGACCTCTATTGAAATTGAGAGCGATTTCCACCGCCCGACTTCGGCTGAAAATAGTCAAAATTTCCTGTTCTAATCCTCTTGTTCTCCTTCTCTCTTCTTAAGTTTCTCCTCTTCTATCTATTTTGCATTGGTCATAAGTCGAGAGATGTCCATATCTCCAACTAACATAGCTGTCTTACACTCCTTCTTTACTAAGTCAGAAATACCCAAAATGTACTTATTCATTCGGGACCTTGGCTCGGCTACAATGGCTGGAGCATATCTAAAGAACTGAGTGAACTTCAAACCATACTCCTCAATAGACATGGATCCTTTCCCCGGATTCACAAATTCTTTAACTTTAGCTTCCCTTAACTCTCTTGGGAATAACCTGTCCACAAAAGCTCCAATGAAATAGTCCCAAGTCATAAGATCTGCATTCATGCCCTTACTATCCTTCCACTGCGTGTACCAAATATGAGCCACATCCTTAAGCTGATAGGATGCTAGCTCTACACTCTCAATCTCTGAAACCTGCATCACCTCAAAATCTTTTTGATATCATCAATAAAATTTTGAGGATCCTCATCTACCTTAGACCCAAAGAACTCTGGCAGATTCATGTGGATAAAATCCCTAACTTTGGCAGCAGCTGTCCCACCATTTTGGTTAGAAGGAACAGGTGCTTGCTGATTAGTCTTTTTGGCCACTGCTTGTTCCAGCATCTGGATAGCATTTTAAAACTCGATATTGGTGACCTCATGGTTCAGAGCTGGAAGATTTGCATCAGCATTGCGAGTATTAGCTCTGTGAGGAGGCATGATTTGAAATGCATAACAAATAGATTAGAAGGGAGAAATAGAGTTAAACCCTATCACACAATAAAGAATATGAAAGAAGTAAAGTTTCTTAAAAATATCTCGTAGCCTCTCTCTCATAAGTGTGGCACACTTTACACCCATGAAAAAGACTATACCTGATGTGACTTTCAGACACCTTAGGACACATTAAACTTGATGCTCTGATACAAGTTTGTCATGCCCCAAGTCTACACCTTGGATGCAACATAGTGCTTAAAGTCACAAGTGACCCCAAGCTAACCCATGGCCTGGCATATACTAAGCAATCACAAGAGTTTAAACTGAGCGGAAGCTAAACTAAATAAAGACATAAGTTCTTTAAAATTTAACTGAGAATATCTGAGCTCAAATATAAGTCTAAAATAAATGAACTATCTGAAAATCTAAAGTTTGACTCTATGTCTAAAAGCCTTTACTACTGATGATTTACTGGGACAAGCCCCCAGCAAAACTCCAAAATAGTGAAACTGAAAATAAGCTAACAAGAAGTATATCATAAAGTACATCCTCGATGATAAAGACTCACCACTGGCTGTCGCTGAGATAGAGTTGGAACAAACTAGTTACGAGGCTGAATCTGAGAACCTGAACCTACATCATGATAGGATGCAACACATAAAATATGCGTTAGTAATTTGAATGTACTGAGCATGAGGGATATGCAAAGTTAACTATATATATAAACATGCTAAAATAGTGATATGTTGTTTAAACTGTAAACTGAACTATAGTACATAGGCCCAAACATAATCATGCATAAATATCTAAAATCCAAGAATAAAAGAAAAAATATAATTAAACACTGTAAAATTGTACTGAGTGACTAGTACACACCTTCTGATCCTAGTTTTGTGGGAGAGTCTGTTAACCAATATAAACCACATGATCTAACCTTGGAGTCTGATGTATACGCCCCATCAAGAGGACCCAATATACCTTGCCAGGGTATAAAGGCATAGATGGCGTGATCACTAGTTCTGAGGCCCAACTGAGGGGCTAAATAACCTACGGTAGCACGTAGTTTTGGGACTTTAGGGTACGCAAAACTCTAGTCTAACTCGGTGCTAAGTACTACTCCCAAAACTGATTCTGCTAGCTCATTTAATATTGAGGTTCTAGAATACTGTATCAGAACTTAACTTGTCTGAAATCATTATTTTTTTGAAAAGCTATAAGCTAAAAGCTGGCTAAATTCTGTTTGAAACTCAATGCTTGAAATCTAGGTTAAATTCTTAAGGAGACTAGTTCATGAGAAAATACTACAATTTAGGGCTAAATTCTTGATTTCTCAAATCATGGTAAAAACTCATGCAAATCATTGAAAACATGATACAATTCTTATAAAAAAAAGATATAAATCATGTAAGAATCATAAATACTAAATTCGGTAATAATTTGCATAATTTGGTAGGAACCCTAATTTTATAAATCATGAAATTCAAAGAAAAGACTGGAGTTTTGGGCATAAGGGTGAACTAAACCCTTACGAAATACCCACATACTTGGTAGAAGAATATTTCCAAACAGGGAATGGAGTTTTGAAGCTTTGGAGAAGAAAGCCCTAGGTTGGATGGAGAGAAGAATTGCTTCTATTCTTTTTTTCTGAGACTTCAGCGAAAGAATGAGGAGAACTAGGCTAAGTTTTTATTAAAACCTTTTAAAGTAAGCCTAAAATGACCTATTGTCAGAGTTAAAAGTAAGAGAAAAAGTCTAAAATACCCCTGAGGAATTTAGTTAAAAACCACTGGAAAAACATGGCCCAAGCTTCCACGGGCACTAACCACGGCTCGTGGAATGAACCACAACTCGTGGTTAGGGTTTCTGGTTCCCTGGCCAAAATGGTTGGTCACGGGTCTAATTTCTATGGCCACCATCCATGGCCCGTGGACTATTCCATGATCCATGGAACTCGACTGTGGTTCTCAAGCAATTTGTCTTGCCACTGTCTGATTTTCACGGGTGGAGTCCACGGCTCGTGGGCTGTTCCATGGTCCGTGGATCCACCTCGTGGACCTGAACCTATTTTTTAAGTCTTAGTTTGAGTTTCACAACCCCAGTCCATGACTCATGGACTATTCCACGGCCCATGGATATGGCTCGTGGAACCTGCTGTCACTTTGACAACTTAACACTTGGATTTTTTTGGGCAAATTCTTAACTTAGAATTTATGGGGTATTACAGAATGTCAATATCCTGAGTCATACTTCCTGGTCTCTGATGTTCTACTTTTACCTGTTGGAAGTTTTGACACTTAGCCATACAATTTGCAATGTCCTTCTTCATGCCATTCCACCAATAGACTTATTATAGGTCACTGTACATCTTGGTGGCACCGGGATGGATAGAGTATCTGGAGCTGTGAGCTTCTGTCAAAATCTGCTACCTCAACTCATATACATTTGGAACACATAACCAACCCTGATCATGAAGCACACCATCTCCCCCTTGGGAGAAAACCTCTACTCTCTGCTGATGGACAACACCCTTCAACTAATGCAATATGGGATCAATATCTTGTTTCTTCTTCACCTCAACTACCAAAGAAGATTTGAACCCATTAAGAACTATAACACCACCATTCACTAAGTCTGTCTGGATAATCCCTAAACGAGCAAGCCTATGAACATCATTAGCTAATTCCTTCTTTTCTTGTTTAACTTGTGACACACTAGCCATAGATAACCTGCAAAGTGCGTCAGCCACTACATTGGCCTTACTCGGATGATAAAGCACACTCATGTCATAGTCCTTAAGTGTTCAATCCACCTTCTCTGACAAAGATTTAACTCCATCTGAGTGAACACATATTGGAGGCTCTTATGGTCGCTAAACACATCCATATGGACACCATACAAGTAGTGTCTCAAAATTATTAAGGAAAAAACAATTGTTGCTTACTCAAGATCATGAGTCGGGTAGTTCTTCTCATGAATCTTAAGTTGTCTGGACGCATAGGCAATCACCTTACCATGGTGCATCAAAACTAGATGCATCACAGTAAATGACAAAGCCATATGAACCCTCTGGAAGAGTCAAAACTAGGGTTGTGGTCAACCTATACTTCAATTCATAGAAGTTGTCTTCACACTCGTCGGACCACTGGAACTTAACCTTTTTCTGAGTCAACCTGGTCAACGGGACAACTATTGATTAAAACCCCTCAACAAATCTCCTGTAGTACCCATCAAATCTCCTGTAGTACCCAGCTAAACCCAAAAAGCTCCTAATGTCTGTCGGAGAAGTGGGTCTAGGCTAGTTCTTTACTGCTTCTATTTTTTACGAATCCACTCGAATGCCCTCCTTAGACACCATATAACCCATAAAAGCAACTGACTGCAACCAAAATTTACACTTGCTAAACTTAGCAAATAACGGACGATCCTTGAGAGTTTGTAGCACAACCCTCAAATGGTTTTCATGCTCCTCCTCATTCCGAGAATAGACAAGGATGTCATCTATAAAGACAATGATGAACATATACAAATACTATTTGAATACCCTATTCATCAAGTCCATAAAAGTTGTAGGAGCATTTGTTAGTCCAAAATACATAACCATAAATTCATAGTGACTATACCGAGTTTTGAAAGCTATCTTTGGAATGTCACATTCTCTAACTCTGAGCTGATGATAACCATATCTGAGGTCAATCTTGGAGAAATAACTAGCACCCTGAAGTTGGTCAAATAAGTCATCAATCCTAGGGATGGGATATGTATTCTTGATTGTGACCTTGTTCAATTGACGGTAATCTATGCACATTCTGAGTGAACTATCTTTCTTATGCATGAAGAGAACTGGAGCACCTTATGGAGAGATGCTGGGACTGATGAAACCTTTATCTAAGAGGTACTTTAATTGATCTTTCAATTTCTTAATCTCGGTTGGAGCCATTATGTAAGGAGGAATAAATATGGGTTTGCATATCTAGAAGAAGATCTATCCTAAAATCAATCTCCCACTCAGGAGGAACTCGAGGTAGATCCTCAGAAAAAACTTATGGGAACTCACTAACTACTTGAACTGACTAGAGAGATGGGGTCTCGGACTCGAAATCCTTGACCCAAACTATATGATAGATGCACCCCTTTGAGATCATCTTTCTGGCCTCAAGGTAAAATATGAACCGACCCTTTCACATTTGAGGACTACCCTACCACTCTAAGATAAGCTCACCTGGAAACTAAAATCTTACGACTCTAGTCCTGCAGTTGACTAAGGTAATAGACATGTAGCTAATCCATGCCAAGAATGATGTCAAAATTGTTCATGTATAATTCTACTAAGTTAGCTGAGATGACTCTATGGAGTACTGAGACTGGGCAATTTTTGTATAACCTCTTAGCTAAGACTGACTCACCGACTGGGGAGGAAATTGAGAAGGGCTCTAGAAGTTTTCAGGACTGACTCCAAATTTACATGTAATATAAGGGGTCACAAAAGATAATAAAGCCCCAAGGTCTAGTAAAGAATAAAAATCAAGGGAGAAGACTTGAAACATACCAGTGACTACGTCTGGGGAACTCTCTTGATCCTATCAAGATGACACCTTATTTGATTTCTTATCGTGCACCCTTTACTCTATCAACTTCTAAACATATTTTGTTTCATTCTTTCTCAAATGGTTCGAATGAGATCAGCGGCAAGTGAGGACGAGGCTTCTAAGCCTGCAGTTAAAGCCCCAACTAGGGGATGGGGAAGAGGTCAACCCAGAGGTAGAGGTAGGGGATAGGTTGCGGCTCCAGCTCAAGCCCAGACTAGGTTACCATTGCTTGAGTCAGACATTAAGGTTGAGGAGGTTCAGTATTAGCCGGATGGCATGGGGCCAGCTCAGCCCCCGACAGGTTTTGTGGCTACCCCAGTTCTCCAGGATACTTTGGTTTATTTGCTTGGGTTCTTAGAGGATATGTCACAGCCCTCAGCTTCGCTTGGTACTCCAATTGGCTCCCAGCTCAGGGACGAGGCTCAGACTTTAGCCAAGGCAGTGGCACAAAGTTTAGGAGCGCAACCTGCTACTGCGGCTCCCTATTTAGAGGTGTTGTCAGTTCCTATTATTGTTCCACCTATTCTAGATGGTCCTATTATGTGGTTTGAGGAGTAGAAGATGCTTGGTAGGTTCCTTTGATTGGGTCCCCCAGGTTTTTAGGTGCATCAGGGGAGGATGCTTATAAGTTTTTGATCAGCTTCTAGGAGAGGTTACATAACCTTGGTTTGGTTGAGTCACATGGATCTGATTACACCATATTTCAGCTGGATGGTCCAGCAAAATAGTGGTGGAGGTCATACATTTCTTACAAACTAGCTGGGTCTTCTCTGATTACTTGGGCTCAGTTCTCCAAGGCTTTCTTAGGAAAGTATGTGTCGTGCAACTTTAGAGAATGGTTAATGGATGAGTTCACCAGGTTGGAGTAGGGCTCCATGACTATTACAGAGTATGAGGTCTATTTCCATGAGTTAGTCAGGTATGCTACCATGATTATGCCCATCGAGCACGAGAGGGTGCACCATTTCATTAGAGGGTTGACCTTATAGCTCTAATTAACTACAAAGGGTATGGTATCCTCAGACTAGTCTTTCTTTGATGTTATGGATCATGCCCACACTATTGAGGGTGTACTTCACGAGGCCCAAGGGGACATCGATAAGAGGCCCCACCACTAAGGTAGTTATAGTGGTTCGCAAATTTGAGGTAGAGGCTTTTTTGGTTGAGGTCAACATCAGTAGTGGTTTCAGTTGAGCTGGCCTATTTAGGCGGCACTACATATTACAGAGGGTCAGAGCGGTTAAAGTAGTCAGGGATTGGTTCAGGATTCTCATGGTGCATATTCTGAGTATTCAGGTTGTGGCATCCAGTCTCGTTCAGAGGGATCCTCTTCTTCTTCTTTGTTTGATCCAGGGTTTACATTTTTGTATATGTCTACTTATTATGCTACCCATATGGAGTCTACTTGTGAGTTATTGCATGTGCCTTTGTGTGTAGCTACCCCAATAGGATAATTTTTAGTAGTGGATCATGTGTATCGATCTTTTACTATGACTATTCTGGGGTATGACACATAGGTAGACCTGGTGGTGCTAGACATGGTTGATTTTGATGTGATTCTAGGCATGGATTAGTTGTCTCTATATTATGCGGTCTAGGATTGCTTTGCCAAGACTGTCACTCTTTGGATGCCTAGTATCCCTCCATTGCATGGAAGGGTGCTGATAGCCATATGTTGAGGGGAGTTATATCTTTCCTAAGCACCTAAAAGTTAGTTGGAAAGGGGTGCTTAGTCTATCTTGCTTACGTCTGTGATACTAGTGCTACCACACCTTCACTTGAGATAATTCTTGTGGTTTATGAGTATTCAGATGTGTTTCCCTCTAATCTACCAGGTCTTCCTCCTGATCATGATATTGACTTTGGTATTGATATTGAGCTGGGCACTTAGCCCATTTCTATTCTGCCATATCGAATTGCATCGGCTGAGTTGAGAGAGCTTAAGGATCAGCTCCAGGATTTGATGAGTAGAGGGTTCATCAGGCCTAGTGAATCTCGTGGGGTGCTCCTGTTCTTTTAGTGAAAAAGAAGAATGGGTCCATGCATATGTGTATTGACTACATGCAAATGAATAAGGTGACCATAAAGAACAGGTATCTGATGCCGCATATTGATGATCTGTTTGACCAACTATAGGATGTAGCAGTGTTCTCTAAGATTGACTTGAGATTTGGGTACTATTAGTTGAGGATCAAGGCGGTGGACATCCCAAAGACTGCATTCATGACTCGTTACGGCCATTACGAGTTCCTTGTCATGTCTTTTGGGTTGACCAATGCTTTAGCAATATTTATGGAGTTGATGAACTGTGTGTTCAGATCCTACCTGGATTCCTTTATTATTGTGTTCATCGATGACATTTTGGTATATTCGAGGAGTAGAGTGAAGCATGAGCAACATCTGAGAGTTATACTTTAGACCTTGCAAGACCATCAGTTATATGCCAAATTCACTAAGTATGAGTTTTGGCTTGAGTCTGTAGCATTCTTAGGGCACATGGTGTCCAAGGATTGGATT
Organism: Jaltomata sinuosa; assembly: GCA_003996215.1. Classification (NCBI taxonomy): domain Eukaryota; kingdom Viridiplantae; phylum Streptophyta; class Magnoliopsida; order Solanales; family Solanaceae; genus Jaltomata; species Jaltomata sinuosa. The sequence goes on from QJPP01003562.1 coordinate 29,019, forward strand.
ATGGTGGATCCGGCAAAGATTATGATAGTTTATGATTGGGCTAGGCCTATTTCTCCTACTGAGGTTTGTAGTTTCATTGAGTTGGCAGATTACTACAGACGGTTTGTGAAGAGGTTGTCTTTTATAGCAGCTTCGTTGACTAGATCGACTCAGAAGAATACCCCTTTCCAGTGGTTTGATGAGTGTGAGGTGAGTTTTCTAAAGCTCAAGGACTTATTGACTTCAGCTCTGATTCTTACTCTTCCGATCGAGGGTCAGGGGTTTAATGTGTATTGTGATGCTTCTGGGGTTGGTTTGGGTTGTATGTTGATGCATCAAGGCTGAGTTATTGCTTATGCCTCCAGATAGTTGAAGGTTCACAAGAGAAACTACCCCACTCATGACTTGGAGTTAGCAGCGGTAGTCTTCGCGTTGAAGATTTAGAGGCATTATCTTTATGGCATGCATTGTGAGATCTTTATTGACCATCATAGTCTTCAGTACATTTTTAGCCAGAAAGACCTCAATTTGAGACAGCGCAGGTGGTTGGAGTTACTGAAGGACTATGACAAATCTATCCTTTATCACTCAGGCAAGGCAAATATGGTAGAAGATGCCTTGAACCGGAAGGCGTTGAGTATGGGTAGCTTGGCATTCTTGGTAGCAGAGGAGCGACCTTTAGTTTTGGACATCCAGTACTTGGCTAATAGATTGGTTAGCCTTGAAATTTCTGAGCTGAGCCATATTTTTTCTTGTATCAAGGCCAGATCTTCTTTGTTAAATTAGATTCAGGCATAACAACGTGATGATACAAGGTTGAGCATCATTCGTGATAAGGCTTTGAGAGGCAAGTCTAGGAAGGCGACATTAGATTCAGAGGGTGTTCTGAGGATTGAGGGTCGTATCTAAGTTCCTAAAGTTGGTGATTTGGTCAGGTTGATCTTGGAGGAGGCTCATTGTACTAGGTATTCCATTCATCCCTGGGTAGCTAAGATGTATCGTGACTTTAGGCTGCACTACTAGGTGTGTGGGATGAAGAGAGATATCTCAGATTTTGTGTCTAGGTGCTTCAACTGTTAGCAGGAGAAGTACGAACACCAGAGACCAGGTGGTTTGACTCAGAGGCTACCTATTTACGAATGGCAATGGGAGCGGATAGATATGGACTTTGTGGTAGGCTTCCCACGTACCTTGCAGAGATTTGATGCTATATGGGTGATCGTGGATAGGTTGATGAAGTCTGCTCATTTTCTGCCAGTTCAGACTTCCTATAGTTCAGAGAGGTTGGCTCAGATCTACATTAGCGAGATTGTCCATTTGCATGGGGTACCTATTTCTATCATTTCCCACCGAGGTACTCAATTTACTTTGTGTTTCTAGAGGTCCATTCAGAGAGAATCGGGTACTCGAGTTGAGCTTAGCACTGCTTTTCACCCATAGACTGATGGTCAGTCAGAGCGTACTATTCAGGTTTTGGAGGATATATTATGAGCTTGTGTTATTGATTTCGGGGGTCAGTGGGACCAGTTCTTAGCTTTGGCAGAGTTAGCATATAATAACAGCTACCACTCCAGTATTTAGATGGCTCCGTCTAAGGCATTGTATGGTAGGCGGTTGTTGCATCTAAATGCACACACAAGTGTACACGGTCGTACAAGTAATATAGTAGCTCTTTCGAGCTAGATATTGAACCCACAGGTACTGTGTGCTTAGCAATTTACCTACTTTAATTTCTAGTAATATTTCAGACAAGCGTTGTGGTTTAACAAGAAGATTTGCCAAATTATAGTAGTCTACTTATTGCAAAAATAATAAAATGAAGTAATAACAAATCGAGCGAATGATGTTAACCATATCAAGGAGAGATTTTGTCACGACCCGATTTCTCAGGTCATGATGGCACCTACGACCCCCCAGTAGGCGAACCAATCCCATAGCCCAGAACAGTTAGTAATGGGCTACTACCTAATCAATATGCACAATAAAAAGGAATAAGCAGAATATAAAGATAGAACAAAGCGGAAGCAATAACCTGAATATATACAAAAAGAAACTACACCAACCCCAAGACTTGGTATCGACGGTACAAAAGCTTCTAATAGAATACAAATGCTAGAAGTAACAAAATACAATGTGAATCTCTCTCCGAAAGTACAAGGAGTATTAGTACAAGAGAGGAGATGTAGACAAGCCTCGATCGGTACGTGCTCACCCTAGTCTCGATGTTCAAGAACTGCATGAGTCTCCAACGCGATCAACCGCGAAAGCTCAACTAATATCTGCACTAAAAAGTGCAGAAGTGTAGTATGAGCACCAAAACAACGGGTACCCAGTAGGTATCATAGGACGACTGAGCGCATAGAAAATATAAAAGCAGTAACAAGCAAAAAACAAGAAGGCAGTCACGAAAGCAAAGAAGAAGCACAAGGAAACTAGCACATGAGTAATCAACCAAAAGTTACAAGTAGAGCATACTAGCACAAAAGATATACATACACGAAAGCACAAGTGTAAAAATGAAGGAAGGATGCACCTGGGATCGTTGCAACACTAATATATATAAGGAGAATTTTAAAGAGATGGGCGGTATACCGGTAACCTCAAAATAACGAGAAAGAAGGAAAATCAAACCAACAGTCGAGCTAGAAATCTCTTACTAACAAATATAAGTCCAAAATAGCAAATACCAAGATAACATAGTTGTAAACAACTCACAAGTGAAGCCTAAGATGGAATAACTAACCCAAAAGTATTCAGAACTACAACTCAAGCCAGGAAAAGGTAGGAATCAAGAACCCCACAATAGCTCAGAATAATCAGCACCTCGGTAAGATGGGACCCACTAGCCCCTCAATAAAACTCAGCCCCAAGGACGGTGCCTCAACAAGCTAGAAACTGCTAATCCACCAGAACCAAAAGCCATGACAAAATCTAAATAAATACAGGAGTAAATATAATCTACCTACAGTCCCAAAGGTCGCCCATACAACTGAGGCACACAATCAAGTGAAAATAAACCCTCCGGCCACCTATACAACCGGAGCATACACTAAACACACAGCAAACAAGGGTGGAATCCGAGTGAAATATGCATGATAATGATATGATAGAATCGGTAATAGTAACTCTGTATGCACCTCCCTCGGCACGCCCGGCGCACCAGCAGGAGGACCCATGGTGGAACGTGCTCGCTATACCTCATCCTACACCGTATACCCCTCCTCCGGCATGCTCGGCCCTTTGTCCAGGTTCTTGAATAGCAGGGCCCATGGAGGTCCCAGACCACATACAATAACGAACGCGAAATCTCATAGTGCATGCACGGCCTCGACCCGAGTGTAAAACAGTAGTAGTAATCTCAAAAGACTCTCTCAAAGGGTGCCCGAGGTATACTCAGGTCTAAATCAGTGATAAAAGCCTCAGTAACCCTCTCAAAGGGTGCCAAAAGCGTAGACGGGTCTAAATCAGTAATAAAATCAAGTTTGGTGCTTTGCCCGACGGAGACTAGTACCAATAATAAAGTCAGTGTGAAATCATCCAAAACCCTTTTTCTATCATCAAATATAATGAAAACGGGCCCCCGGGGCCATGCAAGTTTAGGAAAAACTATCTATAATGGCTCGCAGCCAAAATCGAAGTAAAACATGCAGGGGAAAACCCTTTTCATGGATGATATGCTCGCACACAAATATAAATTAGCCCAACGGCTCACAACAATTCCTATCAGCCCTGCATAGGCCCATCAGCTACTCAGTAGACATAACCAGCCTAAAAAGGATATCTCTATGTCCGGGACTCGCGGACATTACCAATAACCCACCATCTATGTTCCAGAGTCAATACAAGGCCACACAGGACCACAAGGGTAATATAAAATACTACGAGAATACTACAAACAACGTATGAAGTAAACGAATAGAAAAGGCGGACAAGGTCTGGGGTTCCAACCTATAACAACCCACCCAAGGATGATAATTAATGCAGTTATATCCTATATACGCAGAGTCTAGATTGGAAAAAGCCATAACCTACCTGTCGTCCGATGATAAGCTGCTGGAACAATGATGTCCAAGCCCGAACCGCTTCGAGAAGCTCCAAAATGAAATTAAACTCGACTTCGGGCTTGAATAACTTGACGTAGATAATGAATTTTCTTTCGTGAATCGAACATAACATCAAAAATTATTTCCTCGCAAACTTTCTTCACCACGAATAGGTAATAGGAGATGGAGCACCAAGAAAAATTAGGCATCATGTACGGAAGTCCTCTTTGTATGTAGAATTACAAAATGTAAAATAGTAAAATTGGTAAGGAAAATGAATAGAGTTTCTTTTTGCTGGAGAAGTCCATAGGCGTATGTATGCATAAATATATATACAGATCCTATATTTTCCAAACTTAGAAATTGGCAGCTAATACTCAAGTGTAATGTAAGAAAACTTTTTGGAAAAGTAGTGCCTATTAATGTAATTGTAACAAGTGCACATGCTGATCTATTCGCCTCTCCCACACATGGAGTAGGTGGTGTCACCACCATATTCTATCTTATCTATTAAATCACGGATAGAGTCCATGACACGTATGTATTCGGGTATAGCATAGCTTCATGGTAAAATATGCATAACCTTTTGAATATACCACGATTAATAGAAAATTATTTTAAATAAAACCCACTATATTTTAATAATAATAATTTCCAACATAACTAGACTCACTATCTCCATTAAAATATTAATAAATTATAAAACTATTGTAAAATAGATACATACACAAAGATATATCGTAACAAAAGTATCTTTCATAAATATTAAAAATATTTTAGGAAGACAATAAAATTAAAACTTTTTACCACATTTTAATTTTAAATCAAATAATTTCAAGTACGCGCGATGTTAATAAAATTCTCGAACTTAGACTCGCAAATCACTATCGTACGATTTCGATAACTCAACTCTTAGACTCAGCTCTAAAACAGAAAAATGGCCATAATGACTAACGAACGGCCAGGGCACCAAACCACTGGTCCCAGCAAGCCATAAATGACTTGGGGCCGCTACAAGCAAGCTCTCATAGTACCAGAAAGGCAAAAATGCGTACATGACTGAAAGGGTCATTACATCATCCACTACTAAAAAGTCTTTCATCCTCGAAAGTCAGGAAGGAAGGATAGGCTAATGGTTAAAAGAACAACAGATACAAGGCCTGCACTACTCTCTCTGACAACCTGGGTAGCCTTCTCGACAAGACGACACTCAATAGAATGAACCACGAAAGGCAACCAAGCTTACATTTCATGCTAGCCAAGCTAAATCCCAAACTCAAACTCCAAAATGCAAAGGGTCTGCCAACCCAAACTGAGCCTCTAGAATCTCGACGGTAAGCACCGTCCCATCACTGAAACCAGAGAAGCAAGGCAATCAACACACAGAACTCGAACCGTCGAAACCACACCCAAATTTGCCAAAAAAGCCAACAACCAAAACACTAACTCATGAGCCAGCTGATTCCACAAAACCCTTTATGCTGACCCGAATCTCTTTGTACCATAAACAGGAAGCTTCAAACAAGTTAAACTCTCGAACCACCCTCAAAGCATCAACTAACATACCGGATATCTATAGTTCCCGCTTATACTCTACCACGAACGAAGTCACCCTTTATACCCAAGTTCTATCAAAGTGGAGCTATAGTCCACTAGCTTTCTCCATCTAAGATAACAAACCGTAGCATATCACCGAAGACTGGAGTTACCTAGCCTGAATGGCCACCAACCAATAAACGAGCATTTTTGCTAACATCAAACTCAATAACAAAACCCAACTGAACAACCCATATGCATTTGATTGAAGATCCGCACACCAAAGTTAGGACAAGCATATATGAATACCTTGTGTTGACGGAGAAACTTCCAAACTGTAGAACTAACCCAACTGTTGCACCATGCCGAGTCTGAGTCAACTGGAAGTGAATGAACTAGGGCAACCTTCCCAACAGAACCAAACCAAAACCAAGACCCTTCAAGTAGTGTGGTAAGCCTACCACCAAGTCATTAGCTAAGCTCCTAACTCTAAGAAACACTGTTTCTACTCAAAATACTTGAATGCCATTCAGATTTGAAAAGAAGTCTACAAACCACAAATATCAAGTCAGGACACCCCGTAAGTAAATGAAAAGGTGCCTGGGGTTCAAAGTTGCCATCTAGCCATAGAAATTTGCATATAACTTCAACTCATTCCTTTGGAGCTGAAGGCTCTATCATCCCTCGACGGGGGCAGTCTCTAGCACAATGTCCCATCACCCCATAACTATAGCAACCCACTGAAGCTCTACTCTGACGCACGGTGCTTGTCGACTCTGGATGGATACCTGAACCACCTGGCTGGAAGCCACCTCTAACTATCTGGGGACCACCCTACAATCCTACACTCCACCCCTAACTGATGGCACTGAAGCCCTGGGAGATAATATCTGCTAACCCTGCTGACTGGAAGGCAAAATTACGGGACAATCCCTAACCAAGTGCCCATGCTCCCTACACTAATAAAAACCTTACCAAGTGGAGTCTGATGGGATGATCCTACTAGAACTGACCAACCACCGCAGTCTGCACACTCTGAAGGCAAATCCCAAGGAATCTGACATGTACCATGTCCGCTAAGCTCAACATGCCCTGTGCCACCACTCTCTGAGATCTGTGGAGTAACTGAAACTGACCGGGTAGATAAGAAGCAATGGAACCTAACTCTGGTGAAGAATCCTCTACCTCGATTCTGAGAACCTCGAGAACTACCCTAGCAATGACATTTCTTAGCACTACCTCTATAAGCCTCACAACATAAACCCTCGGTAGTCCAAGCATAATTGACCACCTGAAGAAAGGTAGTCCCAACTATAACCAAGTGCTCGGTTGCCAAACAGAGCGGTGAAATCAAACCCCCAACAAAGCTCTGAACTCTATCAAACTCTGAAGGTACAACCCTAGCAGTACGCCTAACCATCTCATGAAATATTGCCTCACACTCCAATACCGACATACCACTCTGCTGAAGAACTGGAAGCTTAACCCTAACTGAAGCATCACTCATAGAACCGGGTACCAAAATATTCACTAAAGGACTCAGAGTCCTAGCCACGGTGTCCTGATGAGCTGAGGTCGCTATAAATCCAATTGGAGGTAGGGCTGACCCCACCCCCCTATCTGAGGTGGTAAACTCTCAATCTGAAGTCCTGGCACTAACAGAAGAACTGAAGCAACAAGCACAGAAGCCTCGACACCAGCTGTTGTCGAACTCGTCTTAGGCATTTGAGAAGGAATGGAACAACCAAAGTTTAGAATTTAATAAAGCCAGGAATGCACAATAAGGAGCCAAGAAGATGGAACTTTTCCTAACAATGCCCTGTAGCTTCTCGCAGATAGGATACAGACATAATCGTACCAACCACAAGACTCTACTTAGACACTTGCCTCTGTACCATGACACCGGTGAACCTAGAGCTCTGATACTAACTTTCACGACCCTATTTCTCAGGTCATGATGGCACCTACGACCCCCCAGTAGGCGAACAAATTCCCATAGCCTGGAACAGTTAGTAATGGGCTACTACCTAACCAATATGCACAATAAAAAGGAATAAGCAGAAGCAGAATATAAAGATAGAACAAAGCGGAAGCAATAACTTGAATATATACAAAAAGAAACTACACCAACACCAAGACTTGGTATTGATGGTACAGAAGCTTCTAATAGAATACAAATGCTAGACGTAACAAAATACAATGTGAATCTGTCTCCGAATGTACAAAGAGTATCAGTACAAGAGAGGAGATGTAGACAATCCCCGATCGGTAGGCGCTCACCCTAGTCTCGAGGTCCAAGAGTTGCACGAGTCTCCAACGCGATCAATGACAAAAGCTCAACTAATATCTGCACTAAAAAGTGCAGAAGTGTAGTATGAGCACTAAAACAATGAGTACCTAGTAGGTATCATCGACCGACTAAGAGCATAGAAAATATAAAAGCAGTAACAAGCAGAAAATAAAAAGGCAGTCACAAAAGCAAAGAAAAAGCACAGGGAAACTAGCACATGAGTAATCAACCAAAAGTTACAAGTAGAGCATACTAGCACAAAAGATATACATACACAGAAACACAGTTGTATAAAGGAAGGAAGGATGTACATGGGATCATTGCAACAACAATATATATAAGGAGAATTTTAAAGAGATGGGCGGTATACTGATAACCTCAAAATAACGAGAAAGAAGGAAAATCAAACCAACAGTCGAGCTAGAAATCTCTTACTAACAAAAATAAGTCCAAAATAGCAAATATCAAGATAACATAGTTGTAAACAACTCACCAGTGAAGCCTAAGATGGAATAACTAACCCAAGAGTATTCAGAACTACAACTCAAGCCAGGATAAGATAGGAATCAAGAACCCCACAATAGCTCAGAAATCTACATAATCAGCACCTCGGTAAGATGGGACCCACTAGCCCCTCAATAAAACTCAGCCCCAAGGACGGTGCCCCAACATGCTAGAAACTGCTAATCCACCAGAACCAAAAGCCATGACAAACTCTAAATAAAGACAGGAGTAAATATAATCTACCTACAATCCCAACGGCCGCCCATACAACCGAGGTACACAATCAAGTAAAAACAAACTCTCCGGCCGCCCATACAACCAGAGCATACACTGAACACATAGCAAATAAGGGTGGAATCTGAGTGAAATATGCATGATAATGATATGATGGAAATGGTTATAGTAACTCTGTATGCACCTCCCCCAGCATGCCCGACGCACCGGCAGGAGGTTCCATGGTGGGACGTGCCCGCTATACCTCATCCTACATCGTATACCCCTCCTCCGGCAAGCTCGACCCTTTGGCTAGGTTCTGGAATGGCAGGGCCCATAGAGGTCCCTGACTATATACAGTAACGAATGCAAAATCTCGTAGTGCATGCTCGACCTTGACCCGAGTCTAAAACAGTAGTAGTAATCTCAAAAGACTCTCTCAAAGGGTGCCCGAGGTATACTCAGGTCTAAATCAGTGATAAAAGCCTCAATAACCTCTCAAAGGGTGCCAGAGCGTAGCCGGGTCTAAATCAGTAATAAAATCAAGTCTGGTGCTCTGCTCGGCAGAGACTAGTACCAATAATAAAGTCAGTGTGAAGTCATCCAAAATCCCCTTTTCTATCATCAAATATATCAAAAACAGGCCGCCGGGGCCATGCAAGTTTAGGAAAAAACGTCTATAGTGGCTCGCAGCCAAAACCGAATTAAAACATGCAGGAGAAAACCCTTTTCATTGATGATATGCTCGTACACAAATATAAATTAGCCCAACGACTCACAATAATTCCTATCAGTCCTGCACAGGCCCAACAGCTACTCAGCAGACATAACCAGCCTAAAAAGGATATATCTATGTCCGAGACTCACGGACATTCCCAATAACCCACCATCTATTTCCAGAGTCAATACAAGGCCATACAGGACCACAAGGGTAATATACAATACTACGAGAATACTACAAACCACGTATAAAGTAAACAGATAGAAAAGGGGGACAAGGTCTGGGGTTCCAACCTATAACAACCCACCCAAGGATGCTAATTAATGCAGTTATAGCCTATATACACAGAGTCTAGATAGGGAAAAGCCATAAACTACCTATCGTCCGATGATAAGCTGCTGGAACAATGATATTCAAGCCTGAACCGCTTCGAGAAGCTCCAAAATGAAATTAAACTCGACTTCAAGCTCGAATAACTTGACGTAGATAATGAATTTTCTTTCGGAAATCGAATATAACATCAAAAATTATTTCCTCGCAAACTTTCTTCACCAAGAATAGGTAATAGGAGATGGAGCACCAAGAAAAATTAGGCATCATGTACGGAAGTCCTCTTTGTATGTAGAATTACAAAATGTAAAATAGTAAAATTGGTAAGGAAAATTAATAGAATTTCTTTTTGCTGGAGAAGTCCATGGGCGTATGTATGCATAAATATATATACATATCCTATATTTTCCAAACTTAGAAATTGGCAGCTATTACTTAAGTGTAATATAAGAAATATTTTTGGAAAAGTAGTGCCTATTAATGTAATTGTAACAAGTGCACATTCTGATCTATTCTCTTCTCCCACACATAGAGTAGGTGGTGTCACCACCATATTCTATCTTATCTATTAAATCACGGATAGAGTCCATGCAACGTATGTATTCGGGTGTTGCATAGCTTCATGGTAAAATATGCATAACCTTTTGAATATACCACGATTAATAGAAAATTATTTTGAATAAAACCCACTATATTATAATAATAATAATTTCCAACATAACTAGACTCACTATCTTCATTAAAATATTAATAAATTACAAAACTATTATAAAATAGATACATACACAAAGATATATTGTAACAAAAGTATCTTTCATAAATAATAAAAATATTTTAGGAAGGCAATAAAATTAAAACTTTTTACCACATTCTAATGTTAAATCAAGTACTTTAATGTACGCGCGATGTTAACAAAATTCTCGAACTTAGACTCGCAAATCACTACCGCACGATTTTGATAACTCAACTCTTAGACTCAGCTCTAAAACTGGAAAATGGCCATAACGACCAACGAATGGCCAGGGCACCAAACTACTGGTCCCAGCAAGCCATACATGACTTGGGGCCGCTACAAGCAAGTTCTCATAGTACAAGAAAGGCAAAAATGCATACATGATAGAAAGGGTCATTACAGATTCCAGGGCTACGACATTTACCATAATAATGAATAGTAACTATTTATCTCAATGAACCTTATTTCTCTAATTACTGATTTTGGGGTTAATGATATGATCCGGGAATGGTCATCCTCTAAATCACCTACTTGAACTAGTCTCACAACTACCTCGTAGAGCGGGGATGTGAGTTTCTAATTCAAATGCATTAATGGTTTCATCCAGTTTATAACCGAATAAGGCAAATTAAGTATATTGCTATCTTAGTTGCTAAACACCCTAACGTGAGCCAGAGATGATCTTATTCCTCATATTCCTTATCATATTCTTACGTTCTCTTGGTCCGTTCACGTGAGAATTACTCACTTATTCTAATGTTGGCCAGACACTAAACTAGTAAGCATAAGAACACGAGAGTAATTAATTGAGAAACAAACTTCATTGGTTCGAATAGAATACTAAACAATTATGTTCTAGACGTAACCCCAGAACAAGGGTATTTAGCCATTATAATCTGGAATAAAACACTAAGATTAATGCTAAGCATACCAAAATACTAAGTAGTTGAGTTACAAGATGAATAACCCTAGTAACAACCCTTTCTCTCTCTCCTTACTTGCGTGTGAAATATTACGTGTCACATAATTCTATTAAGAGTCCTATTTATAGCACATATGGGCTCATTGACAATTTAGTGGCTCCGTGTGACAGACTAACTACAGAGGACAACCTCTGTTACACAGCCTTAACATAAAGCACAATCTTCGTGGCACGTTACTGTCACAGAGGGCTTCTGTTTCTTGCACTGAGGGATTTATCCATCTTCGTGTCATTCTAGTATTGTGAAGTGCAGCCTCCGTGGCATGGAGGCCAAATTTCTTCTCCTTTATCCCGCAAAGTTCACTCTTCCACTTGTCTTTGTGTTCCACCGTGTGTGCTTGCCTTTATACACCTATTTTCAGTTCCTTTTTGCATCCATTCATGATATTTCAGCCTGAAAAATGCTAATCACCTATATTAGTTCAAGGACACATTTTTGCGGAACATTGCACAAGAAAGTCACAAAATTAGTTCACACACTAAGCTAAAATATGGATAATAGTTGGCATTTGAATGTATAAATATGCCCAAGATCACTACCCCACACTTAAAGCCTTGTTCGTCCTCGAACAACTCCTTGCACTTATGTTCCTCTAAGAAGATTCTAACATCACTAATGGAAACAAGACACCCAATATCTAACCTTACAACGACCAATTGAAACCACACGACTAATATGCATAGCAATCTATAACAAGTATGTCACCGTGCAACTTCTAGCCCATGAATAATTACTCAAAACCTCCTATTCCCAAGAATCGACTCCACAACTTTAGCAAACTCATGCACATTACTTGACTACTAAATCATATAAGTCACATATCCTTCATCAAACATGCGCCCTCACAATATGGGAGTTACCCATAATCACTCACCAATATGAAATTTAACACAAGAGTGGATGTTAGAATGGCATTATGCTCCCTCTCACAAAGAATTCACATGCAACATAAGATGAGCCATAGGATTTCCCTTAGTGTAGTACTCCACTAATACATGAATATCAAAGTTCAAGATCAAGTAGCACTTTATGGGTTGTAATATAGGCTGAGGGACGGGTAGGAATTATTTGGGTAAAATAGTGACTAACTCTCTCCCAAGGGCTTTAATACATCACACTATGCATGTAGCTCATTCTTCAACCACCTATTTTCCACCCTCTCACAACTCTCTTTTGTCTTGCCCCTTTCTGTGAGTTAAACTCTTCGTGTTTTAGTAGGTAGTTTTTAATGATCTTTTCACAGAACTTTAGCTCTTTCTGTTTGGCTCTCTATCAATAACACAAATTATTTTTTATTATTAATTTTTTTCATCACACCAATAGCTATTAATTTGGGCTTCAAGTTCACTTTTCCTCTTCTTCACTTCTATACTCCTTATCAACTTTGTTTCTCAACTAAAGCACTTAAGAGTTTTTAGGATCAAATTACGGTCCATTAAAAGAAGGGGAATAAGCTATATATGAGGCTAGCAAGGAACATGCTACAGGCTCGAAAGGGGCTAACTAAGATCATTCATTATGGGCAGATAATGTAAGGGATAAAACATGGCTATCAAAGAAATGCCTCTATCCTTTCTTAAAATCAACATTCTTTATTTCACTTTGCAAAAACACCGGGCAAGTTCTAGACATCAATATGCAAGCATAGAATATAACAAAATCTCACACACCCATGGCACATGTTCAACTCAAGACGGATTCCTATAGATTCTCAATCAAGCAATAGCAAGAATTCAATATCAAGCTAAAATCATACAAGAGTCACATAAATGAGCCTAAGTGTCTTAAAAGTAATCATTCAATTCATCACAACATGCCTTCAATTTAAACCAAACTTGTATTATATAGTCATGTAGCCCAACAAGATCACCTATTCTCACATGGTACATGGGTTCTACCTCCTACTCACTACCGATGACTAATTTTCCCTTAAGATGGTCATCATCCATCCATCATAGGGAAAAGCACCTAACTATGACTAAAAGGAAAAAAATCTTACTCGGTTCAAAGGGACTATCCTCAGGAAAAGTACCGAAAACAAAAGACGAGGAACCCAAATAAAAAAATAATAAATAAATTACGGAATCAAATACTACTATCAACATATAGAAATAAACAAGGTGCGGATTACTACTATTACAAACTAAAGGAAGCATTTCACCCCCACCCCACACTTAAAGATTAGATCTTCCCCCAGAGCTTGCAGAACACAAAAAAGAATGTAAAACCGAGGTGGTGGAAGAAACTCCTTGGTCAATCCTCCATGCCATCATCCACATCAGGACCAAGGTTTTCATCACCTAAATCTAGATCATCCTCCCCTTCACTATCGGACTCAAAGTATGAGTCTGGATGGCACCTATCCTTATCAGTAGCTACATCATCATCTACTGGTTCCACAAAGTACGGCCCAATCTTCAACATTGCCTTGGCATGGCCATTTAATGGGTAATCCAGCTCCACCCGGTGCATCTCCTCTCTTGTCGCTGGCCAAGCTCTAATTGATAGTTGTAACATCTGCAGTCCAAACATACGGGCAGCAATATCATCATCTCGAGCATGCCGCTCGACTAGTGTAAGCACAGGCCCATGGGAAACATCAAGTGCCTGGGTCTTGGTCACATCAATTGGACGTCTCTTCATCTGTGGTTTATAATCCAATGGCTCCTCCTCAATATTATGGCTTTGTATAAACCTCGTCAGCAATCCACCAAATCATACCTCCGAACCTTATGAACCCTCGCCTTTTTCATGGCCGACTTAATGACAGTCCCAACATTTATCTCCTTATCAGTCATAAGGGCAAACACCAAAAAAAAACTCTATCCCGAGTAACATCGATCATGTGTTTAGCTGGTATAAGGCAATGGCATACAATCTTCAACCATACATGTGCCTACCTATTCATGTGAGCATACGGGAATGTCAAATGATACCCTTTTTCCTTGTGGCAAAGCCATCTCACTATTGACCTTCTTCCCCCTAGCACATGTCGAATTTCTGCATATGAGGGTGTAATATTCAGCTGCTTTAGCGGGAGAGGGTTAGTATTTGGAGTATCCAAGATAGAATTCAGATGGTGTGCTTCAAACTTCAATATTTGTCCCCAGATATGCACCTCAAAGTCAGACTACTGAGGGTCCCAGTTTGCATATAATTTTCTAATTAAGTGCAGATTGCACTCTGGTGGCTCATCAAACACAAAGTGCATACCCAATTGTTTGATCCATCACAGATCTGGGGGCAACTCTCTTGCTAGGATTGCCTTATTAATCATCTCCTCAGGGAAGTACTTGGATTCTGTGTGCGCAGCGTACCATTTTTTTCCTTCCTCCACAACTCATCTAGTCCTGAACCTCCTTATCTAGCCTCTTGGAACTGCTGGGGCCTTAGGAATATTAGTGCCAGTACGAATTCTCTTTCAGCCCGTACTAGAGAAAGCAGCACCTTTGCCTTTCTGTTGCCTACCAGACATGGTACGTGTCCAAATAACATAAACATCGCTACCAAGTCAATCTAAGATTAATAAGGCTAGCAATTACTAAGTGTGAAATGATCCGGAAACCACCACACACTTAGTTGCTAGCACGGATGCATCAGTCTCAAAGTGAGGGTACTCAGACGTCCCCTCTATGCGAGTGTCATCCATCAATGTATAAGTGAATATAAATTTACTATATGTATCATATTAACAATTTTTCACGGTCACGCGTTAGTCGCTAAAGGGAAGGAACAATATTGTCCCTATAGTGCTCTACATCAGATTTCACGCATAATCAAGTGAGGGTACAGTATAACTATTCAATGATATCAGAATGCCAGCCAAAATCATATAAACATCAATTTATATCACCTAGACCTTGATTTACCAACACGACCCTTCAAATCCTCATAAATCATACTAAACAGCACCCCGACAATTAGGAGGATGAAATCATATTAAGAAACTCCTCGAAGCCTAGTTATAACCCATCTTATAGAATCACTTAAATACCAATGAAATTTTCAAATATCTCTCCAAAATACCATCCGTACACAGCAAAAATAGGAGAGAAATAGAAGAAGTTTAAGAAGTCTAACTTTTGTCGCTTAACCCAAGCAAAAGAGATGAAGAGTTGTGAGCGATTTGAGTAGCGTGGCACGTTGAGAGTTGAGAGGATTTTGAAGAGGTGGTATGCTAGGGCTGAAGGAATAGAAAGAGATTTGGGGATTTTGTGTTTAAAAGAGGGGAAGGGAGGGCCACAACCGGGCCATTTTAAAAACAATTGCCCGAAAAATTTGCCTCTATGCCATGGGCTTAATGCGAATAGTGGCCTCCGTGATACGGTCTTATTGCGGAGGTCCACAGTTTTTTGCATTTTTAGTTTTTAAACCAATTATTTTGCCCATCAGTGACATGGCCTAAATGAGGGCAGTGGTCTCTGTGACACGGTCTTATCGCGGAGGTCCACTATTTTGGGCCTTGGAGAATTTATTTTCACTTTCCTTTTGCTCAATTTATTAACACTTACCTTAGCGCATTAAAATGCTACTTTACCTCTTGAAATGATCATTTACCACTCATTTCCTTCCTCCGATCTTCCAGGACCACCTTGCATCCTACAAAGCAATAAAAACACAGAAACGAATCAAAAATGTGGTCGTGACTCGACTTTTCTTTTTATATTTTTATTTATCTTATTTTTTTATTTGGGTTCCTGTCACGCCCTGAAGCTACCCCCTAGATGTAACATGGGACTCGGGACCACAAGTGCCCCGAACTAACCCTTGGTCATAGCATAACTCAGGTATTCATAAGATAACATAGCGGAAGCATAAATAAAAGCTAGGCAACCCAATCCATATATGATAAAGTTAAAGTGAAACATAATCCGAAAGAGAGACTCAAATACTATCTATGTCTGAAAAACCTCTACACGTGACATAAAGAGTTGCTAGGACAAGACCCTAGCTAACTCGAAGTACGAAAGTAAACAAACATAAAATAACTAGGATCATAACTACCCCTTGAACAATAAGGACTCACCAACACTGACTGGAATGGCCTGCGGTCTCTAGCCACATTCCCGAGGGAGGGAATCTGAGTCTGCATCATCAAGAGGATATAATGCATAATATGCGTCAGTACTAAAGGATGTACTGAGTATGCGAGATATGCATAATCATGATAAAACTATACTTAAAACATGCTTAAAATGAGCTTGTTCATATAAAGGATAGCATAAGTAAATATCAAGATATAAGACAAAATATGAAGTAAAGTCAAGATTCAAAGTAGAGTATCATATAACTTTATAGCTTGAAAATAATCATGTGAGAGTTTCTCTTAACTGACATAAACCATGCTGAGCTATATGTAGTCCAGTGTCATGCACCCACACTGAAAAAGGTTGTCCTAACTGGCCAAAGTTACAACCATGTCATACCAGGATCCTGTCATAAGCCATAGAGGGCACCTACGGTGGCATGTAGTTCTGGGACTAAGGGTACTCTTACCCGATCCAACTCGATGCTAAATACTACTCCCAAAAAATAACATGAAGCTCACATACATATGACATATCTGATGCCAAAACTTGTTCATAGTCATAATCATATTGGCGAACCCGGATCATCATACAACTCACAAACCTTGGTTTTTAAAAAGGTTCATGAGCATTAATGGAATGTCGGGATGTCATACAAATCATGAATACACTGAGGTGAGCCTAAGCTCCATGTCATGACATAAATCATATGCTAAAAATCATGTATTTGGAAACATGCCTCGTTCATCATACTTGTAGCAAAATCATGTAAAACTTGTTCCAAACATGCATAGCTTTTATATATTTTTTAAAAAATGGGGTTTTTGATTGAAAATATGCAATAGGGTAAAATCATGCTAGAAATCATTCTCAATGCATGGGCTTTTGAAAATACTTATGGAATCTCTCATATGGATCATGGGTAAAAAATGAGAAACCATGAATTGATACCAATAAACTAAATTTATAATAATTTCACAAATTGGGCAAAGGTTAGCCTTCAAATCATGTATAGGAAACCACTTATAAAAATCCATGCAAAATCATGCAATTTAGAGTTAGAATTCATAGCAGAATCATGAGGAAACAAATTATAGAAGAACCCATAAGAACTGAGTAAGAACCCTAATATAGAAATTCATAAAATCAACTTCAAAGGTTGGGGTTTTGGGCATAAGGGTGAAGGAATTCCCTTATTGAATACCCACATACCAGAATTCAAGCTTTCTAAACCTTAGATGAGGAGAATAGAGGCTTGAAGATGAATCCTTAGATTGGAGCTTGGAGCTTGAGAGAAGAAGACCCCTTTTTCCTCTTTTGGATCGAATGAGAGGTTAAGGAAAGGAACTTAGGCTAAGTGAAGTTAAAACCCTTCTAGAATTTCCTAAAATGACCTCATTTAGGAGTTAAAAGGGTGGGTAATTACAAAAATACTCCTGGGATGAAGTTAGGAAAAAGCTGGAAAAATGTCAGCTTCAGGGATCACGGATGGATTCCACGAGTCGTAGGCTAAACCATGGCTCATGGTTTCCACTCATGGTCCCTGGACAAACACTCAGGTTGCAGAAGACATTCTAAGAGTCGACAGTGTGGGTTATTGAATGAACTATGGTCCATAGACTCAGTCGTGGTTCTAGGCTCAGCATTCCAGCTGCAGAAGAGGAACTACGAGTCAACATTATGACCTGTAGAATGGACTACGTTCTGTAATGTTCACTCGTGGTTCATGGGAGTAGAGAAGACCTCAGACTTAAGTTCCACGAGTCATTTTTACGGGCCGTAGAACAAACTATGGTCCATAGAACACACTCGTGGTCTTCGGACCAGAGACTGAACTTACAAGATTTAAACCACGACTCAACTTTACGACTCGTGGTTCAGACCACGGTCCATAGTTTGGACCCGTAGTTTCTGGAAGGATCAGGTTTTGTAAAACTTCTAAGTTTAGAAGTTAAATCGAATTCTAGGGTGTTACAATATCCTTCCCTTGGGATCATTCATCCTCGAATAAATACTAAGCATGGAAAACTAGAGAGAGAACATCCCAACCAAACAACAAACCTTTTTAGCTTAAAATATGGTAGAACTAACTTCGAAAACACGAATGCATGCTAGGATCATGAGAGAAACTAATGGGATAGAAACGGAGGGACATACTAAAGAGAAAACTATTACCTCAAGCTGAACTTATATCAGAAGGAAAGAGGTGAGGGTGCTTGGCTTTCATGACTGCTCCTGCTTCCCAAGTAGCTCCCTCAACTAGGTTTTAAAAACTAAAGTACTATCATGGTAACCGATTTCTGATTAAAATATAAATCGAGTTGGATTCATGAGACACGTATACATACTGAGAACGACTGATGGGACAAGAAACTGAATATCTAACCTGACGCATGGTTCAGATTAAGAGTTGGGACTTAGCTGGAACTCATAGAGGACAAATGCATCTTTAAAAAATCACAGTTAACTGAAAGAGACGTCAAACTGAGGGAAGAACTATATGAGAAAACCATTTCCTTCTAACTGAACTTACCTCCAATGGTTGAACTGAGTGTAGGGTCCACTGGCCTTTGGAATAATCACTGGCAGGACTGAACTCATTTGATAAGAGGAGTCTAGTATACTGGAAGCTGAAGTTACTGGACATAGATATGAGCATTCTGGGCAGGGAGTAAGAACAAGGCTATTCCCTCCTTAACAATACGGTTGACAACCTTTCAGCTGAGGAAAAACCATTCTAACTACACTTACTCCTCTAACTACCACACTGACCATAAGCAACTACGGTTCTCTCTAGCGCACATAAAGATACTGAGGTCAGAGTCTAACTACATGTTTCTCCCTGTTCAAGCCTACCTCGACTAAACCTCTTGCATCTAGAGTTATCTCCTAAGAATAGTATTCCTTCATATCACAACAACCAACTAACCTTGAGCTTCTAGTTAAAGGGTCACTAGTTGCGCAAAGCCAAGGTCCACATGTATTCCATCATGATATTCAATCTTATAACTATGGTCACTTAATGGTTTTGTAGCTTACCCTATTCAAGACTTCCCCCCTCTTCCTTAGCATAATTAGGAGTCGCAACTTCATGAACTTCTACAGAGGGACATACTAAAATTCCTCATCTAACTATTTCGAATGAATAATCCTTACCTCACAATTCACCCACACCTAGAACCCAAAGTGGAAAAAGTACATTAACAAGAGAAATAAATATGCTACCTCCCAGCTAGGATACTATAAGGCTTTCTCCCCTAACGCTTATAACAATATAAACCCGATTCACTGAAAGAAAGGAGTGGGAGCGTGAGCGTCACAAATGGAGGATTTACGGATTGATCTTGACTTACACTTAGCGTGATCAAGCCACTCAAGGTGAGGCTTGGGAAATAAAGCACAATAGGCATGAGTACTTCATATACAGGGCACGTAAGACATGAATAGTGGGGATCACCACCCCTCGCCATCAAGGGCAAAGGTCAAAGGGGTTTAGAGCAAGGAAATCATAAGCGCGAACCATTTCAAGAATTAGGTCTGAGCGTATCCATGATATAACATGATTTGATTTGCCATTAAGGCATTTCTGAGGACTGAACTGAGTAAATAGGACTGATCGTACTAAGAGACATGAATTCACATATATAACGAACCTGAAGGCATAAAGCTGGGATTTATAGAATCACAGAATAAGAGTAGAATCATTGTCTGAAGCAATCACTTATCATTCTAGAAGTTGAATATGAGCGTGAATCTGACATAGGATTGTGGCGCTGACACACAAGGCTTACAAAAGGTATTGTAATGGCAGAAGTATACTTAGGATGCTAGGATGAAAATAAGCTTTTGCCTCCCCTTTCAACTTTCTTCTAACACCCAAAAGCATCACTACCTGAGCCTCTAAAATCTGATAGATTCTACATCCCACCATCTCCCCCTTAGATTCATGCTACCCTTCTAAGTCTATGGACCTCTCACCAACCTCTTAAAGGAACTATGATCATTTTACCCTAACAGAACATACACTACTCCAAAATCTAGCATGAATCCCCACTTTCTTCTATAGTCTAAGACTCTTCTTCGCCTAAAAGTCTAGGCCTCAACCCTTCTATCTCCACTTTGTTCTAGGTTAATACAACTCACAGACAAATAAAATTAGGGGTCCGAGGACTATGGATGCATAAAAGAAGAAAATCTAGTGGTATGCCTGATTCAACTTCTAAAGGAATACTCTGACCCGGCTGGCTAGGCAATGAAGCGAATCAGTTTTGGAGTTGAGCACCACAGTTGCTTCACTTAGCTGAGGGTAAATCCCTGATCCTATGGCCTAACTAACCATACCTAAAACACCCCTCCTTGCCTGCAAGGAACTCACCTAAATGAAACTTACCGCAACTACTACAATGAGGGTACCTCAAGGTATTCAGAGCCCTATTGTGACAAGACTGAGAATTGAGTGCAAGTGTGGTAACTGAAGATGGTATTGGTCCAGATGACATCTGTTGAAAAGATGACTGGTTCCATGTTCTGGTCTTCTTGTTCATCCTCTTCCTTTTCTTTAGTTTCTCCTTCTCATTCAACTGAGCTATCATGACTTGAGCCAACATAAAGATGGCTTCGAAATATTCCGCATTCATAACCTCATGGTCTAGAGCGGTTGGATTAGCATTCCTCGTGGGGTTTCTTCGTGGAGACATTGTCTGAAATGCGTAAGGAATGGATTATAAGAGTAAATAAATTCAAACTCTATCGCACAATAGTGAACATGAAAGATATGAAGTTTTTCCTGAAACACCTCATAGCCTCCCTCTCATAAGTGTGGCGTGCTTCACACCATGAAAGAGATGCTACTTGATGCGGCTTTCATATGACATAGGACTCTTTAACCTGATGCTTTGATACCAAGTTTGTCACACCCCGAGGATACCTCCTAGACGTAACACGAGACTCAGGACCGCAAGTGCCCCAAGCTAACCCTTGATCATAGCATAACTCAGGTATTCATAAGATTACATAGCGGAATCATAAATAAAAGCTAGGCAACCAAATCCATATATGATAAAGTCAAAGTGAAACATAATCCGAAAGAGAGACTCGAATACTGTCTATGTCTAAAAAGCCTCTACACATGACATAAGGAGTTTCTAGGACAAGACCCTAGCTAACTCGAAGTAAAAATTAAACAACCATAAAATAACTAGGATCATAACTAGCCCTCAAACAATGAGGACTCACCAACACTGACTGGAATGGTATGCGGCCTCTAGCCATGTTCCTGAGGAAGGGAACCTAAGTCTGCATCATCAAGAGAATGCAGCACAAAATATGTGTCAGTACTATAAGATGTACTGAGTATGCGAGATATGCATAATCATAAAAAAACATACTTAAAACATGCTTAAAATGAGCTTGTTCATATAAAGGGATAGCATAAGTAAATATCAAGATATAAGACATAAAACATGAAGTAAAGTCTAGATTCAAAGTAGAGTATCATATAACATCATAGCTTAAAAATAATCATGTGGGAGTTTCTCTTAACCAACGTAAACCATGATGAGCTACATGGAGTCCAGTGTCATGTACCCACACTGAAAAAGGTTGTCTTAACCGGCCAAAGTTAGAACCATGTCATACAAGGATCATATCATAAGCCACAGAGGGCACTATAGTGGCACGTAGTTCTGGGACTAAGGGTACTCTCACCCTGTCCAACTCGATGCTAAATACTACTCCCAAAATATAACATTAAGTTCACATACATGTGATATATCTGATACCAAAACTTGTTCATAGTCATAATCATACTGGCGAACCCGGATCATCATACAACTCACAAACCTTGGTTTTTAAAAATAGTTCATGAGCATTAATGGAATGTCAGAATGTCATACAAATCATGAATACACTGTGTTGAGCCTAAGCTCCATGTCATGTCATAAATCATATGCTAAAAATCATGTATTTGGAAACATGCCTTGTTCATCATACTTGTAGCAAAATCAAGTAGAACTTGCTAAAAACATGCATAGCTTTTATAGATTTTAAAAAAAATGGAAAATCATGCTAGAAATCATTCTCAATGCATGGGCTTTTGAAAATACTTATGGAATCTCATATGGATCATGGGTAAAGATGAGAAACTATGAATTGATGCCAATAAACTAAATTTATAATAATTTCACAAATTGGGCAAAGGTTAGCCTTCAAATCATGTATAGGAAACCACTTATAAAAATCCATGCAAAATCATGCAATTTAGAGTTAGAATTCATAGCAGAATCATGAGGAAACAAATTATAGAAGAACCCATAAGAACTGAGTAAGAACCCTAATATAGAAATTCATAAAATCAATTTAGAAGGTTGGGGTTTTGGGCATAAGGGTGAAGGAATTCCCTTATTGAATACCCACATACCTGAATTCAAGATTTCTAAACCTTGGATGAGGAGAATGGAGGCTTGAAGATGAATCCTTAGATTGGAGCTCGAAGCTTGAGAGAAGAAGACCCCCTTTTCCTCTTTTGGATTGAATGAGAGTTTAAGGAAAGGAACTAAGGCTAAGTGAAGTTAAAAACCTTCTAGAATTATCCAAAATGACCTCATTTAGGAGTTAAAAGGGTAGGTAATTACAAAAATACCCATGGGATGAACTTAGGAAAAAGCTAGAAAAACATCGGTTTCAGGGATCACAGATGGATTCCATGAGTCGTAGACTAAACCATGGCTCGTGGTTTACACTCGTGGTCCCTAGCCAAACAATCAGGCTGCAGAATACATTCTATGAGTTGACAGTATGGGTCATAGAATGAACTATGATTCGTAGACTCAGTCGTGGTTCTAGGCTCAGTATTCCAGCTGTAGAAGAGGAACTACGAGTCAATAGTACGACCCGTAGAATGGGCTACGGTCCGTAATTTTCACTTGTGGTTCCTGGGAGTAGAGGATACCTCAAACTTAAGTTCCACGATTCATCTTTACAGGTCGTAGAACAAACTATGGTCCATAGAATACACTCATGGTATTCATACCAGAGACTAAACTTGCAGGATTTAAACCATGACTCCACTTTATGACTCGTGGTTCAGACCACGGTCCGTGGTTTGGACCCGTAGTTTTAGGAAGGATCAGTTCTTGGAAAACTTCTAAGTTTAGAAGCTGAATCAAATTCTGGGGTAGTACAGTTCTCCGGTTATGGAGCCAAAATATTTTTGCGTCCAAACACACACACAAGTGTACGCGGTCATACAAGTAATATAGTAGCTCTTTCGAGCTGGATATCGAACCCACAGGGACTGTGTTCTTAGCAATTTACCTACTTTAATTTCTAGTAATATTTCAGACAAGCTTTGTGGTTTAACCAGAAGATTTGCCTAATTATAGTAGTCTACTTATTGCAAAAATAATAAAATAAAGTAATAACGAATCGAGCAAAGGTTGTTAACAATATCAAAGAGAGATTCCATAGCTACGGCATTTACCACAATTATGAATAGTAACTATTTGTCTCAGTGAACCTTATTTCTCTAATTACTAATTTTGGGGTTAATGATATGATGCGGGAATGGTCATCCTCTAAATCACCTACTTGAACTAGTCTCACAACTACATCGTTGAGCGGGGATGTGAGTTTCTAATTCAAATACATTAATGGTTTCATCCCGTTTATAACCGAATAAGGGAAACTAAGTATATTATATCTTATTTGCTAATCACCCTAACGCGAGCCAGAGATGATCTTATTCCTCATATTCTTCGTCCTATTCTTACATTCCCTTGGTACGTTCATGCAAGAATTACTCATTTATTCTAATGTTGGCCAGACACTAAAATAGTAAGCATAAGAACACAAGAGTAATTAATTGAGAAACAAACTTCATTGGTTCGAATAGAATACTAAACAATTATGTTCTAGCTATAACCCCAGAACAAGGGTATTTAGCTACTCATAATCTAGAATAAGACACTAAGATTAATGTTAAGCATACCGAAATACTAAGTAGTTGAGTTACAAGATGAAGAACCCTAGTAACAACCCTTTCGCTCTCTCCTCTCCTTACTTGCGTGTGAAATAATACGTGTCCCATAATTCAATTAAGAGTCCTATTTATAACATATATGGGCTCATTGTTGATTTGGTGGATCTGTGTGATGGGCTAGCTGCAGAGGACAGCCTCTGTGACACGGCCTTAATGCGGAGCACAGCCTCCATGGCACGCTGCTGTCGCGGAGGGCTTCGGTTTCTTGCACTGAGGGCTTCAGCCATCTTCGTACCATGCCAGTATTGTGAAGTTCAGCCTCCGTGGCATGGAGGCAAAATTTCTTCTCTTTTATCCTGCAAAGTGCACTCTTCCACTTGTCTTTGTGTTCCACCATGTGTCCTTGCCTTCATACACCCATTTTCAGTTCTTTTTTGCATCCATTCATGATATTTCAGCCTGAAAAATGCTAATCAGATATATTAGTTCAAGGACACATTTTCGTGGAATATTGCACAAGAAAGTCACAAAATTAGTTCACAAACTAAGATACAAGATGGATAATAGTTGGCATTTGGACGTATAAATACGCCTAAAATCAGCGGTGCAGATCTCCAGTGGGTTAGTTTGATGACTTTGAGGTTAGGCCATGGGGTACTGACTTGCTTTGTGATTCCATGGACAGAGTTTGGGTCATTCAGGGGAGACTTCGTACTGCCTAGAGTAGGCAGAAGAGTTATGCTGACCGGAGGGTTCGAGAACTAGAGTTCATGGTTAGTGACTTAGTGTTCCTATAGGTATCTCCCATAAAGGGCGTGATGAGGTTTGGGAGGAACGGAAAGCTTTGCCCTAGGTTCATTAGTCCATTTGAGATCCTTTGTCGCATTGGGAAGGTGGCATATGAGTTGGCCTTGCCTTCTGCACTTTCAGGTGTTCACCCCGCTTTTCATGTTTCCATGTTGAGGCGGTATGTTCTGGATGATTCGCATGTGCTCCTGTGGGATTCGGTTTAGTTGGATAGATCACTAGCCTTTGAGGAGGAGCCAGTTGCTATTTTGTATCGACAGGTTAGAAAGTTGAGGTCTAAGAAGATTCCATTATTTAAGGTTTAGTGGCAGCATCATCCTATCGAGGAGGCTACTTGGGAGACCGAGATTGACATGCAGACCCATTATCTCACCTTTTTGAGCCTTCAGGTACCTTCCTTATTTTACTTTTTGAGGATGAAAGTTCTTTTAGTAGTGGATGTTGTAACAACCCTCTAGGTCATTTTCCATGTTTCCATGCTTTTCTTTGTTTCGAGCTTTCCCACAGCGTCTACAAGCTATTTATGACTTACTGGGATTGATGGTTCAGTTCCCGGGTAGTTCGTTTGTGTTTTAAGCCTACTTCACTATTTTGGAACTCTTAAAGCTAGAGGAGTTGACTTTGGTCAACATTCAGAGAAGACGTGTCACGACCCGATTTCTCAAGTCATGATGGCACCTATAACCCCCAGTAGGCGAACTAATTCTCTTTGCCCGGAACGGTTAGTAATGGGCTACTACCTAACCAAAATGCACCATAAGCAAAAATAATGGAAGCAATAACTCGAATATATCCATAAGAAAACTACACGATTCCCAAGACATGGTATCGATTGTACAGAAGCCTCTAATAGAATACAAGTGCTAGAAGTAACCAAATAGAATATACAACTGTGTCTGAACAAATAAAGAAGAACAATACAAAAGATGAGATGTGGTCAAGCCCCAGTCGTCAGGCGCTCACCCTAGTCTCGATATCCAAAGCTTCACGAGTCTCCATGCAATCAACGGTGAAAGTTCACACTAATATTTGCACCAAAAGATGTAGAAGTGTAGTATGAGCACTAATTTCTAAGCAACAGGTACCCAGTAGGCATCATCGGCCGAGTGAGCGCATATAAGATATAAAACAGTAATAAGCAGAATACAAGGGAAGCAGTCACAGAAAAAAAAAGAGGAAACACTTGGACACTAGCATGCATAGAAGACAACAAGAAAACAACAGACTATGCTAGCCACGGAAGATATACATACACAGAAACACAGGTGAAAGAAAGAAGGATTCACCTTGGAACCTTGCAACAACAGTATATATAAAAAGAGAGTTTAGAACATGGCGGTATACCGGTAACCTCAAGCAAAAACGGGAAAGAAGGGAAGCAAGCCAACATAATCATCTAGAAGCCCTACACTAACAGAAACATGTTCAACATCAATTTCAAGATAAGAATAAACGTAAGACAATCCTCTCAAGTATAACCCTAGGATGGAATAGCTAAGTTACAAAGTACCAAGATCCACAATCAAGAACCATGCTAAAGAATCGAGTCTGATAACCCACAACTGCTAAGAACGACACAAGAATAGTGCCTCAACAATATAGGACCCATTAATCTTTCAATAATCAAAGTCCAAAAGTCGGAGCCTCAACAGGCTAAAAACCACTAATCCAACCAGAAATGAAGGTCATAAGAAGATCTATATAACGAAAGAAGTAATATAATCTACCTACAGGCCCAACGGCCGCCCATACAACCGAGGAACACAATCAAGTGAAAATAAACCCTCCGATCGCCCATACAACTGGAGCATACACTGAGCACACAGCAAACAAGGGTGGAATCAGAATACAATATGCATGATGATGATATGATGAAACTAGTGTGATAAAAGTGTCGTATATTACCCCGTCCTGTGCCCCAAGGGCCCAATAGAGGCAGGACCCATGGAAGGCTCACCCATATACCTCAACTCCATCGTATACCCCTCCTCCTGGCACACTCATCAGCCCGTATCCATTGGCCCAGGAATGGAAGGGTCCATGGGGGTATACTCATAGACCACATATTAAAACCAAAAACCTCAATGCATAGCTCAATAATTGGAACCTCGTAGTACGTGCTCAAAATTGAACTGGGTCTAAAATAGTAGTCAAATCTAAATAACCCTTATAAAGGGTGCCTGGAGCGTATCCGGGTCTAAATCAGTAATCAAGTCTCAAAATCCCTAAACAGGATGCCCGACACGTATCCAGGTCTAAATATGTAGAAAACCATATCTAGCACTATGGCATAGCCGAGCCTAGTATCAGTATGAAAATCAGTGGTAAAATCATTGCAATATCTCCTATACTCCAAGAGGTTTCATAAAAGTCAGTTCTAAAACCCTTTCATAACCATTTTACAAAAATTGAGGCCCTCGAGGCCATGCAAAGTTTAGCAAATCATTTATAGTAGGCCCGAAGCCAATTCAGTA
Organism: Jaltomata sinuosa; assembly: GCA_003996215.1. NCBI lineage: Eukaryota > Viridiplantae > Streptophyta > Magnoliopsida > Solanales > Solanaceae > Jaltomata > Jaltomata sinuosa. Next base: position 56,637 of record QJPP01003562.1, read on the forward strand.
GTAAAACATGCAGGGAAAACCTTTTTCATGAATGATATGCCCGCAAATAATAGCTTAGCCCCAAATGGCTCACAATCATTCCTATCGGCCCTACACAGGCACAATCGGTTCTACAACACAGATAACCAACCTAAAGTATCATCTATATGTCCGGGACTCACAGACATTTCCAAATATCCCACCAACTATGGTCCAGAGGCATATACAAGCTACACGGGGCCACCAGGGTAATATAGTAATACTACCCAAATACTAAAATCAACATATGAAATAAACGTACAAAAAAGGCGGACAAGGTCTGAGGGTACCAACCTAGAAAACCAAACCAAGGAAGATAATTAATGCAGTTATAGCCTACATACATAGAGTCTAGGTAGGGAAATTCATAACCTACCTGTCGTCCGATGACTAGCTACGGGGATGGCATTGTCCAAGCTCAAACTGCTCTGGAAAGCTCCAAATCATGAAAATACTATCAACACAATAATCTACACGTTAAAATGAAACCAATGATACCTCTAATGCTAGAAACACAACCAGGTCAAAATATGGGTCACAAGCGAACCCGTAGGCCCCACAACTCGAAACCAAAAATGAAAAATACCCATGTGTTCCCCATGTTCCCGGGAGAACATGCTCAAAAATTGAGCAGAAACAGATATCAATTTAGGGCTCAAAATAGCCCACAAATCAAGAAATTAAAGAGGAGAAATTCATGGAAATCAGAGGAAATTAACACGAGAAATTACCTATTCAAGAGGCCAAGAACGCACCCGGATCAGTAGTAATTATTCCTCCAAGCTGTTGGAATGAATAAGATAAAAAATATGGAGGTTTTGCTATAAGCTTTCATGGAGGATGATTTAACGGAAGAAGGGAAGAAGGGAAAAATTGATGGAATACGACAAGAAAACTTACCAAAAGAAGGTGAGGAATTGATCACGGACCAAGAATTTCCCTCCCCAGCTAAGTGGAATCAGCATTCAAGAAATGGGGCTTCAAAGCTCAAGGAAATGGCTGAGTTCATTTTGAAGAAATTAGAATATAAAGGGGGGAAGAAGGGATTTAAAGCTGTCAGCTGAAGCCTATGCATACGCGGCCATGACGCTGCCTACGCAGGCTCGCGTACGCGAGCGGCCTAGGCATATACGTAGGCCAAGCGTTGTCCTAGAGCACACGCGGTCAGGTATCGCCTAGGCGAGGGCAAGATTTTTGGGTTGGCTAGCATGTTGCATCGCGTACACAGTCATGCCCACGTGTAGGCGTTGGCTTGCTGGTGCCATGAAGAGCAACAAGCTGCCAACAGCCATGTCCACTAGAATTTGACTCCAACAGACCCTCGAGTACACATTCGGGGTTCCAAGAACATAAACAACCTAAGATATTCAACTATAAATAGAATTCTGGATCCAACAAAATTGACGAAAATCCCGTCGAAGGTCGATTTAATGAAAAGTGGGCCCCGCTCCCAAAATCAACCTTTAGGCTAATAATTCCAAAATAAAACCCAAGGGCAAAAAATAAGTCTGGAAGCCTCAAGATCCAAACCAATGGTCCCTCTATACTACATGAATACTACAAACAACGTATTAAATAGATGGACTAAAGGCGGACAATGTCTGGGGTACCAACCTATAACAACTCATCCAAGGATGCTAATTAATGTAGTTATAGCCTATATACGCAGAGTCTAGATAGGGAAAAACCATAACCTACCTGTCATCCAATGACTAGCTGTGGGAACGGCATCGTCCTGACTCGAACTGCTCTGGGAAGCTCCAAATCACAAAAGAATACTTTTAACTGAAGCCCCAAAGGCGTCTCTATGAAGGCTGACCAACCAAGGTAATGGAACAATTGCTAGAATTGACGAGGCTGCAAGAACGAGCCATAGCCATTTGATAAGGTGTTAATGTCACACTCGCGACCAGCCAACTCCAAGACATAAAATGAGGCCAATAACAATAATAAATGGCAGCTAAATCCAACAATAATATGTTAACCACATCTCAAAGGAGCGACAAGCTCCCGAGGCACTATTTCAAGGCATACTTCACGTTGTCCAATCCAATCACTATCGTATGCGATCCCAAAAAGAATCTCACAATTTTCCAATCCCTCAAGCACCTTACCACAACCAGAACACCACAACAATAACCAAACATAACAAGATAAAGGAGTTGTCCAAAGCCACAAATCCAAAATACCACTTCGTGGCTCAGAAATCCATAAAACAATACTAGAACAAATAATAACGACGGAGGGTCGTAGGGGAGAGATTTCCTTGACAAAAATATTCAATATCCCAAGATTAACAACTTGCCTCCTTTCAGGAACAACAAACAGATCCAAAATCAACAAGAAACTACTACAAGATATCGGCAACAACAACTTTTCGTAACTAGAAGCTTAAAATCTTGATCCAACAAATAGATAAGTGTACGGGATCCATACCTCACAAAAATAACTCCATAGCTACTGCCAAATACTCAGAAAACACCTGCTAGCTCTATGCATCAACACCCACGAAGATACACTATGAAATCGACGGGAAAAACTATACCAAAATGACGAGCTCGCGACGTAGAGCAACTTTCGTTAAACTTCCGAATTGAAAGGATCAAAGTCCATGGATTATTTATGGACTTTCCTTCTGATTTTCTGAAGCTTTTGGGTGATTTTATTAATTAAAACGAAGCTGGAACACCTTTTATAAAGCAAAACCGACTTAGGATGTGGGACCCACCTTGACGTGTCTGCTTGCGCAATCTTACGAAAACACAGATATCTCTCTATTCTGAAGTCTTATGGATGAACGGTTTAGTGTGTTGGAAACTAGACTCGTAGACCTTCGATTTGGTATATTGGGCGACCACTAACTCTTTATATATAGGGAGAAACATCCCAAGACAGTTAACCCAAATTTGAAGAGAATTCCTTAAAGGAATTTACAATAACTTTTTCCGACTTTTGTTTTGCAACTTGCTTGACTTCAAAACTTATCATACGACCATTTTTCCATTACAATACCTCATAACACATCCTTATTAGTATATTAGACATTATTAGTCTCACCCCAAAGGCACGGGTTACTTTAAACCTTCCAAACGGGAGAGATGTTACACGAGGCATTTCTTTAATTCAAACTTTTGAGTAAGGGATTCCTTTGACCTAGAACCTTGGTTTAATTCTTTGATATTACCAAGAATGTTTTCGAAAGTCAACAATTTCCAAAGTTGAAGCTCTAAAATGAGGAGCGGCCATAAAGACCAAACAAACAGCCTGGGCACCGAGCTACCAGACCCGACAAGCCATAAATGACTTGGGCTGCTACAAGTAAGCTCTAATGGTACAAGAAAGGAGAAAATGTGTAAATGACCGAAAGGGTCATTAAACCTCTGGATTGGGACATTGACTTTTGTATTGACTTGGATTTGGTTACTCGCCCAATCTCTATCCTTACCTATAGAATGGCTCTGGTTGAGTTGAGAGAGCTCAAGACTTAATTGAAGGAGTTACTTGATAAGGGATTCATTCATCCTAGTGCTTCGCCTTGGGGTGCTCCAGTGTTAATTGTTAAGAAAAAGGATGGTAGCATGACAATGTGTATAAACTACCAATAACTGAATAAGGTTACCATCAGAATCAAGTACCCTTTGCCTCGAATAGATGATTTATTTGACCAGTTGCAGGGTGCTTCAATATTTTCCAAGACAGATTTAAGGTCATGGTATCATTAGTTAAATATTCGGCATGAGGATATACCCAAAATAGCTTTCAGGACTCATTATGGACATTACAAATTCTTAGTGATGTCCTTTGGGTTGACTAATGCACCGGCAACATTAATGAGTTTGATTAATGGTATTTTCAAATATTTATTGGATTCATTTGTTATTGTATTTATTGATGACATTTTGGTTTACTCCAAGAGTAAGGAGGAACATGCAGGTCACTTACGCATAGTTTTGGGTATTTTGAAGGAGAAGCAGTTTTATACTAAATTCTCTAAATGTGAATTTTGGATGTCTTCTTTGTCCTTTTTGGGGCATGTGATTTCTGAAAAGGGGGTGATGGTAGATCCCCAGAAGATTGAGATTGTTAAGAGTTAGCTTGGCCTAACTCAATGACTGAAGTTCGGAGCTTTGTAGGTCTGGCTAGCTATTATCGGAGATTTGTCAAGAACTTTGCCTCCATTGCTACTCACTTGACTGACAAGACTGACACAGAAAGAGGTACTATTTTTTTGGTCTGACAAGTGTGAATAGAGCTTTCAAAAGCTCAAGTCTCTTTTGACCATAGCTCTCATCATTGCCTTACTAGTTCACGGTAAGGATTTCACTGTATCATATGATGCTTCACATTCTGGCTTGGGTGCTGTGTTGGTGCAAGACAGGAATATGATTGCCTATGCTTCAAGGCAGTTAAAGCCTTATGAGATGAATTACCCAACTCATTACTTGTAGTTGGAAGCGGTGGTTTTTGCACTTAAGATATGGAGACATTACCTTTATGGTGTTAAGTGTAAGGTATTCACGGACCATCGCAGTTTACAATATATTTTCACTTAGAGAGATTTGAATTTGAGGCAGAGGTGGTGGATGGAGTTACTGAAAGATTATGATGTAACCATTTGATATCATCTGTGGAAGGACAATATGGTGGCAGACATATTGAGCCAAAAATATGTAAATATGGGCAGTTTGACTTGTTTGAGTGTGACAAGGTAACTTTTTGCTAGAGAAATCCAAATTCTAGCAATGCAGTTTATGCATCTTGGAGAGGCATCATGACTATGGCTATTGTAGGCGTATTAAGGTTGAAGAGGTTAAAAGTGCTATTCGTAGGATGCATAAGGGTAGAGCGACTGGACTAGATGAGATTCTAGTGGACTTTTAGAAGTGCACAGGCGGGGCCGGTATGAAGTGGATGACTGGGTTGTCTAATGTCATTTTCAGGATAACAAAGATGACTGAAGCTTGGATATGGAGTACGATGATTCCATTGTACAATAACAAGGGTAACATTCAGAATTGAAATAACTATGGGGGTATCAAGTTGTTGAGTCACACCATCAAAGTTTGGGAGAGGGTGGTGGAGTTGAGGTTAAGAAGGATTCTGACTATTTTTGAGAATCAGTTTGGATTCATGCCAAAATGATCGACTACGGAGGCATTCATCTTGTGAGGAGATTAGTGAAGTAGTATAGGGAGAGGAAGAAGGATTTGCACATGGTATTTATCGACCAAGAAAAGGCTTATGATAAAGTTCCAAGGAGGTTCTATGGAGGTGCTTGGAGGCTAGGGGTGTACTGTGGCATACAAAAGGTCGATTAAAGACATGTACGATGGTGCAAAGATTTGGGTTAGAACTTCGGGGGTAGATTCTGAGCAATTCCCCGTGGTGATGGGATTGTACTAGGGATTATCCCTTAGCCCATTTTTATTTGCCTTGGTGATGGATGTTTTGATGCGACAAATTCAAGATGAGGTGCCCTGGTGTATGTTAATTGCATATGACGTAGTTTTGATTGAGGAAACCTGCGAAGGAGTTAATGACAAGTTAGAGGTTTGGAGGCAGACCCTAGAGTTTAAAAAGTTTAGGTTAAGTAGGACTAAGATAGAATATTTGTAGTACAAGTTTAGTGAGGTGACACCTGAGACTGACGTGGAAGTGATGCTTGATTTGCATGCCATCTAGAAGAGAGATAGCTTCAAGTACCTTAGGTCTATTATCCAGGTAGATAGCGAGATTGACGAGTATATGACCCATTGTATTGGTGCAGGGTGGATGAAATGGAGCCTCGCATCTGGGTTCTTGTGTGATAAGAAGGTTCTTCTTAAACTAAAAGGCAAGTTCTAGAGAGTGGAAGTTAGAACGACTATGTTGTATGGGGTAGAGTGTTGGCTTGGCCAGTCAAGAACCCTCATGTATAGAAGATGAAGATGGCTGAGATAAGGATGTTGCACTAGATGTATGGATTTACTAGGAGGGATAGAATTAGGAATGAAGATATCTGAGATAAGGTGGGAGTGTCTTTGGTGGAAGATAAGATAGGGGAAGTGAGGTTGAGATGGTTTGAGCATGTGATAAGAAGATGGACGAAGGCCCCTGTGCCACAGTGTGAGAGGCTGTCTATGGATGGTTTTAAGAGAGGTCGAGTTAGATCGAAGAAATATTGGAGAGAGGTGATTAGATAGGATTTGGCACAGTTGCAACTTATCGATGGCATGACCTTAGATAAGAAGGTGTGAAGGGAACGGATTAGGGTAGAAGGTTAGTTTGCATCATGCTAGTAGGGAGGAGTGCAGTGTCTTGTTGCCCTTTTTAGTAGTTATAGTACTACTCTTGTAGTTTTTCTTTCATCAGCTTTTGTAACTTTCTAGTGTTTCGTGTAGTTCGATTTATCATATTATTTTGTTGTATTATAGTTTTGTGACTATCTGTTATTTTTGTTTATTGGCTATATCTCTTGTACTCTTATTACATCTTTTTTTGGTCATTTTTTATCTTAAGTCGAGGGTCTATCGAAAACAGCCTCTTTACTTTACCTCTGAGGTAAAAGTACAGTGTGTGTACATTCTGCCCTTCCCAGACCCCACTTTATGGGAATACACTAGGTATATTATTGTTGTTGTTATTGTTGGAGTGTCTGAAAAATATGGAGTGTTGGCTAGTATGTAGGTAAGGTCAACATTCCTTTGTAGAATCAAGGCTAAGAAATTTGAGGTGCAAAATTGAACAGGATTCAAAACAAAGTGGTGTGTAGTGAAGCTCAAGATACCACACTTGATGCGTGTGGAGTATTGAGGGTGAGAAGGTGTGTGTGTGCGCCTTGAATTGATGATGTAATTCTGAGTTTGCTTGCAGAAGCTCATAGTTCTCGATACTCTATGCATCCTGGTGCAAACAAGATATATCATGACTTGAGACAACTCTATTGGTGGCCCCGAATGAAGAGAGATATAGTAGAGTATGTATCCAATTGTCATAACCGTCAGCAAGTGACGTACAAACATCAAAAGCCTGGAGGTTTGCTTTATAGGATTCCCATTCTTGAGTGGAAGTGAGAGAGGATTGCTATGGATTTTTTAGTGGGTCTCTAAGACCTTGGGGAAGTATGACTCAATATGGATCATAGTGGATAGGCTGATAAAGTCCACTCATTTCCTTTCGGTTAAGGTGAATTACAACTCAGAACAATTAGCCAAGATTTATGTAAGGAAAGCCCTGAGATTGGATGGGGTGCCAATATCAATCATATCCAACAGAGCTATGTAGTTTACCTCCAAATTTTGGCACAAGTTACATGAGAAGTTGGACACCAAACTTGATCATAGTACTGCTTTTCATCCTCAGACCAATGGGCAGTCTGAGAGGACTATTCAGGTACTTGAGGATATGTTACGAGCATGTGTTGCTGATTTTAGGGATCCTTGGGATAAATTCCTACCGTTGTGTGAGTTTTCATACAACAACAGTTATCACTCTAGTATCGACATGGCCCCATCTGAAGCACTTTATGGGAGAAGGTGTAGATCACCCATAGGTTGGTTTAAGGTAGGTGATGTGAAGCCTTTGGGAACAGACCTAGTGAAGGAAGCCCAAGAGAAACTAGGTTCATTCAGGACAAGTTATTAGCAGCCCAAAGTAGACAAAAGGAATACGCAACCGCAAGGTAAGGTATATGTATTTCAAATCGGGTGAGCATGTGTTATTAAAGGTGTCTCCCATGAAGGAAGTTATACGATTTGGTAAGAAAGGCAAGCTTAGCCCCAGGTATATCAGTTCATTTGAGGTTCTTAATAATGTGGGTCCGATAGCTTATAGGTTGACCTTGCCTCCAAGCCTATCGAGGGTCTATCCGGTGTTTCATATTTACATGCTTAAGAAATACCATGGGGATGGCGACTACATAATTAAGTGGGACTCAGTTTTTCTAGACAAGAACCTTTCTTATGAGAAGGAACCAATAGCGATTTTTGATCGGGATGTCTAGAAGTTGAGGACTAAGGAGATTAGATCAGTAAAAGTACAATAGAAGCACCATCCGGTTAAGGAGGCCACTTGGGAGACTAAAGGAGATATGCGCGACAAGTACCCTCACTTATTTGAGGATTCAAGTACTCTTCTTGCTTCATTCTACCTATTTTTCTTGATTTCTCATTTGGGGATGAATGATGGGTAAATTGATATCTATTATAATGACCATTTTCCGTCGTTATGGTATAGCCTAGCCTGCCAACATTTGGGTTAAGTTTCTCCCTAAATAAAGTATTAGAAATTTCAGGTTAGGCTAGTCTTGGATGAATTCCAGGTATGGTATGGCCTAGATAAATCTAGTAATAGATAAGTTGGTGTTTATAAGACTTGAAACCATAATATGATAGCTAAGAGATTAAGGAGTTTGTAGAAACTTTCAGAAGTGAATTCGGGTTAGTAAAACTCCGATTATCGCATTTGATGTAAAGGGGTTAGTTTGAGATGCCAATATCTGGAAGTGTGTTGTAAAACTGGCAAAAATCTGGGATTTTTTTATTTTTTGTCTCGCCTAGGCTGCTACGGTGGGAGACGTACTGCTGTCATGGGTCTGCTACAGCAGGAATAATTCCACTATAGTGGAGGTCAGCTTGGACCTACCCCGTCATAGCGGATAGATCCCGCTATAGTGATGCCGCTATAGCGGGTTACACTCTATTAAATGCAGTTTTAGACTTAAAACGTTATTTTTTAGTCCATCGTTGTTTCAGACCTGGAAAAGGTGATTTAGGGAGAACTTCATCAGCTTCCACCCAAATTCCTTCATTGAGGTAAGTTAATCCACCTGTTTAACTAAATTTTTTGTTGGTTAATCCTTTGAATCACTAGGTTTTAATTGTGGGAGAATTTTACTTGACCTAGGTTGATTTTCTGGTGTAAATTAGTGAAAACAAGGTGTAGTCCTTGGGTGTTGGTCAATGGTGGATAAATTAAGGTACATGCTTAGAAATCTTTGTTTTAACCTTGAATTTGGTAGAATTAAGGTGGAATGAATGTAGAAAAACCTTATAATGAGGGAATGATCATGGTTTTTGGCCTTGGGGATATGGGATTAGGTTATAATCCTTGTAATTGTTAGGATATTTGTTAAGTGGTGTTTACCTTGTTATTTTTAGATCACGGTCAAGCTGAAATTGCAAGAAAGGGCAAGGCTCAAGTTTGTTAGAAAAGTGCAAAGCTTTGATTGAGGTAGGTGATGGTTAACTTGTAGTTGAAACTAAATTTAGTTGGTGTGTGCATGTTAACTGCTGCTTTGTTTACTTGTTGCAATGTATGATGTAAATGTTAACTAGATGAATAATACTACAAGTGTTGATACCGTTCAAAAGTACTCTCCCATAGGTGGTGGTTACGATCGTCGTACAAAATAGTAAATAAACCCAACGGATGTTGGAGTCGTATCCACGGAGAATGGAGTAATGATTTGCCAATAAATTGTCAAACAAGTATCACTAAAGCAAGTAAATGTTCAAGCAATTTTAAAAGTAAAAGTAGGGGAAAAGGATTGGGAAATCAACAATATCGCAATTTCAACACAAGAGTAACGGGAACATGATTTGTTTAACAAGAGAAAGAAGACTAGGGGTATGCTTACGATGGGGTTCTACCATTGGTTAGGGCCTTGATTAATCATGCAAACTTTTGATTATAGGTATGGGTAGCTTGGTTGTAGCTATATTTAGTAGTCTTTAAACCCTCCAAATATATGTACCATGGCCTTTGCTCAAGCACCATGGCTTTACCATAAAACAACCATTTTACACTTGGGTAAATCACACTATTTCTAGCTTAGATTCTTAGATGGGTACTTTCATTGATCAAGCTATTTCTAGCCTTAATCTAAGGTGGAAATCCCAAATCCCCACTATTGAATTCTTAGCCAATTTAAGAACTTCTCTTTCAAGCAAGAAAAAAATAAGAAAACTCAATTAATGTTTGCAACCATCAAATTTATAGCTAAGCCTTTAAGAATTCATTAGACCCATACTAAATAATCAATTATAAGCACAATTAATTAATACTCATACCCAAAATTAAACACCCATCATGAACATACCCCTAGAAAAGGATTTAGCTACTCATATTAAGGAAAAAAGAGAATATACCAAATGGGTTACTCAAATTTCCATTCATATTAAAAGCTAAGCTCCAAATCCAAGCTCAAATTCTTTACAAATGGTATTTTTAATTGGGGAAGAAGAAGAGAGAAGAGTGTACTCTTAATATATTCCTTGGGAAAAGTAAAACTAAAATTCTATATCAGGTACACATCCCAAAATAGGTTTTAGAAGCTTCCCAATACATCACATGGCTTTGGACAAAAATGCCCCTCGGGGCTGGTGTGACGCGACGTGTGATGGTACGTGCGACCGCGCCCTACCTTCTGCGCCTTGCATGTTACTTCCTCCATAGCTATTAAGGTCAGTTGCTTGTGTAATGACGTGCAATGAGAGGTGCGGTTTGCATGCCACATTGTGTGGCTTGCATGCGGTTCGCACCTCTCGTTAGTTTCTTCTTCTTTTCCAATCACCTTCACACTTTAACTTCTTTTTGGCTCTTTTGGGTTCAATTTCTTTGCTTTCTTCTCTGGACCAAGAGTACATGTATTCATATCAATAAAGGTAATAAGTACCTCTAATACTAATCAAAACATAGAAATAATTCATGAATAAAGGCTCAATAAGTTGGTAGGTTACCAACTTATCAAATCCCCGACCTTGAACTATTGCTTATCCTCAAGAAAGATACTCACAAGGTAAGGAATGAATTCAGTTCTAAAACATAAAGGGCATACACAAGATTAATCTAAACTCTAAAAATTAATAAAATAACAAACAAAATATTCAAAATAAAAAGACTCAACTACAATGCTTATCTCAATTGGTATCACCATATTCTCAAGGCAAGTGCTCATTTCAAAATGTATATAAAAAGTATTTCATTTTTCATTCAAAAGCAGGGGATTTGTCATTCAAAATAAGATTATCAAGCTTTTCAAGTCATTGGTATGGACCTTCAAGATTTGCCTCGAGATTTTCCACATAATTTGTCTCATTCATTCCTCTCAATTAAAATGGAGACTTCATCATTCATTTCAAGTGTGCGATGCCACTCACCACAAGAGAGAATCTCACTCACAATAATGCAATTCATATTAAAGAGGAATTATTAGAGAACCAAAGAAACTCTCACTCTCTCAAAGAAGTTTGAGTGCATGCGTATTGAACCATAAGCTTGCCTTTCATGTAATTCGCCACTAATGTAGAGTTACCAAGATCAGAATCACTAAGGACTTGCGGGTGACGATATTGGCTAGGGTTAAGGCGAGGATTACATTTGGATCACATGACTAAACCTCCCTAATTCTCCTTGTGATCATTCAAAGCACTGCTCACATTTTTGAACATTAACTTTACCTTATTTCTCCCTCTCACAACCCAAGTTTCCCTTCAACCTGATCATTCAACATCTTTTTATTACCTTCACTTAGTAGCACCAATTTCTTCCTTTCTTTTCAGTTTGCTCATTTCATTGGACATTTGGAAGCAATTTTCATTTAGGCATATGGTGCTACCTTGCATTGAAATGCATCTCTTTTATTCTCCACACTTTGTACATACACCCCCAAACTTAGGCCTTTGCCTATGTTTTCATTTTAATTCCCCCTCCCCCCAAACTTAGGCTTTTAGCCTACATTTCACTTTTGAGCCATTAGGGAGGATGGGTGCAAAAGTTGAGGTTCCAAAAAGGGTCAAGGTGTCTAACAAAGTGTCAAATAAAAGTCACAAGCTCAAAGGGGCTTACTAGGATCAATGTAGAGGGGAGTTATTTTGGGTGAAGTGACTATTCAAAAAGGGCCAAAGGTCATCTTCCAAGCTAGGTGACATCTAAAAAATTTCCTTGAATTACATTCGGGGAAAGTTCTAGTCAACACATGTACACAAGAAAAAAGTATAACCTTACCACACAAGGCATCACAACACAAGAATTTCACAATTAGTCTTACAATCAATTGGGACAAATGACTTTTGACAAGCTATTCCAAGTTCTTTTACACACTCATTTGTGAATCTATCAAGCCAAATGGGGAATGTGCAAGTCATGACAAAAGAATGCTTTAGCAAAAATCATTTTCCCCTATTTCCTTTAATTTGTAAAACTTCTTGCCAAGAAATATTTTGGTGGGCCCATTTCGAGACAAGCAAAATACGGACTCAATTTAAACTAAAACTTGGCCTTTTTCCTCAAGAAAGTCACCTTTCAATCTATCATAAGGTAAACACCAACCTGGTTCGACACTAAAAATAAACAAAATAAATAAACAAAAGAAAATAATTTTCTCCTTGGAAAAGAACCGTGGTATGAAGAAAACCCTTGGAGTTTATTCACTACCTACTATTAACAAGGCGATCAAAATTAAAGTGATCATGAATCTATTTGAAAACAAGCCTGGGTGAAGGCACTAGCCATTTGCAAAGCACGGGTAGTAAAATAATTATGGGTGTAGGACTAACCCGGCATTCACATTCAAAACATCAATATGATAAATCAAGCCCGGGAAGGGCACAATTATGAACACAATAGCCACAATTGAATATTTAGGCATGCCTCGCAGTGGCTTAAATACTAATTACACTGATAACGCCCAAACTACACCTAAATTTAAGAAGCGTAAGCGGTCTTCGGCAAATATAGAACCCAACAGAGGTTGGGGTCGATCCCACAGGGAATAAGGTGCGAATTAAGTCATTAGTGAAGTAGATGACTAATGGTCGATAGTTTCCGGTAAATAAAGGGGGGTTTTTTTGTGAACAATGTGTAAACAAAATGAACAATAATGTATGAGTGAAAATCAATATGAGAGAGAACTAGGGAAGTGATCACCATGGCGTTGTAACAATGTCGATTCAAGCTTAACCGGGTTCTTTCTTATATGAATGTCACGATGTGATTGAATTAATGGTATCATCTAAACGTTTCTCAACCAAATAGACGAATTTCCTTTTCAATTCTCTCGAACTTGAAAAAGGTGAGCTTTTTATATTTCAATCCTAAACATCAAGTAGATTAATCTAGTTACAGCATTAATCATAAGACGAGAGTTGGTAGTCTCGAATCCTCGTTATTAACCAAATTTCCCAGTTTTAATCTCTTTACTCAAGAAAATTTAAACCTAGGCGTGTTCTAATGTCTGCAACCACTAGAAAACGTTAAATAATGAATGATTAACAATGTGACGACATATATTGAACCCAACGCTACCCAAAATCTATATTTCTACTTTTGCCATGGCTCCCACAATCCTAGTTGTGGGAGTTTAGTTAATCATGCTAGAAGAAGAAGAAGAGAAGAAAGTTATATTCATAATAAAGAGAAGAGATTCTTACAATATAGTGAAAACAATCTTCAATTATCCAAGAACAAGAAAACCAAGATCCCAAGAACGAATCAAGAACAAGATTGAAGGAGGAGGAAAACGTGTGTAGCGTGTTTCCTCTCTCAAAACTCGCCCTAAACTCTCCTAGAATTATTGGGTGAACTATTAGTAAAAGCTTAACAAATAAAATAAACCTAACATAGGGTATTTATAGGAGTCTAGGAAACAAAGTCCTAAAAACGTTCGGATTCCGCGTAGCGGACTGCCTTACTGTGACGGTTTGGGTGACAGACCGTCACCACCTTGACGGACCGTCACGGTGGCCATTACCACTAGGCAGTGGTGCTGCCTCAGGGTGACGGTTTGGGTGACGGACCGTCACTGGCTTGACGGACCGTCACTCCAACCGTCACTCTTATCCAGAATGCTCTTTTGATTGGATTTCCTTCCTTTTCTACGTTTGTCTCCATTTCCTGAAAACATAACATAAAACATCAAAAACGATGACGGTTGCTTGAAAAACGTATGATTGTTTTTAGTTTAGAGATGTCGAAAGTGCCGTAAAATGGCGGCACATCATACACCCCCCAAACCCAAACAAAGCATTACCCCCAATGCACAAAATTTATACAAACAGATGGAGTGTAAGAACTCCCTGGTGGATCGAACACTGACGATGACATTTTCATGAATAAACTCAGTGGTGGGTTCTTGAGGGCCGATGTGGTGATGGTGGAGGGATGTATGCATGCTCCGGGTCATTCTTAAATCCATCCACCAAAGGAATTGATGGGTCCCACATAACCTGAAGAGGGGCAGAAGGCTCCATAATTTCCCACTAATTTGGGAGTGTCATCAGCTCATGATATGAAGGTGGTGGGGCAGCCCAGCTGGGTCTAGTCTGAGGATCTCTGGTGGCCAGGTGAGATAAGAGGTGCACTTGCATTGGTGGTTCTTGTGCCATTATAGCATCTTCATTTAATAGGCTTACTTGTTGGATGTCATATGGGGCCAAAGCAGTCTATGGGGTTTCATCCACCCAACAATCATCTAGCGGACTCCTAGTCCTTTGAGGTGATGCATTGTCAAGAGATGGTAAGTTAAGGTCTAAGTGTGGGACTTTTGGTGTGGACTGAGGTAGTTCTTTTCGGAGTGCTCTAACATCCTGCTCATTATGTCAACCCTGGCACACAGTTTATGCAAGTTAATCCATACCAGTTTTAAAGATGACTTGATCATGGATTAAATCATGCCCGGAATATCCCTAGTCAGCTTATGCAATCGCTCCTTGTTATGGTGAACAAGGTGAGCAAGTTGGAGTAAACCACCTGAAATTGGAATGGCTTGGAGAATAGTGTAGGTGGTAGCTAGCACCCCAGGGGCAAGATATGGATATTCTAATTGATCATGTACAGCATTTTCTGTGTGTTCCGTACCTGCCGGTGCATTTGTATTTTAAGGGAGGCATTTCTTGTTAATGTACGGAGCATCTTTGTGTCGCTTTATGTCCAAATAAATCATGCCCTTAGCTCAGCAAATTTTGTCCAATGATCAGAATAGAGGACATTGTTCCCGTAAACACAGTTTACTTATTAGAACAGGAAAGGAATGGTAGTGGAATTATTTCTAGCTCTTCTCTTGAATTGTTCTACAATGATTTCCCCTTTGTTGATTTGGTAGCTAGACATGATGTATGCAATGATAATGTCCACCTCTATAGTCACCTGAGTAGTTTGGTGAGTTTGAATGAGCCACGTGCACACAAAATCTAACCACATTCGGGCCTCAAACTTAAGATCTTGATGAGAGATATGTCCTTTTGAAACTGCCCAAAAAGGATCCCCTTCAGCAATAACACTAGCCACCCAAGCATATTGGTTGGCCTTTGTAGCTATGCGTCGAGTATACCCTAATGTCTCTCTTGGTTCATCATCCCATTCTATAGAGTTAATGGCTGCAGGAGTAATGTTAACATCTTGTCCCCTCACTAAAACTGATTGTAGGCATGGTAACTTGCATGTTCGACCCTTGTGCTTTAGTATGTCTTGCCTGTCCCGGTAAGAAGCATAAAACTCCCATACAAATTCAGGGAAATAAGGGCTGGGAGTGTTAGCAAATTGCATCTAGTCCCTTATTTTGAATTGCTTGGCTATATTTGGGAACTCATCTTTGAAGGAGTGTACATCAAACCCCATTTTTTCCAAGAAGAATCGCTTATCACAAAACTTAAGATAGTAGTCCTCCATACCCTCAAGGTCAAATCGAATTTGTGACTCAGATGGTCCCACATTTTGCACAGGGACAGCCGGATGTTCTAATGTTGAAGCTTGATTATTGGTATGTCTTTTTGAATGGCGCCTACAAGAAGTCATACTCTTGCAAATAAATGTTAGCGCGAGGAACCATGCATGAACTTCTATATATAAAAGAAAATGAAGATACTAAGTAAAGAGAAATGGAATGCATAGGAGAAGAGAAACACATTAGGTAACTGCAGGCATATGATAGTCACATGCGAACTGCACATGGGATTGTTCGCGTCTCATATGGCTTCACATATGCTGCCAGAATCCTGAGTGACATCTGCATCAAGGTGCGAAGGCTTGTGCATTTTGCCTCAGCCATTGTACGCGTTGCATAGGCCTTCGCCCTACAAAACAGAGAACTGGCATTCTTAGTATAGGCATGCGATGCCTTGTGCATTTCACAAGTGGAGATCAGCATATCGTATGCGAAATGTACAAGGGAAAAGTTGGAAATTTTCAATTCCTTATTTTCATGTGTGTTACGCATGTGACTCGCAGAGCAATACCTTTGGAATGCATGGGAAACAAGGATAAAAACACCAATTTTAACAGGTAAGCAAGATGAACATGAATTTGACCAATAACCAAGTTATTCGGGTACTCAGACTTCCCTAGGAAACTTCCAACACATTCAATACCCAAAAATTAGCTTAACAATTTCCCTTAAGAAGGAAGTTACCCCATCTATCATCGGGAACATCAAGCCTTCATTCAAAGCAAATGGGCACAATAAATCTTACATAAATTTACTCCCCTCAACCAAAGTGCTCATCAAATAATTATATGCAATAGAAACAACATAATGGTGCAATGGTATCAACAATTTCATCCCAAGTAACATTATTCAACTAAAAACTTGCGAAGATGATGATTTTCCCTTAAGAATGACATCACTCAATCTATCATAGGGCCAAACCATGCATCAACTCAAGTAGGTAACTCAGACTTCACCCAAAAACAAAAAATTTAGGGCTAAAAATTTACACAAGTTTCATGCATCAATCTAAAAACAAGATCTATCAAGTTTTTTTCAAGCAATATCGAAAATAAGACCCAAAATTGGGATCTTAACAATCAGATCTCACCCAAAATCAACATAGAGGATTAAACTAGCATGCTTCACAATAAGTGTTTCCAATCTACTTAAAAACATGGATTTAACATTGCAAAACTTACCACAAGTAAAGATGAGGGAGTAAAAAGCAAAACTTTAAGCTTTTAGTGCCCAATAATGGTGACCCAATGTTTTGACCATAGATAGTGGTGGCATGGTAGAGGTTTTGTAGCGGTGAAGGGGTAGTAGTGAGAGGGAAGAAGATTTGTGGGAGAAGTTAGAGGATTTGGAGGGTTTTGGGAGAGTGTAATGGAGGATTTGGGAGAGTATAATGGAGAAAGAAGGTAGGGGTGATGGTTTATAGGAGAAAAGAAGAAGAAAGATCGCAGGTTAAAAGTTGGGTCGTGTCGGTCAATGGGTAGGTCAGAAAAAATTTAAAAAACTTACCTGAGTGCCCCTCCACGTGCGATTCGCACATGCCACTGTGCATCTTGCATTTCACTTTGCACATGATGATTTTGAGCCAAATTTTTTTCAGGCTTCTGGTTTGACGTGTGACAGACGTGTGAAATGCACATCAGGAGGTGCGATTCGCACCTCCAATCGCACATCACTTCAGTAACTTATTTTTTCCTCCCAACTTTCTGGTTGTGTGTGCGGTGCCACATGTAGCCTCACAATGGAGTGTGCAAACTGCATGGCCCATTTCACATGCCTTCCGATATTTTTCTTCCACTTTGTCATTTTTCCATCTCCATGCATTCCTAAAAATACACCAAAAGCAAACAAAGGGTAAAGGAAATCAACTAAAATCACTTGGGTTGCCTCCCAAGAAGCGCTTGATTTTACATCACAGCTCGATGATAGTACCTTAAAGCATAATCATTTCCTGGAAGCATGCCAATACGATTGGCACATCCCCATCCGAGTCCATGGAATTCCTTCTTCAAAATCTTCATCAAATTTTCTTGTTGCCAAGTTGGAAACATCATATATTCAGGTACTTCCTTGATCTCACACTCACCAAGAGCTTCACCCAACTTGCCCTCGATAGTAATCACAGACACAACTCTATATTCGTCCGATGGTTTAGTAGGTTTGCATACATTGAATGTCACCTCTTTGCTCCCCACATGGAACTTGATCTCTCCTAGATCCACATCAACAAGAGCCCTTCCGGTGGCTAAAAGTGGTTTCCCTAATATGATGGGCACCTTCAAGATCAACATCACAATCCAAGACCACAAAAATCATCTAGCAAGATGAACTTGTCTACCTTCACTAATATGTCAAAGAATGTACCCACCGGGCATTTAACTGAGTGATCAGCCATTAGTAACCTCATCGGCGTAGGCCTAGGAGTACCTAAATCTAAGTTTCTAAAAATCACAAGGGGCATCAAGTTGATACTTGCCCCGAGGTCACACAAGGTCTTTTTAAACACGAATACCCCAATGGTACAAAGGATGGTGAAAGCTCCCGGATCCTCCCATTTAGGAGTTATATTACTCGTCATGATGAAACTACAACTATGAGACACTTCAACTGTCCCCATATCAATCACGTATTTCTTCTTTAGTAACTCATTCATAAACTTTTCATAACTAGGCATTTGCATAATAGCATCAACTTAAGGAATGTTAACAGATAGTTTGCTGAACATGTCTACAAATTTCTTGAATTGATTATCTTTCTTTTTCTTGATCAATATCTAAGGATACGGAGGAGGATTTGTAGGCAATGTCCTTGGCACACTTGGAGCTTCCTCCTCGATCTCAATAGCAATTTGAGAAGGAAACTCACTTCCATCCTTCTCCTCTTGTGGACTATCATCGTCAACAATCACATTGGGTGCACTAAGCTTCACCCCAACATTTAGACTCACATCATCCCTTTTGTCATTCACAACCTCCGGTGCAATGTTTTTATTCAAATCAATCACAGCTTCATTGATTGGTTTTCTCGCTTTATCCAACCTCCTTCCACTTCTAGTAACAATTGCCATTACATGGTCATCGTTCTTTGGGTTCACAAGAGTGTCACTAGGAAGAGTACCTTTTTTACGAGGGTTTATTTATTAAGAGAGGTGGTTTATTTGAGCTTCCAAGTGCTTATTTGAAGCCAAATGGGAGTTCACAGTTTGATGAAGAGTAGATACATCACTCTTTAGATCTTTTACTCCCTTATTCATAGACTCCACTCCCTGCAGCACTTTAGACAATATTTCCTTAATTTTAGAGTTGTCTGGATCACTTACTGTTGGTTGATAAGGAGAAGAATTCACCTTCGGTGGAGGAACATAAGGATTATTGCTTCGGTGGTTATAACGATCATTTTCCCTTTCATGATCCTGCTCATGGTCTCTCCAACCTTGATTCTCATTTCATGGTATCCAGTTGCCTTGATTGGCACCTTAATACCCCGAGCGAGAATCCACCGAAAGATATCAAAGCTCCTCATCTCCAGATGCATGAACACCAACATCATCATGATCTTTTGACCCATAAGTACCCATGATATTAACACTTTTGCTCCTGGCTCCCATCTTATATCTGGCAATAAATCAATTTGTGTCATTATTTTGGCCATGGCTTCATCTCTTTCCTCCTCCTTTTTCCTCATATCATTAGTCATTATGGAGGAGGTAACACCCGGTGAGAGATTGGCTTCTTTAGTGTGCCACACCCTATTAGTTTTTGTCATTTGATCAAGAAGGGCTGCAATGAAACCATAGTTTTGGTCCATAAGTGGCCCACCCGTGATATTATTTGCCACAGATTTGTTCGTAGAGTCTAGGGCTCAATAGAAACTTTGAAGGAGAACATTGTTTAGCAACCCATGGTTTGCATATAATAGAAGGATTTTCTTGAACCTTAGCCATGCTTCATGCAATGGCTCATCCGGTAGTTGTCAAAAGTTGGTGATATCATCCCTCAACTGTATCATCCGAGAAAGTTGGAAAAACCTCACCAAGAAGGCTTCCACAAGACTGTTCCATGTTGGAATAGAGCCCTCCAGGCGCTCCTCAAGCCCAGTTGTGGCTTCCCTCGTAAGGGAGAAAGGGAACAATTGGAGTCGGATTGACTCTTGGGATATATTGTTGATGTTGAAAGGCTGGCATATTTCGACAAAGTTTAGGATGTGCTGGTTGGCATATTTATGAGCCAACCCTCCAAAGAGCCCTTTCATTTGTATCAAATGAAGCATAGTGCTAGTGATGTGAAACACGGTGTTTCCAACCATTGGAGGTAGGCAGATTGCACCTACAACACCATGGATCACGGGTCCATTGTTCGTATCCATATATGTCATGCCCCGAGGTTACCCCCTAGACGTAACTGAGACTTGGGACCGCAAGTGCCTCAAGCTAACCCCTTGGTCATAGCATACTCAAGCATAACAAAGATAAGCGGAAGCATAATAGATAAATCCAGAATCACGTAAATAAGTAATCAAGTCAAATAAGATAAACAATCCGGAAGGAGACTCGAACAATATCTATGTCTGAAAAGCCTCTAATGACATAAGGAGTTGCTAGGACAAGACCCTAGCTAACTTGAAGTGCGGAAAAATATAATAGCTAACACTGACTAAGAACATAACTAGTCCTAGATCTAAGAGGACTCACCAACAGCTGACAAAAAGTGGCCTGGAAGCTCTAGCCACGAGTCTGAGAAGGAACACCTAAATCTGCATCAGCAAAGGATGCAGCGCAAGATATGCGTCAGTACTATAGGATGTACCGAGTATGTGTGATATGCATAGGTCATACTAAAATATACTTGAAAGCGTGTTTAAAAGCTGAGATCATGCATAATTTGTGATAAAACATGCTTAAATTCTCCTTGAAGCTGAAATCATGTGGTAATAGTAAAATCTGTAATGTAATTACTCAATGCAAAATCATAAGCTAAAAACATAATCATAAGTAGTAAGTCTGAAATATGAAAGCAAAGAGTCAATACATTTTTAAACTTGAAACTATTTCTGTGAGAGGTTCTCTAACCGACATAGACCATGTGAGACACATGGAATCCGGTGTATACACCCCATCGAGAGGACCCAATATACCTTGCCAGGGTATAGAGGCATGACTGTGGCGTGATTACTAAAATTGATTCCCAATAGAGGTGACTTAGAACCTATGGGGGAACATAGTTCTGGGACTATAGGTACTCTCACCCTGTCCAACTCAGTGCTAATACTACTCCCAAAACATATATATATATAGATAGCTTATATAATACTGGGGCATATCTGATGCCAAAACTTATCATAACTGGTGACATATCTGATATCAAATCTGTTCATAAAGCATAGAGACATATCCAATATCAAAAATGTTCATAACTTAGGTAGACATATTTGGATGCCAAACCTTTCGTAAAACATGGGGCATATCTGATGCCATATCAATTTCGTATCATAAGTCTTAAAGCTTTGCAAAATCATAATTCAAGATATACTTTCCTTTCTAAAATCATAACTTGAACAATTACGCATGCAATTTCATGAAAATAAAGGTCATGTTATCTAAACATACCAATTTTACTTGAAGACATGCAATCTAAAGAAATCATGCTAAAATTCATGCTTAACATATAGGCTTTTGAAAACACTTACAAAACTTCAATTTAAGCGTGGGTAATAGATGAGAAATCATGAATTGAAGCTTTAAAACAAAACCCATAACTTTTTCCCAATTTGGGTAAGAACCCAAGTTTCATAAATTAGACAAGGATTAACCTTAAAATCATGAATATTAAACCACTCACAAAAACCCATGCAAAATCATGCAATTTAGAGTTAGAATCCATAGAATAATCATGAGGAAACAATTTTAGAAGGACCCGTAAGAATTGGGTAAGAACCCTAATTTAGAAATCCATAAGTTCAATTTAGAAGATTGGGGTTTTGGGCATAAGGGTGAAGGAATCCCTTATTGAATACCCACATACCTTGATTGAAGCTAACCCACTTGAATTGAAAAGACTTAGGATACTTGAACTTGGAGCTTGAGACTAGGAGTTGAAACCCTTGCTTGAAGCTTGAGAAGATGGAACTTCTTTTCTTTTTTTCTTTTTTTGGAAATTGATTGAAAGAATGGGAGAGAACTTAGGCTAAGTAGGAATAAAAACCCTCCTAAATAGGCTTAAAATGACTTAGTATAGGAGTTAAAAGAGTGGAAAATTACAAAAATACCCCTGGACTAAAACCTGGAAAATGCTAGAAAAAGTCGGCTTCAGAGACCACGGGTCGGTGTACGGACCATTAAAGAGAATGAAGCACCATCATTTGGTCCATGATTTTAGAAATCACTTTTGAGAGTCTACTGGAACTCCATTCCACGAGTTACAGGACAGTTCGTCATTTAAAATGACGACCCGTCAAGTCACTCGTGGAATCTAGGGAAGAAAAGCTAAATTTTAACAAACCACGGGTCACTATACGGACCGTGGTTTTGGTCTATGGGTCGTGAACCAACCAGTGGTTTTAAATATAAAAATTTTAAGGTTCAGTTCAGCAGTGACGAGTCACAGTACGGACCGTGTTTCAGGTTCAGAACCACAGTTCGTCATCCGATCCATCATCACTGATAGCACTCCAGTAAACTGCCCATAACCTTTTACTCCGGACTCGGATTAATGCGCGGTCAGTGGCGTTAGAAAGAAGACTCAAAAACCTTTAATTTGGTGGATATTAGGCCACCTAACTCTTTATATTTTAGGAGGAATGATCGATTGAAGTTGACCCTAGTTTAGTCTTACATGAAAACTTAGTTTGGTGAGGTGCTTGCGACTTAACTTGATGATAGGAGTTTCTTATGAACATGATTCACATCCAAAGCACTCACCACACTAGGAAAAATATCATTACACTCATGGAAAAGGTTTGGGTATTAGCTTAGGATTTTTGGGGTGTTATAATATCTCCCCCTTGGGATTATTCGTCCTCGAATGAAGACTATGCAAGGGAACTCTAGAGAGAAAATACCCCAACCAAAAACAAAACATGAAAACCGAAGAATCAACATGAAACTCAACTTTTGAACTTAAAACATGGTTGAATCAACTTTGAAAATATGAATACATGCTAGGATCATGAGAGAAACTGTTGGAATATAATCGGAGGGACATACTAAGGATGGATCTACTACCTCAAGCTGAAACCAGATCGGAAGGAGAAGGGTGAAGGTACCTGGCCTTCATGGATAATTCTGCTTCCCAAGTAGCTCCTTTAACTGAGTTGTAAAAGCTGAAGTACTATCGTGGTAACTGGCTTCTGATTGAAATAAAAACTGAGTTGGTTTCATAAGGCACGTATGCATGCTGAAAATGTGAGAATACCCAATAGGATAGGAACTGGATATTTGACATGATAACTGGCCTGGGATGAGAGTAGGAACTCAGCTAAAACTCATAAAGAACAAACATACTCTAGAACTCACAGTTAACCGAAAGGGATACCAAACTGAGAGAAGTAGATATACGGGGAAACTATTCTCTTCTGAATACCACTCCTACCATTTGCAACTAACAACCTCAACAGCACACATAAAGGTACTAATGTCTGAGTCTAACTACCTGATTCTCCATGTTCAAACCTATCTCAACCAGATCTATTGCATCTAGAACGTCTTCTAAGAATAGCATCCCCTCTTATCACAATGACCAACTAACTTACGGCTCCCAACCAAAGGGTCACTAGTTGCGCAAAATAATTATCCACATGTATCCCATCACGATATTAAAGCTTATAACTATGGTCACCTTATGGTTTCGTAGCTTACCCTATTTAAGACTTCTCTCCTCTTTCCTATCATAACTAGGAATTGCAAATTCAAGAACTTATACAGAGGGACATACTAAACTTCCTCATCTAACTATTTCGCATGAATAATCCTTACCTCATAATTTACCCACACCTAGAAGTCAAGGTGGAACAAGTACACTAATAAGGAAAAGAAATCTGCTACCTCCCATCTAGGCTACTACAAGGCCTTCTCCCCTAACACTAATAACAACATAAACCATAATCATTGAAACAAAAGATCAAGAGCATGAGCGTCACGAATGAAAGACTACTGATTGATCTTGACTTACACTTAGCGTGATTAAGCCACTCAAGGTAAGCTTGGGGAATTGAGTGCAATAGGCATAAGCACTTCACATACTAGGCACATAATACATGAATCAGTGGAGATCACCACCTCTCATCATCAAAGGCAAAGATCAAAGGGCTTTAGAATAAGGAAATCATAAGCGTGAATCATTTCAAGAATTAGGTCTAAGCATATACATGGCATAACATGATTTGATTAGCTATTGAGGCATGTTTAAGGAATGAACTGAGGAAATAGGACCGAGCATACTGAGAGACATGTGTTTACATATATACCAACCTCAGGGCATAAAGCTGGAATTTATAGAATCGCAGGATAAGTGTAGAATCATTGCCTGAAGCAATCACTTGCCATTCTAGAACCTGGACATGAGCATGAATCTAAAATAAGACCATGGTGCTGACACACATGGTATGAAAAGACATCATAATGGCATAAGTATACTTAGGACGCTAGGATGGAAATAAGCTTCTGCTTACCCTCTTGACTTTGTTCTAACACCCACAATCATCGCTACCTTAGCCTCCAAAATTTGACTGATTCTATATTTCACCATCTCCCCTCTTAGGTTCATGCTACCCTCCTAAGTCTATGGACCTCTCACCAACCTCTCAAAGGAACTAGGACTGTTTTACCCTAACCGAACATACACTACTCCAGAATTTAGCACGAATACCCACTTCCTTCTATAGTCTAAGACCCTCTTTCACCTAAAAATCTTGGCCTCAACCTTTCTATCTCATATAAGGGTTGTACATATCACACTCAATAACTTCCAACCTATCCCTTGCAAATACATGTCAAGCTTACATGGTTCTAACTCCCAAAGCTCTCTCTTTATAATACCTACCAAATCAAATACGTTAAAGCCTATACCGAGAGGCCCAAAATTGCCTATCCTTCTCTAACTCACATATATATATCATCCCTACACATTCACACTTGTTGCAACTCATCACTTAAACTCTTGTATACACTGTACCAAGACTACCAAAAAATACCATAAAACTATCATTCTCACTCTCATACTATCATCCTTTTGTTCACATCCTATACCTGGTCTATACTAGCACAAGAAGATACCACTCTTTAATCCACACCAAGGGATGTATCATCCCATTACCCATCTAGTAAAACACAACTCTAAATACATACTCCAATCAACTATCATTCCCCCGTCTAGGCTACCATCCTTTTGACTTCATATTTCTAGCTCTAGGTTCATTCTACTACTAATGGCTTACAATACAACATCTTTCGGGTGGCAACACTACCCAAGGATGTAGGTACACATTTTCCCCTCTCACGGAATAATTAGTAACAAGGTTCTTAAAGAGGATCTGAGAGCACCTCGCTAAGATATAATCTGAGACTCACTACTTTTGGCATCGCAAATATGAGGTAAAGCAGGTGGAATTGGTACAACGCATAAATTTGGAGAATATATAGAGTTAAACTCTATCGCACAATATTGAACATGAAAGAAGTGAAGTTTTTCCTAAGACACCTCACAACCTTTCTCTCATAAGTGTGGCGCATTTCACACCCATGAAAGAGACTCTACTTGATGCGGCTTTTAGACACCCTAAGACTCTTGAACCTGAGGCTCTGATACCAAGTTTGTCACACCCCGAGGTTACCCCCTAGGCGTAACACGGGACTTGGGACCGCAAGTGCCCCAAGCTAACCCCTTGGTCATAGAATACTCAAGCATAACAAAGATAAGCGGAAGCATAATAGATAAATCCATAATCACGTAAATAAGCAATCAAGTCAAATAAGATACACAGTTCGGAAGGAGACTCGAACACTGTCTATGTATGAAAAGCCTTTACATGACATAAGGAGTTGCTAGGACAAGACCCTAGCTAACTCGAAGTGCAGAAAAATATAATAGCTAACACTGACTAAGAACATAACTAGTTCTCGATCTAAGAGGACTCACCAATAGCTGATAGAAAGTGGCCTGAAAGCTCTAGCCACGGGTCTGAGAAGGAACACTTGAATCAGCATCATCAAAGGATGTAGCGCAAGATATGCGTCAGTATTATAGGATGTACCGAGTATGTGAGATATGCATAGGTCATGCTAAAATATACATGAAAGCGTGTTTAAAAGATGAGATCATGTATAATTTGTGATAAAACATGCATAAATTATCCTTGAAGCTGAAATCATGTGGTAATAGTAAAATCTGTAATGTAATGACTCAATGCAATATCATAAGCTAAAAACATAATCATAAGTAGTAAGTCTGAAATCTAAAAGCAAAGAGTCAATACATTTTTAAACTTGAAACTATTTCTGTGAGAGGTTCTCTAACTGACATAGACCATGTGAGCCACATGGAATCCGATGTAAATGCCCCATCGAGAGGACCCAATATACCTTGCCAGGGTATAGAGGCATGATTGTGGCATGATCACTAAAATTGATGCCCAACAGAGGGGACTTAGAACCTATGAGGGCACGTAGTTCTGGGACTATGGGTACTCTCACCATGTCCAACACGGTGCTAATACTACTCCCAATATATATATATATATATATATATATATATATGTATATATATATATAGCTCATATAATACTGAGGCATATCTGATGCCAAAATTGATCATAACTGGTGACATATCTGATGTCAAATCTGTTCATAAAGCATAGAGACATATCTAATGTCAAAACTGTTCATAACTTAAGTAGACATATATGGATGCCAAACCTTTTGTAAAACATGGGGCATATATGATGCCATATCAATTTTGTATCATAAGTCTTAAAGCTTTGCAAAATCATAATTCAAGATATACTTTCCTTTCTAAAATCATAACTTGAAGAATTACGCATGCAATTTCATGAAAATAGAGGTCATGTTATCTAAACATACCAATTTTACTTAAAGACATGCAATCCAAAGGAATAATGCTAAAATTCATGCTTAACATATGGGATTTTGAAAACACTTACAAAACTTCAATTTAAGCGTGGGTAATAGATGAGAAATCATGAGTTGAAGCTTTAAAACAAAACCCATAACTTTTTTCCAATTTGAGTAAGAACCCAAGTTTCATAAATTAGAAAGGATTAGCCTTAAAATCATGAATAATAAACCACTCACAAAAATCATGCAATTTAGAGTTAGAATCCATAGAAGAATCATGAGGAAACAATTTTAGAAGGACCCGTAAGAATTGGGTAAGAACCCTAGTTTAGAAATCCATAAGTTCAATTTAGAAGATTGGGGTTTTGGGCATAAGGGTGAAGGAATCCCTTATTGAATACCCACATACCTTGATTAAAGCTAACCCACTTGAATTTAAAAGAATTAGGAGACTTGAACTTGGACCTTGAGACTAGGAGTTGAAACCCTTGCTTGAAGCTTGAGAAGATGGAACTCCTTTTCTTTTTTTTTCTTTTTTGGGAGTTGATTGAAAGAATGGGAGAGAACTTAGGCTAAGTAGGAATAAAAACCCTCCTAAATAGGCTAAAATGACTTAGTATAGGAGTTAAAAGAGTGGGAAATTACAAAAATACCCCTGGACTAAAAGTGGAAAAAAGCTGGAAAAAGTCGGCTTCAGAGACCACGGGTTAGTGTACGGACCGTCAAACTGAATGATGGACCATCATTTGGTCTGTGATTTTAGAATCACTTTTGAAAGTCTACTGGAACTCCATTCCACGAGTTACAGGATGATCCGTCGTTTAAAATGACGACCCGTCAAGTCACTCGTGGAATCTAAGGAAGAAAAGCTAAATTTTAACAAACCACGGGTCACTCTACGGACCGTGGTTTTGGTCTATGGGTCGTGAACCAACCAGTGGTTTTAAATATAAAAATTTTAAGGTTCAGTTCAGCAATAACGAGTCACAGTACGGACCGTGGTTCAGGTTCAGAACCACAGTTCGTCATCCGATTCGTCATCACTGACAACACTGCAGTAAACTGCCCATAACTTTTTACTCCGGACTCGAATTAATGCGCAGTTGGTGGCGTTGGAAGGAAGACTCAAAAACCTTTAATTTGGTTGGTAGCAGGCCACCTAAATCTTTATATTTTAGGAGTAATAATAGATTGAAGTTGACCCTAGTTTAGTCTTACATGAAAACTTAGTTTGGTGAGGTGTTTGCGGCTTAACTTGATGATAGGAGTTTTTTATGAACATAATTCGATCCAAAGCACTCACCACACAAGGAAAAGGATCATTACACTCATGAAAAAGGTTTGGGTATTAGCTTAGGATTTTTGGGGTGTTACAATATATCCATCGACACTCTCTTGGTCCCCCGCTTGACTCATGGGTAACCTATTCAAATAACACAAACAACAATAAAAGTAAAGGAGAACAAACACTCAACAAAAGTGAATTAAATGACAATCAAATGACAAATCAAAAACCATTCCTCGGCAACAACGCCTTTTTTGATGATATTCAAAAGCACTCTCCCTTAGGAGGTGGTTACAATCATCGTATAAAATAATAAATAAATCCAACAGATGTAGGGGTCATATCCACGGAGAATGGAGTAATAATTCACCAATAAATTGTCGAATAAGTATCACTAAAGCAAGTAAATATTCAAGCAATTTTAAAAGTAAAAGTTGGGGGAAAAGGATTGGGAAATCAACAATATCGCAGTTTCAACACAAGAGTAATGGGAACACAATTTGTTTAACAAGAGTACGAAGACTAGGGGTATGCTTCTGATGGAGTTCTACCATGGGTTAGGGCCTTGATTAATCACGCAA
Source organism: Jaltomata sinuosa (assembly GCA_003996215.1). NCBI lineage: Eukaryota > Viridiplantae > Streptophyta > Magnoliopsida > Solanales > Solanaceae > Jaltomata > Jaltomata sinuosa. The sequence goes on from QJPP01003562.1 coordinate 85,283, forward strand.
ACTTTTGATTATAGGTATCGGTAGCATGGTTCGAGCTATATTTGGTAGTCTTTCGATCCTCCAAATATATGTACCATGGCCTTTGGTCGAACACCATGGCTTTACCATAAAATAACTAATTTACACTTGGATAAATTACACTATTTCTAGCTTAGATTCTTAGATGGGTATTTCCTTTAATCAAGCTATTTGTAGCCTTAATCTAAGGTGGAAATCTCAAATCCCCACTATTGAATTCTGACCCAATTTAATAACTTCTCTTTCGAGTAAGAACAAAATTAGAAAACTCAATTAATGTTTGCAACCATCAATTTTATAGTTAAACCTTAAAGAGTTCAATAGACCCATACTAAATAATCAATTATAAGCACAATTAATTGATAACCATACCCAAATTCAAATATACATCATGCATATACCTCTAGAAAATATTTAGCTACTCATATTAAGGAAAGAAGAGAATATACCAGATGGGTTACTCAAATTTTCATTCATATTAAAAGCTAAGCTCCAAATCCAAGCTCAAATTCTTTACAAATAGTGTTTTCAATTGGGGAAGAAGAAGAGAGAAGAGTGTACTCTCAATATCTTCCTTGGAAAAAGTAAAACTAAAATTCTATATCAGGTACACACCCTAAAATGTATTTTAGAAGCTTCTCAATATGTCACATGGCTTTGGACAAAAATGCCTCTCAAGGCTAGTGCGACGTGACATGTGATGGCACGTGCGATCGCACCCTGCCTTCTGCTCCTCACATGTTACTTTCTCCATAACTAGTGAGGTCAGTTGCTTGTGTGACGAAGTGCAATGGGAGGTGTAGTTTGAATGCCGCATTGTGTGGCTCGTATACCTCTCGTCAAATTCTTCTTCTTTTCCGATCACCTTCACACTTTAACTTCTTTTTGGCTCTTTGGGTTCAATTCCTTTGCTTTATTCACTGGACCAAGAGTACGTACATTTATGTCAATAAAGGTAATAAGTACCTCTAATTCTCATCAAAACATGGCAATAATTCATTAATAAAGGCTCAATAAGTTGGTAGATTACCAACTTATCAAGTGTCTAATCACCTGAAATGAGATTGTGTAAAAAGGCTTGTTTAAAAGTGTAATATGGTTGTGTTATCAAATAATGTGATTGTAAATGTTGTGGCATAAGTTGATATTATAAGATGAATTGGTAAAGGTCATTATCACGGAATTGGTAGAATTCAGGAGGTACAAGAGTGGGGACATTGGAATAAGGGTGGCATAACAATGGTTTGAGATAAAGGTGGTAGATACTAGTTGTCTGGGTTATTTGGTACATGGACTGAGCTCATCCCCTATAGGTCATGGCTAGTGGGCATTTATAAAATCCATGTGAGTTTGATGGTTCCATAAAGGAACTGAATTATATTATTGATGTTATTTTGGATCTATGAGTGGTCCGGGCTATTAACTTACCTGAATTGTGTAATCATTTGTTGAAGTCAAGTAAGAAAATTATGGCAAGGTTGAATTTACTGTTATTAGTCATGAATTGATGTGGTGGATTGGTTGAATTTGTCCCATGTTTATATGATTTACTTGCTTACTGTTTATAAAGGGACTAAGTGAAAATATAATGTTAAGTATTATATGGTTGTACTTGTTTATAAATTGTTGGTTATGTGTTCATATTTATTAAGTTTAGTTGACCGATGATCCTATCAGTATATAGTGATTTGTACTGATACTACCTGTGCTCTTCTTTTGTTGAGTGCAGAGCATATTCCAGCATCTTCAACAAGACCTCAGTTGTAAACAACGACTGTTTCTGACTCAAGGGTGAGCTTCATCTTTCGAGCATCCATAAGTTTTCGTATGCTATGTTCTTGTCCACTTGTTTAGGACACAGACACTTTAGTCAGTCTAGTTTTCTGGGTTGTACCCACAGATTTTCATATTTAAATATTTTGGTACAATGACTTTCAGTTTCTGGGTATTTTAGTCATTTGGTTTATTCTGCATTGTTTTAATTATTAGACTTATCTGAACTTATTGATTGATAATGGAATCTCTTATTTCATATCTAAAAATTTTAATTATTGATATTAGATAATTGGGGTTAGATGGTTCTCCCACCAGAGGGTTAGTGTGGGTGTCACTCGCGACGGGTTGGGTCATGACATGAGACTTCTTGATTTTCTTTATAAAAATGTTGCACCTGTTGTTTTTCTTATTATTGTGACAACTCTGATAAATTAAGGGAGTTTTATTATTATAATATAAATATATAGGAAATATGGGTCAAGCCCACAGTTACTTCAAGGAAAGAGGCATCAAATTACTTATATCATTTAAAAGTGAGCACAAACACTTGGTCATTTTCTTTTGTGGGAAGCAATGAAGCAGCAACTCTTCGTTTATGCTATTGTAATAAGAATTAAAAATCAATCAAGGAGTGGATTGCTGGACTGAGTTACACAAGAACTGATTGATTCGTATTCAACAATCATAAAAATGCAAATTACCTAGCTCTATTTCAAGAAAACTCAAGAATACTCTTAATGGGGATTATCAAGGATACTTTTTTAAGGTAATTTTGTGACTCAATATGTATGTATTAACTATAAATGAGTATGTATAAAATTATCTAGTATGAAAATAATGGATTAATTTAGGTATTGGTTGAACCCTAGAAGTGAGTATTGTGACGAAGACAATTAATTGTGACTAGAGTTAACAATTAATTTGGGCAATTATTTTAATAATCCCAAAGAGTTTAGAGTACTATGTATGGGTAATAATTGGACTTAAACTATGGGAGTAATAGATTAAAATAAAGTTTGATGACTGGTAGGAAACCCGTGAACTGTATTAGATATTATTGGATTTTTGTTGAGCATATTTTGATAGAAATTGAATGTCTAGTAACAATGGAAAATTATGCTAATTTTGGAATGTTGTAGAATAGTTAGAGCTTGAAATTAAGGCAAAGTTTTTTATCCCTCTTTATATATGAGCTCGTAGGTGCATTCTACATGTATTATAGTAAAGAACTCACGAGACGGTGATCAAAAGCTTAAAATTCAAAGTTATATGTATTTTGTTGGGCCTTTTAAGGGTAGTATATTGTGAAGTTGGGCAGAAGGAGTAAACTTGACCTTATGAAAGAGTCATGTGTTCAGTTGGGAGGGTAAAAAAAGGTGTAGTGATACAACATTGTTTATTATACTTGTCAAGCTTGTCGCTCATTAAGTTATTGTTGTGTTGCCGATATCATTGTGCTTTTTGGTTAGCTTATTATACTGCCTCTATATGATTATGTGTTATAGATAAAGTTCTTATTGAAGGACGTTGATTACACATTGTAGGTGACCAAGTTATGAAAAAAGGTATGTAAAGCTAAAACCTCTTTTGTCGTTAAGGCACGACCTGCAATCACTTTTTCTCCCAAAAGAGTCAATATACCTACTTGATATATGTGAACATAGCTTCCACTTTCTATATATATAACACATGAATACATGCCTAATATGGTCATATTATCTACATGCACTTTCCATTTAAAATTAATTGTTTCCGTGTTTTATGTATCTATTTGTTGAAGTCACAGTATTCATATTACTCTTGTCGAGTCAAGTATATATAGAGTTATACATGACCATGTTCGTATTTGATTGAAATTCTTAGTAGTCACATGGTATATCTATCACATGCTATAAATTAGAATAAATGGTCATAATATAGTCGCACTAGTATATTTGGTCACATAACGACATAGTAATAAGATGATATAAGGAACTAGCACTTGAATAACTGGATATCATTAAATAAGTTAGTTGTATATGAAAAGTACTACTTGAATGGCTAAAAAAATTTATCGTAATTTACTCTCATAAGCCTATAAGACATAATATGATAAAAGTTACCCTTATCAAGGGGAGAGTAGTCATAGATATTACTTAAAACACATGGGCGATGTGATTATGTGCATATGATTGAGACTATACCAATCATAGTGAGCCTGAAAATTGTGACGCACCCACCCTTGTGGCATTATTTGCATTTGGTAGTTAGTTGGAATTTCATGCACTAGTTTCCCTGACTCGAGCCAAGATATGACACATATGGCCTGGGGTAAGACCCTCATAGCAAGCCCATGGATGGCGCACCTTGTATCTGACCGTGATTATAGTTATGTGTATAGAATCATAGTAATGAATATTTAGGCAACAAATGCCTTACACTTGACATAGATCGCCTTTGGTAGGCTATTATATGATTATTTGTATTAAAAGTAGTCATAGGACATCACCTAGGTAATTAGGCACTTCATAATGATAAATGACTCATAAGACATTATATGATAAGTTAATAAAGCAAATGCATAAGTTACAATGTTATATTGTGTTATCACCACTTGTATGCTCATAAATTATGATTTTAGATGAGAGTTTCTAGTATATAGTTGTCTATAGTTGCTCATTTTGTTATTTAATTCATTGAGTATCCTCATATATCTATTTGTTATTTTGTGGGACCTTCTTGAGCACAGGATAGGTAATTGAGATATAGAGCTAGCCTATTTGTTATAATAAATCAATGCTCCGGGCCAAATACGGGTGCATAACGTGTGGGAATCTGCCGAACAATTCGGGTACTAAGAAGAACTGAGGAAAGGAGCAGAGTTAAAGCTTGATCGGTACTCCTTCTCTTTCAAACTCACTTCTTAAGGTTCGGAGATGCTCGCCCGTCTACCGGGATAGGAGAAAGAGAAGATCTTGACTAGGAGTCAGAGGGAATCTCTAGCGGATCATTTCTAAGACAGGAAGATGCCTATGCTTAAGTTGAAAGTATTGGGTTTTCAAACTGAGATTTGACGTATCGGCTTCTCAGCCTAGCTAAAAAGGTAAGGTAGCACTATTCACTTGAAGTAAAGTGTCACTTGCTTGCACAAGCCCTTTTTGCTTGAAGCTCTCTTCCCGTGTCAATTACATACTAGTACATGTTGTATATGTATTGATGTCCCTACGTTCAGGGATGCTGCATTTCTATACATGCAAGATCATGTATAACAATTAGCTGACTTCGATATTAAGCACTCGTCCTATATTCAACAAAGCAGTTGGTGAGCTATTCTCTGATATGGAGCTCATAGATCTCTGGTACTCCTTGATCATTTTATAGTTATAGTTTGGATAGCTCGGGGCTTGTCCCGACCACCTATCTTTGTAGAGTTATAGATGTTATTAGAGGCTTCATAGACAGCGCTAAGTTGTCATACATAGTTATATTTTTTCTTGTCTACATCATTAGTGTGTCCAGTGGGCTAGTATTGTTTATACACATAGTCTCTTATTATTGTTTACAAATAGTAACTCTTCCACTTAGTATACGTCAGTTGTAGAGAACATGCTCATACGGTTCTTGTCATGTTTAAGCTTGGGGCATGACAAAAAGGCTACATAAAAGCTATATATGAGTTTTGAAGATGTCTGTTAAGTTTTATTAACCTCTCGAAAGAGTTTTGAGTGTTAACAAATCTTATGTTTCAAAATAATATTTTGTCAATCGTTGATAACTGGTTGATGATTTAACCTTATTACACCTTGTGTTAACTAGTAGTGGCAGTATACTGCCAAGTTTTTCTTTTTTGATTTCACTCTTTAGGTTACTTATTTGTTTGGGTGAGAGATCCCATCCCTGCTTATTTGTTGTAATGTTTTCATCTAGACTATGATCTTTCTATGTGTCTCTGATTTGTTGTATCTATTCCTTTGTCATGTCCTCCAATTCAGGTGCCTATCTAATGTGACTTTCTAAGACAATGATCTGTAAGGGGTTTGGCTCTTCTTTATGAGACCCTTCCAAGCTCCCTAAGGAGTCATCTAGTGGCTTTTCTTTATCATAGTCCCACTCTCCTGACATACCCTTCTCCACTTGTACCATGGTCTGAAGCCCTGGCCCTAGCATCTTAAATGGAGTTTTTCTCTCTAGATCTTTCCATACTACTATATTTTTGATGTGTGACTCTTGTTGCCTTATCATATTTCTTATTTTGTGATTTATTCTCTTGTATGTTCCCCTCCCTTTCCTTGTCTTGTTCTCTTTGTTGTTGTTTGTATTATCAGACTTATTCTTTAGAGTATCCCCTTTCATTTTTAGAAGCTTGTCCTTGTTGTTTATAAGATTACCTTTGTCATCTAGTTGTTTTCCAAAGAAGCTTTCACCATTGCTTTGTTGACCTCCCTTGGGTCTTCTTTAATGGTTTTGGTGTTTTTCCTTTGTCTGCTTGTTTGTTGTTTTTTCTGAATCTTCCATTCCAAGTGCATCAAACTTGTTTAATGTTTAATGTTGATTACCAAAAAAAACTTGTTTAATGTTGTCACCCTTGTTTATTCTGTTATTTTTCTCTTGGGTTTCATCTCTAGTCATATCTTCCTCTAACATATTGCCTTCCCTTTCTATATCCATTTTTCTATTTTTGTTCCTTGAAGGTATTTTGTTCGACTTGTTTTCCCTTGTCTCCCTGATCCTTCTTGTTTTGTCCTTCATGGATAGTTTTTGTTTTGTCTTCCTTGTACCCTGATCCTTTTTGTTTTGTCTTCCCCATCCTTCCCCTTTGAATCCTTCACAGGTTTCTTTGCCTTCTCATTGTTATTCTACATATTGTTCTCTTTTTCTTACTCCTTAGGGTATAATTCTGGGTGAATTACATAACATTCTTGCTCGTTGTGTCCTTGTAATTGATATTTTTTGTAAATATTTTAGAATATAATCATAATTGATTTTGATCTATTTTTTTCACAAATTTTCCTATTTTTTGCTTCCTCATACGCACATTGGTGCATTTTGGGAACTCCTTTAGCAGATCGACCTTTACCTTTTTCCTAGCACAACTAAATCTTATTTGATTTTTTGTCGTCAGATCCACCTGTAAAGGCTTCCTACAACTGATGCTAATGAGAATACAATTTTTTTCCAAAAACGTTTGGAGGTAGGGATGGAATGAGATCCAGTTAATGACTATGGTTGTATCTTCATTTGGATCAAAAAGTGAATCCCACTTCAGGGTGCGCATTGGGTAAGAACAATTATGATGAGTAACTTAAAAAGCCAACTTTGATAATAGATTGACATAGTTTTCCAAGATTGTGGCATGAATCAACACATATCGATAGCAGAGACATGCATTTCCCTTTTAGTTCACATTGCTTGGGCATTAGTTTACAAAGTTCTTATATTTCTGACCATCCATATAAGAATTTACCTACAAATTTCATATTGTAGATTTTTATTATGGGCCATCTGTGCTACTTTGTCACGACCCAGACAGGCCATGATTGACACTCACACTAACCCTCTAATGGGAGAACCAAATAACCTAACCCAACTCTCAGACTTAACTAATTTTAGAGGATTGAACAGTAATACAAGCCTGTATTATAAATAAATAATAAAACCTCTAATGCAATTTAATAACAATGCAGAAATCAACAACTAAACTATCCCCAAGAACTGAAAGTCATCGTCCAAAACTCTAAACCAACATATTCTAAGATATCCAATAACCACTAAAAGCAGTAGTTTTTTAACCCACTAAGTATAGCTTAAACCAAGCTACCCATGCTAATAATTGATAGTTTGCTTGAATAATCAATCTTTATCCCATTATATGACCCCATCGGAAGCACACCCCTAGTCTTCCAACTCTTGATCAAACCAATTGTGTTTACGTTCACTTTTTGCTACATTTTGAATTGTGATTTCCCAAACCTTTTCCCCCAACTTTACTTTTGCTTGTTCGAACAATTTGCTTAATCTAGTGAATTAGTTTTCGATATTTAGTGGCAAGTCATCGTTCCAATCTCCGTGGATTTGACTACGACATCTATTGGATACTTATTGTTTTGCTTGGCGATCATTACCACCTACTTTGGGAGAGTGCTTTTGAACATCATCAAAAATGGCGCCTTTGCCAGGGATTGACTTTTGATTTGCCATTTTATTATCTATTGATTCACTTTAGTTGAGCATTTATTCTCTTTTATGTTTTTGTTGTGTTTGTTGCTTAGAGTAGGTTGCATATGAGCCAAGCAGGTGATCAAGAAAGTGTGGAAGCATATATAGATGTGGAGGACGGGCCTATTGTTCATGGTGTTGTGGGTGCCATCCGACTACCTCCAACCATGGCAATATTGTATTCCATGTAACGAGAATAATGTTGCACTTGATACACATAAAGAGTCTATTTGGAGGGCTGTCCCATGAAGATGAAAATCGACATATCTGGAATTTTGTCGAGATTTGTCATCCCTTCAACATACAAAATATAACTCAAGAATCAACCTGACTTCGGTTGTTCCCATTCTCTCTTACGGAAGAGGCAACCGCATGGCTTAAAGAGCTCCGAGAGGGCTCCATTATGACTTGGAATGGGTTAGTTGAAGCTCTTTTGGTCAGATTTTTTCCACCCTCACATATGATACAATTGCAAAATGAGATTACAAATATTTGACAATTGCCGGATGAGCCATTGCACGAGGTGTGGTTAAAGTTCAAGAAGAAGTTGTTGTTATATCTGAACCATGGCCTATCGAAAGGTGTTCTTCTCCAAAGCTTCTATTGAGCACTTGATTCTATGGACAAGTCGGTGGGTAACACCATTGCGGGTGGATCTATTATAGATCAAGCGAATGGTCTTGCTTCGGCTCTTTTAGATCGAATGACAAAAACTAATAGAGCATGGCATACAAGAGATGATAAAGTTTCATCTGGTGTTACTTCCTCCATAATGATTAATGAGATAAAGAGAAAAGAGGAAGAGAGAGACGACACCATGGCCAAGATAATGACCCAAATTGATTTGTTGGACAAGCATATGATAGGATCCTGGACTAAAAGCATCAACGTCATGGGAACGTATGGTTCAAAAAGTCATGATGAGGGTACTTACTCTCCTATGGATGAAAAAGCTTGTTTTCTAATGGAAGGTTCTCGCCTCAGGTACCAAGGTGCCAATCAAGGCTCTTGATGACCTCGATATGAGAACCAAGATTGGAATCAGGATAGAGGTAACTAACGAAGAGATATGGAGCAAGGTCGAGACTTGAAGGTCAATGGAGAGAGCGTGAGAGACACGGTGATCACTACAATCACCAAAGTGATAACCCCTATGTACCTCCACCCAAAGATGATGCTTCACCATTCTAACAAGTGTGAGTGACCCAGTGAGCACTAAAATTAAAGATATGTTGTCAAAAGTACTAAAAAGGGTTGAATTTATAGATAACGGGGTGAAAGACTTAAAGAGTGAGGTGTCTACTCTTTATCAAATGGTGAGTTCCCACTCGGCATCAATCAAACATTTGGAGGCTAGATGAATCATCTCTCATCCCAAATAAACCCTCGTTTAAAAGGCACCCTTCCTAGTGATACTCTTCCAAATCCAAAAAATAATGGTCATGTGATGGCGATTGTCACTAGAAGCGAAAGGATGTTTAATGGAGTGAGAACATCAACCAAAGAAGTCAAAGTTGAGAAGAGTTGTGATGTATGTTTGGATATTGGGGTGACGCTTGGTGCACCCAATATAGTTGTCAATGTTGATAGCCTGAATGAGGAGAAGGATGAGACTGAATTACCTCCTAAAGTTGCAATTGAGATAGAGGAGGGAAAAAAGGAAGAAAACCCTAGTGAGCCAAGGTCGTTGCCTAAAGTTCCTCCCACATATCTTCAGAGGTTAATCAAGAAAAAGGAAGATAATCAATTTAAGAAGTTTGTAGACATGATCAACAAACTATCTCAATATTTCTTTGGTTGATTCTCTCATGCAAATGCCTAGTTACGCTAAATTCATGAAGGAATTGCTAAAAAATAAAAGAGTGATTGATGTGGGGATGATTGAAGTGTCCCACAGTTGTAGTACTGTCATGACAAGCAATATAGCCCCCAAGCAGGGGGATCCAAGAGCCTTCACCATCCCTTGTACCATTGGTGTCTTCTTGTTCAGAAAAGTCTTGTGCGACCTCGGGGAAAGAATCAATTTGATGCCCCTTGTGATCTTCATAAAGTTAGGTTTAGGTCCTCCTAAACCCATACTGATGAGGTTGCTAATGGCTGACTGTTTGATAAAGCCCCCCGTTGCAATTTCTTATGACATGTTAGTAAAACTAGACCAGCTTGTGTTTCTAGTGGATTTTGTGGTACTTGATTATACCAGTGGTTTTGAAATACCAATCGTACTAGGGCAACCATGTTTAACCATGGGGCGTACCTTGATTGATGTGAAATTAGGGGAACTTAAGTTCTCAATGAATGAGAAAAAGACAACTTTTGATGTATGTAGATCAATGAAGCAACCCAATGACCTCCAAATGGTATTCACAATTGATAGGATTGAAGAGAGCGTTGAGCCATAATCGGAAGAAAGATTTGTGAAAGAAGCATTGGAGGTTGTTTTATTGAATCATGATTGCGAGGAGATTGAGGAGTATGAGGAAATGTGTAGTGCTTTGGTGGAAATGGAATCTTATTCTTACCCTCTGAAAAAACTTGATCTTGATCTAAAGAACCGATAAACTCCCCCATCCAAGCCCTCCATCATTTAACCTCTGGTGTTGGAGTTCAAGCCCTTGCCATCGCACTTTAAGTAAGCGTACTTAGGTGCCAATGAAATCTTATTGCTAATATTCTCCAATAAGTTGGAAGAAGGGAAAGTAGTAGCTTTACTTGATGTTCTGAAGAAGTATATTTGAGCACTTGGTTGGACTATCACCGATATAATTGGCATATCTCCAGGAATATGTACACACAAAATTAACCTCAAGGAGGATTGCACACCATCAATTGAGCACCAAAGAAGATTAAACCCACCCATGCAAGAGGTGGTAAAAAAGGAAATTATTAAATAGTTGGATGTCGGGGTTGTATTTCTAATATCTAATAGCATGTGGGTTAGTCCGATCCAATGCATACCCAAGAAAGGAGGAATCACTATTGTGCCTAATGAAAAGGATAAAATGATAGCCCTCCGACCGCTGAATGTGCGAATAGAGAAGGACCATTTCCCTTTTCCATTTATAGACCAAATGCTTGATCGGCTAGCGGGGTGAGGATATTATTGTTTCCTTGATGGATACTCAGTCTATAATCAAATATCAATTTCTCCTGGAGACCAAGGAAAAACAACATTCCCTTGTCCATATGGGACCTTTGCAATCACGAGAATGTCGTTTGGGCTTTGTAATACTCCAGCTAATTTTAAACAATGTATGACGTCAATCTTCTCGAATATGGTATAAGACACCATTTAAATTTTCATGGATGATTTCTCCATTGTGGGAGATGCATTTGAAGATTGTTTATCTCATTTAGAAGATGTGTTTAAGTGATGTGAAGAGACTAATTTGATCCTAAACTGAGAAATATGTCACCTTCATGGTGGAAAAAGGCATTGTTTTGGGTCACAAAATATCCGAGAAGGGAATGAAAGTAGACCAAGCAAAAATTGAGGTTATTTTTAAGTTACCTCCTCCGAAGACGGTAAAAGGAGTGAGAAGCTTCTTGGGTCACGCTGGATTTTATAGGAGATTCATTAAAAATTTCTCTAAAGTGGCCTATTCTTTGTGCAAATTACTTGAGGAGGATGCCAAATTCAATTTTGATGATAGTTGCATGAAAGCCTATCTCAGATTGAAGGAGAAGTTGATTCAACCCCTATTATTATAGCACTCGACTGGTCAAAACCATTTGAGCTAATGTGCGATGCTAGTGGAGTAGCCTTGGGGGCGGTGCTTGTCAAAGAAGGGATAAGCTCTTTCATCTGATGTACTATACTAGTAAAACCTTAAATCCAGCCAAAACAAACTATAGAGTGATTGAACAAGAATTATTTGTAGTTGTGTTTGCATTTAAAAAGTTGCAGGCATACTTGTTAGGGAACAAAGTAGTGGTACACACGGACCATGCTGCGATTAGATATTTGATGGCTAAGAAGGATGCCAAACCAAAGCTTATTTGATGGGTTCTGTTGCTCCAAGAATTTGACTTTGAAGTGAAATATTGAAGAGGGTGTGAAAATCAAGTGGTTGATCATCTGTCTAGATTGGAGGAGGAAGGAAGACATGTGGCAGAACTTGAAATAAATGATGTGTTCCTTGACAAACACATCTTAGTTGCATCACACGATCTTATACCTTGGTTCACTGACTTTTCTAATTTCCTGGCAAGTGATGTAACACTTGAAGGTCTGACCTTCCATCAGAAGAAAAAGCTTCTACATGACATCCGGAAGTTCTATTAGGATGAGCCTTATCTCTTCTGAATTGGCGCTGAAGGTATGATTCGAAGATGCATTCCCAAAGTAGAAATGATGCCCATTTTGGAAGCCTGCTACTCATCACCAGGTTGTGGTCATCATGGTGGCATACGAACAGCCTCAAAAGTGTTACAAAGTTGGTTTTATTGACTGACTCTCTACCAAGATGCTCATGATCTAGTACAATATTGTGACCAATGCCAACGTGAGGGGGGCATTTCTCATCGCCATGAACTCCTATCGACCCCGAGTTTGGAAGTTGAGTAATTCATACTTGGGGACTAGACTTCATGGGACCCTTTGTAAGCTCTTATAGAAATACCTACATCCTCGTGGTTGTGGACTATGTGTCCAAATGGGTATAAATGGTGGCTTTATCCAACAATAAAGGGAAGAGTGTTACGGCATATCTAAAGAAGCACATCTTCTCTCGATTTAGCACCCTCCATGCTATCATTAGTGATGGAGGATCTCATTTTTGTACATGGTTGTTTAGTGATTTGCTTGAGAAGTATGGCGTCAATCATAAGGTTTCCACTTTATATCACCCATAAATAAGTGGCCAAGTTGAAGTATCCAATAGGGAGATCAAGTCCATTCTCAAAAAAATAGTGAATGTCAATAGAATGGATTGAGTACGAAAATTGGATAACGCATTGTGGGTCTGTAGAACCACCTATAAAACCCCTATCGGCATATATCCCTACCAAATGGTGTTTGTTAAAGCATGTCATCTCCCTGTGGAGTTGGAATATAAGGCCATGTAGGTTTTAAAAGGGCGGAACCTAAATTGGGAAAAGAGTGCTCATGCTCGGGTTAAAGATCTCAACGAGATTGATGGATTCTGGATACGAGCCTATGAGAGTGCTTCCCTCTATAAAGCTTGAATGAAGCACTTTCATGATCAATGAATACTGAGAGAGAATTCTCTCCCGGCGATTGGGTGCTTCTATTCAACTCTAGGCTTGGTCTTTTCTCGGGCAAGCTGAAGTCCAAGTGGTCTGACCCTTTCAAAGTATCCCAAGACTTTGCAAATGGAGCAATTGATTTGGAAGCAAAAAATGGATCCAAATTTAAAGTGAATGGCCAGCGCGTCAAGCAATACTTGGGTGTTCTAGAAGAGGTCGCTTTCATAGGAGTGACTTACCTTGACAAACCATGGTTATGAGGTACCCCCGTTGAGCCGTGATGTTAAACCAAGCGCTTCTTGGGGGAACCCAAGTGTTCATCTTATTTTTGGTATCTTCTTTCTTTATTGTTTGTTGTTTTTGTTGATTGTTAGGTAATAGGTTATTTAGGTGTCATTGGAATGCTAGAAGGCAAAAATTCCACTCGCATGGCAATAGGCAAAACGCACTTGGAGAATTGAGGCTCGCATGTGAAATGCCCCTTGCATAAAGATCATCCCTCATCCACTGTGGTCACATTCGAACTCACATGTGTTTTGCATGTGTGGTTTCACTCCATGCACATCACAATGCAATGGGGGTATATCACTAGTATCTTTGACTAAAAATGGTGGTACACATGCGACTGTCCATGCGAAATACATGCTATAACTCACGCAATGCACATTACATCGCAAGTAGGAAGTAGAGTACTGGCACTTTGATGAAATTTCAAGGCTCGCATGCGCCATAACCTGCGAATCGCATCCTACAAGATATAAAACATAAGTTGATTCATAGACCAAAGGCAGATCACTAGCACCTTAGCAATAATAGAGGCTATCTGTGATGTGGTAGGCAAAATGCACCCCCCATCCTGTGCCATGCAAATGAATTCACAACTAGGAGGTAGATCACTGGCAACTTCGACCATTCTCACTATGATATGCATCCTAGTCTGTGTTTTGCACTTGCTCACATGCATTTCGCACCTTCCACATGCTAAATCTCAGGGAGTTGTTCTACTTCTTGACCTTTTTATTTGATATGGTGCATTGGGGGTAATGCTTCATTTCAGTTAGGGGTGTAATTACTATTTAGACCATTGGTAAGCATGTTTAAATCAATATTGCGCCCTTTTCGAGATTGATGTTCTTATTTTGAATGAGTTGCCATATTGTCGGGTTAGTCCTACACGGTTAATTGTTTTACTACCCATGCTTTTTGAATGCTCTTAGTGCCTATGTTATGCCTAGTTCTCACATGATGATACATGAGTGCGTAACTCAAATTTTGCCTTGTTAATATTAGCTAGTTGAATAAACTCTGAGGGTTTTAATCATACTACAGTTCTTTCCCAAGGAGCAAATATTTTCTTTTGTTTACTTTTGTGTCAAACTGGGTTGGCATTTCCCTATAATAGATTAAGAGGCGACTTTCTTAAGGAAAAATGCCAAATCTTAGTGTTAATTGAGTCTGTATGTTGCTTGTCTCAATGCTTGTCTCAAAATATGCCCATCAAAATTTTCTTGGCAAAGAAATTGCAAATTGAAGAAAAGAGGGGAAAATGTTTTTTGCTTAAGCATTCCCTTGTCATGACTTGCACATTCTCCATTTGGCTTGATTGATTCACAAACGAGTGTGTAGAACTTAGAATAGCTTGTCAAAACTCATTTATCCTAATTGATTTGTGAGACTAGTTGTGAATTTTCTTATGTTGTAATGCCTTGTGTTGTAAGGTTTTACTTCATTCCTGTGCATCTGTATTGTCTAAAACTTGCCCCGAATGTGATTCAAGGTAAAATCCTAGATGTTACCTAGCTTGGAAGATGACCTTAGGCCTTCTTTGAATAGCCACTTTATCCAATAGCCTTCCCTTAACATTGATCCTAGTAAGCCCCTTTGAGCTTGTAACTTTTCTTTGGCACCTTGTTAGACATTTTAACCCTTTTTGGATCTTCTATCTTTGCACCCATCCTCCCTAATAACTAGAAAGTGAAATATAGGCTATAAGCCTAAGTTTGGGGGGAATTGAAATATTGACATAGGCAAAAGCCTAAGTTTGGGGGCGTATGCATAAAATGTGGAGAAGAAGAGGAGTTATGCTTCAATGCAAGGTATCACCTTATGCTTATAATGTAAATTGCTTCAAAATGTCCAATAAAATGAATTAATGGAAAAGAAAGGAAGAAGTTGGTTCTACCAAATGAGTTTGACAAGAGGATGTTGAATGAATAAGTTGTTAGGAAAGCTTGGGATGTGAAAGGGAGAAATAAAGTAAAAATTAATGTCCAAGAATATGAGCAGTGCATTGAATGCATATGAATAGTGTTAGGGAGGTTTAGTCACTTGAGTTAAATGTAATCCTCACCTTAACCCTAGCCTACATCATTGCCTGCAAGTCCTTAGTGATTCCGAGCTTGGAGACTCTACATTAGTGGCAAATTATATGAAGGGCAAGTCTATGGTTCAATATATGTGTACTCGAACTACTTTGAGAGAGTGAAAGTCTTTTTGTTCTCATATAATCCATATATTGTGAATTGCATGATTGTGAGTGGGATTCTCTCTTGTAGTGAGTGGCATTACATCCTTGAAATAAATAATGAAGTCTCAATTTCAATTTATAGGAATGAATGAGACAAGTTTGTGTGGCAAATCTCGAGGCAAACCATGAAGGTCAATGCCAATGACTTGAGAAGCTTGATAAATTTGTTTTGAATGACAAATCCCCTATTTTTGAATGAAAAGTGAGGGCTTTTGATAAGTGTTTTGAAATGTGTACTTGCCTTGAGATTATGGTGATACCAATTGAGATGATCACCTTTGTTTGAGTCTTTTTGTTTTGAATCTTATATTTATTACTTTCTTGAGTCTTAGAGTCAGTAAAATCCTTTGTTCAGCCCTTATGTCTTGAGAATTTGTTTCAATCCTTATCTTGTGAGTGTCTTGCTTGAGGAAAAGAAATAGTTCAAGTTTGGGGTTTGATAAGTTGGTAATCTACCAACATATTCAGCCTTTATTCATGAATTATTGCCATGTTGAAGAACCTTGTCAAACAAGTTTTGATAATGAAGCAAAACCTATTTTTGGTAAAAAGATATTTATTGAAACAAACTATAAAAGAAAGCATCCTAGTCAAAGAAGGAGAGAGCAAAACGTGTGAAGAAACAAGGAAAGAAGGCACGACCAAGTCCAACAAGGAGCGTTTCAAGCGGCTACAAACTTCTACAAGGAAAGGATTGTTTTTTCCTTTCAAGAAGAGGAGAGAGCTTGAGACCTCTATAAAAGAATTGGAGCTATGAAGAATTCAACCACCTATTGCACGAAGCTGAGAAGGAGTATTCTCAACTAATAGAGATCTCAAGCAAGCTTTTCAAACAAAGACACAAAGAGAGAGTTATTTCTAGTTCAATCCTGTGTGATTGTTAGGAAAAAGAGTGTGTTGTGAGGCTTGTAACAAGAAGTGGGTTTGGCTTCTTGAGAGAGTTTGTGAGACGTGTAGCAAGAAGTGGGTTTGGCTTCTTCAAAGAGAGTTTATGAGAAGTTATAACAAGAAGTGGGTTTGGCTTCTTGGATAGAGAGAGTTTGAGTGAGTTGAAACAATAAAAGTTTATTGTTAGAGTTAGGTACTAGAGTTAGTTCCTTTGATTATTAAGTTGTAATCATAAAACTGTAAGAGTTAGTGAAAGTGAGTTCGTGGTTTTTTCTCCTGGAGTTTTCGACGTAAAAATTGTGTGATAATTTACTTACTGCTTCAAGTGGAACTACACTGAGGACCTAGTCCCTGAGATAAGTAGTGGGCACCAACGTTTTTCAATTGGTATCAGAGGAGGTCTTTTCATCAAAGGCTAACACCTGAAAAGGATTCAATTTGTGCCCCTCCAACTGCTCAAGAAGGTTCTTCTCAAACAAGACCACCACTGTTAAATAACAAGTACTATGGTTGGTAGAAGAATAGAATGATGGATCATCTCATGGGTGAAAGTGCTGACTTATGGATCTTGATCTGGATGGCCCCACTATCCTCATGAAGGCAGCTGAGGAAGGAAAGGAACTTGTTCCCAAGGACAAGAGGGAGTGGAATGATGATAAGATATCCATTCAAAACAATGCTAAAGCAAGAAAGATCTTGATATGTGGTATTGGACCTGATGAGTATAACAGGATCTCCTCCTGTCAAGATGCAAAGCAGATTTGGGACACACTGCAGACTGCACATTAAGGTACTACTGCTATCGAAAAGGCAAAAATAGACAATCTGAACAGGCAATATAAACTCTTCAAGATGAAGGAAGGAGAAACTATTCAAGACATGCATACAAGGTTCACTGCTATTCTCAATGAAATTGTTTCCCTAGGAGAAGATATTCCTACTGGAAAGGCTGTTAGAAAGCTCCTAAGTGTATTTCCTGAAGCTTGGGAAAGCAAAGTTGAAGCAATTACTGAAGCTAGAGACTTACATACCCTCTCCATGGATGAACTTATAGCAAATCTAACCACATATGAACTAAAGAAAAGTCAAGGAAGGGAAATTGGAACTAACAAAAAGGACAAGACTATTTCTCTCAAGACCACTGAAGTAGCTGATTATGAGGAAGAAAATCTTGCACTTGTGACTAGAAGGTTCCAAAGAATGTTCAAAAAGGGACAAAGCCTTCAAAAGAAACCCCCCCCCCAAGGCTCAGGAAAGAGATGCTCAACTATGTCACAAGTGTGGTAGTCTGGATCACTTCATCAAATTTTGTTCCTTGTAGGCTATAGAACACAATAAGGCTGTCACAGAAAAACCCAGATATCAAAATAAGGATTTCACCCTTCCATCTCATAGAAAGATGACTTCTCAAGAAGTTGACTTAGCAGTTCAAAGGGACTTAGCTACTATGGGAGAACATGGTAATGAGTATGAGGAGGAGGACTCCCATAATCAGTCACTTCTTGCCATGGTTGAAGCAAAGGAAGAGGACATCCTAGCCCTTGTAGTTATAAGTGACTCTGAAAGTGATTCAGAAGAGGGAGAGACAGCTGAAACACCTCTTGCCCTCATGGCATGCTCTGAGCCTGACACTGACACTAATCCAGATGATACTAAGGTATGCTTTTCTAACCTCAATCCCAACCTACATACCTACTCCAAAAGAAAGCTCAAAACTCTCTGAGTAGTTCTAATAGATGCATATTATTTACTATGTACTGAGAAAGAAAGCTTACTAAATGATTATGCATCTCTACGATTGGAAAGTGAAAGTCTTGAGGAAGACAATGTCTCCTTAAAAAACTCTCACAAAGAGTTCTTTGATAAAAGAAAAAATCAGGCAACTGCTCTCCAACAGTCCTTGAAAGATGATATCAAAAACCTCAAGACAAAGCTCTCAGAAGTGTGTGAAAGAAACATCACTCTAACAAGTGATTTGAGCAAAGCCAAACTTGAGTTGGAACACAATCAGAAGTGGACCAAATATTCAACTCTTCTCTCTCATATTCAAAACAGTCAGACCACCTCCAAGCATGGGCTGGGATTTAGACCTGAGGGAAGTAAGGAAAACTAGTCTATAAATATGGTGTGCACTACATGTGGGAAGGAAGGACTTCTCAAGAGTCAATGTCCTATACATATGAAAGTTTATCAAAGGAACCTGAACTTTGTTAACAAAGTCAAGTGGAAACCTCCAACTCCATCTGAGCAAAGAAATTTGAGAAGTGTCAACAAACTCAGGTCCAAGGTGTGGAGAAGAGAGGTGTCCATCAAAAGAGAGCTTCCCTACTAGGCTAAGAAAGATTTAATTCATCCTTTCACTTATAAATGGGGACCCAAGCTAATATGGGTGCCCAAGATGAGTCACTAATCTTTAGCAGGAAAGAAAGAGAGGAATGGGCAAGGTTGAATACCTTGACAATGCTTGCTCTAGACAAATGACTAAAAACAAAGTTGATTTCCTCTCTCCTGCAAAGGTTCAAGGTAGAAGTATAGTCCTAGCATAGAAAAACTAAAAATTGTGATGGTATGAGAAGAGTATGGATGACAAAAAGAGGTGCAGGTCTCAAAGGAGTATTCATGCAGCAGGAGGTACATGCGCTAAAAAATAAAATGTTTGAAGAAAAACACTCAGGGATCTGATCCTCAAGGTACGCACTTCCTTTACAAGACTGTTAAAAGTAGAATACAGAAATAATATTGGCTTGTCAATGAGAACCTAATCCTCTTAAGAACTCCACCTACTCAAATAAGACAAATCCTCAAGCTAGAAAATCAAATAACTGGACGTGCTATCATATACTCCCCTTTTCAAAATCTGACAACCGTCACCTCAAGCACCTCTCTTATAAGAAACCGTTCACCTTCACAAAAATCCTCTCTCATACTCTACTTAATATCATCTTCCCCAAAACTCACCAAAATATTCAGACCTGCTCTCATGGCCTCCTCGTCTACCAAGCCCACTCCCTCCCCTCTCCTCTCGCTTATGGATTACTCAGATGATGAGGACTCTCCCTCATCACAAGGCTCACCCACTCATGGGGAACATCCTTCAAGATCACCCTCTCCCACTCTTCACTTTGCCCCTCCACCACCAGCCTCTTCCCCTAAACCCTTATCTCTTCAAGACCAAAAGTCTAACACCTTGAATTACTCATGGAGTACAGACGAAACTAACCTAGATGCCCCCTGTCTACAATCCCTAAACTGTCCTCTCTTGAAGAAGAGGAAATTGATAGTGATAGAGATATTCGTCTGGTCCCTAAGTACACTAAGGTTGAGTCCACTGTCATTCATAGATCAAAAAAGAGGGCTACTGTGAAAACCCCAAAGAAACCTCTGTCAAAACCCTCCAATGATCCTCTACCCTCACCTTCTCTTCTACCAAGAAAACCCTTTACCAAAAAAAGGGTTGTTGATGCTCAGAAAGAGGCGGAAAAGAAAAGAGTTAGGGTGGCTCAGGGAAACAAGAAGATGGATGATGATGATGAACCCATAGACCTTGATAGGGAAGAAGTGGAAGAAGAAGATGGAGAAGAACTTTCCACCCCTAAGGCTGGAAAAAACAATAAGAATTATGAGAAGTTCTTTAGACTAGGGCCCATTGGTTACTACTCCACACAACCTCTCCTAAAAGGGAGAATTCTTGATACTGAGGTACTACAAAATCATTTCATTCTTAAACTTTGAGATTGGCTAAATTTTCAAGGTTGGAGTCATTTGTTTAAAACTATCAAGCCTATGGTACATAGAGAAAAGGTGATAGAATTTTATGCAAAATTGAAATTGTTGGATGGGTGGGTTGTAAGCTCACAAATGAAAGGAGTAGATATTGTATTTGACCCTCCTAGATTAGGAGAAATCATGTATGTTCCCTCTGAGGGTCTTGAAGAATATGTGTGGAAAATAGATGAAGACTGCATGTTAACTAGTAAATTCTCTCAGGGGAAGGAGAAGAAGGGTGTAAGGAAAGTGTTCATCGGGGAAATATCTCCTAATTACAAGCTCTTGTTCGAGATATGAATAAAAATATATTGCCTAGAGGAGGAAGGAGGCATGAGTTTAGCTTCAGGGATATGGGAATTATGAATGCCCTGGACTTAGATAAGAGGGTAAACCTACCAGCACTAATGATCAAGCACATGGGTAGGGTAACTTCCCCCAGGACTGGTCCTCATGGTTTAGCCTATGGGTTTCTGCTGACAGAGGTGTTCAGAAGATTTGACTACCTCTAGGGAAGGGATCAGGAGTTACCAAGAATGACATGATCACTCTCTCCACCTTGGAGGAATTTGAATGTGTGCCTACAAAAGCTCCCAAGAAGAAGAAGAATTCTAGCCCCATAACTCAATCCTTGCAGGACCTAGAAACTGCACATGAGGAGATTGCTCTGCTAAGAAAAGAAAATGCTACTTTGAAGGAGAGTCTGGCAGCTTCCCAAGGACAAATGGACTCTCTAAAGACTGAGATAATGCAACAGCAAACAAAACACCTTGATAACATCTAGTCTCTTATGAAACTCATTCCCAAGCTTGTCCCCTGATCCTCCTTAGTTGTCCTTACTCAATACCCCTCCCCTTCTGCTATATTTCCTCCTATGATTGGCTCTCACTTACAGACAATTATTTTTGTAACTAATTTTGATATGTTTACTTTTGGAGCCAATGGATTGCTTAATATGTGCTTATCTTGATGTTCATGCTTTTATGCTTCCCTATCACTTGCATCTTGGTAAATAATTGTGCTTTATAATGATGTCAAAAAGGGGAAGATTAAGGGGGATGGTGATATGTTATTGGGGATGTGCTATGTTGCTGCTATGTACTCCTTGTTATTATAAATTTCTGAAATCTAGCATGACACAGTAGAAGAGTGAAAAGAGTGAACCTGAGTTTTGCTATGTGCTAAATGTCCAAAATGGTTTCCACTGCTGCTACATGTTCCCTTTTAAAAAAATAGGATAGAGTTTGCCATCATCAAAAAGGGGGAAATTGAAGAACCTTGTCAAATAAGTTTTGACAATGAGACAAAACCTATTTTTGGTAAAAAGATATTCATGGAAACAAACTATAAAAAGAAGCATCCTAGTCAAAGAATGAGAGAGAAAAATGTGTGAAGAAACAAGGAAAGAAGGCATGACCAAGTTCAACAAGGAGACGTTCCAGGCAGCTATCAACTTTTACAAGGAAAGGATTGTTTTTTCCTTTCAAGAAGAGGAGAGAGCTTGAGACCTCTATAAAAGCATTGGAGCTATGAAGAATTAAACCACGTATTGCACGACGCTGAGAAGGAGTATTCTTAACTAATAGAGATCTCAAGCAAGCTTTTCAAACAAAGACACAAAGAGAGAGTTGTTTCTAGTTCAATCCTGTGTGATTGTTAGGAAAAAGAGTGTGTGTTGTGAGGCTTGTAACAAGAAGTGGGTTTGGCTTCTTGAGAGAGTTTGTGAGACGTGTAGCAAGAAGTGGGTTTGGCTTCTTGAAAGAGAGTTTCTGAGAAGTTAGAACAAGAAGTGGGTTTGACTTCTTGGATAGAGAGAGTTTGAGTGAGTTGAAACAATAAAAGTTTATTGTTAGAGTTAGGTACTAGAGTTAGTTCCTTTGATTACTGAGTTGTAATCATAAAACTGTAAGAGTTAGTGAAAGTGAGTTCGTGGTTTTTTCTCCTTGAGTTTTCCACGTAAAAATTGTGTGATAATTTACTTACTGCTTCAAGTGGAACTACGCTGAGGACCTGGTCCCTGAGATAAGTAGTGGGCACCAACTTTTTTCAATTGGTATCAGAGCAGGTCTTTTCATCAAAGGCTAACACCTGAAAAGGATTCAATGGTTGTCCTTCCAACTGCTCAAGAAGTTTCTTCTCAAACAAGACCACCATTGTTCAATGGTAAGTACTATGGCTGGTAGAAGAATAGAATGATGGATCATCTCATGGGTGAAAGTGCTGACTTATGGAATGTTATTCTGGATGGCCCCACTATCCTATAAAGGCAGCTGAGGAAGGAAAGAAACCTATTCCCCAGGACACAAGGGAGTGGAATGTTGCTGATAAGATAGTTATTCAAAACAATGCTAAAGCAAGAAATATCTTGATCTGTGGTATTGGACCTGATGAGTATAAGAGGATCTCCTCCTGTCAAGATGCAAAACAGATTTGGGACACACTGCAGACTGCACATGAAGGTACTACTGCTGCCAAAAAGGCAAAAATAGATAATCTGAACAGGTAATATGAACTCTTCAGGATGAAGGAAGGAGAAACTATTCAAGACATGCATACAAGGTTCACTGCTATTATCAATGAAATATTTTCCCTAGGAGAAGATATTCCTACTGGAAAGGCTTTTAGAAAGCTCTTAAGTGTATTGCTTGAATCTTGGGAAAGTAAAGTTGAAGCAATTACTGAATCTAGAGACTTAGATACCCTGCCCATGGATGAACTTATAGGAAATCTAACCACATATGAACTAAAGAAGAGTCAAGGAGGGGAAATTGGAACTAACAAAAAGGACAAGACTATTTCTCTCAAGACCACTGAAGTAGCTGATTATAAGGAAGAAAATCTTGCACTAGTGATTAAAAGGTTCCAAAGAATGTTCAAAAAGGGACAAAGCCTTCAAAGGAACCCCCCCCCCCAAGGCTCAGGAAATAGATGCTCAACTATGTCACAAATGTGGTAGTCCGGATCACTTCATCAAATTTTGTCCCTTGTGGGCAATAGAACACAAGAAGGCTGTCACAGAAAAACCCAGCTATCAAAATAAGGAGTTCACCCTTCCATCTCATAGGAAGATGACTTCTCAAGAAGCTGACTTAGCAGTTCAAAGGGCCTTAGCTACTATGGGAGAACATGGTAATGAGTATGAGGAGGAGGACTCTCATAATCAGTCACTTCTTGCCATGGTTGAAGCAAAGGAAGAGGACACCCTAGCCCTTGTAGCTATAAGTGACTCTAAAAGTGATTTAGAAGAGGGAGAGACAGCTGAAACACCTCTTGCCCTCATGGCATGCTCTGATCCTGACACTGACACTAATCCAGATGATACTAAGGTATGCTTTTCTAACCTCAGGCCCAACCTACATACCTACTCCAAAAGGGAGCTCGAAACTCTCTTAGCAGTTCTCATAGATGCATATTATTCATTATGTACTGAGAAAGAAAGCTTACTAAATGATTATGCATCTCTACAATTGGAAAGTGAAAGTCTTGAGGAAGACAATGTCTCCTTAAAAAATTCCTCAAAGAGTTCTCTAATAAAAGAAAAAATTCCCGACTATTGTGTTTATTGTGGAGGACCCCACCTTGGAAGAAGGTGTCGAATTGGCCTTAGGAGAGACAGATATTATCCTTCTCGCTCCTATGATGGGTGCAATTGCTATTTTTGTGGTGGTCATGATGGACATTGAAGTGAATGCCCCAATGATGATCGTCCCCCTCCCCCTTCTTGTGCTAACAATGTTGCTAGTGGTTCTTGTGACCTTAACAGGGACCATGACTTCGCAAGCGAAGAAGGCATATGCGTCAAGCTCCAAACCCTCTTGACCTCGCTAGAAACCCAAGTGGAGAGTGTGCAATCCATAAAGCAATGCTTTGTGGACGCAAGGGCTAAAGAAGAGGAAAACACAAGGGAGGATCATGAATTGAAGATGGTGTTGCAACTAACTACCCCATATGTGGGTCATGATGTCATAGCATCTCAAGGTGAGGATGTTATGAATGAGGCAAGCTTGAAGGTGGAGACGCCCAAATCCCACTTCAACCTTTGTTTGACCTTAATTTTGATTGAATGGACGAGAGTCGAAATAATCAAGCTTTTGGAAGACCTTAGAAGGATGGTGGATGAAGGTATATCTGGTTTTGAGTTTGTCGTGCAAAGAAGGCAAAGTTTCCTTCCTCACTTGAAGGCCAAAAAGTGCGAAACGCGAAATCAAGAGAATGGCCTTCTCATGTTCAAACCTTCCCCCCGGGATTGTCACCGGAAACTCAATTCAAGTTTGGGTCGAAGGTTCAAATCCTCCAAATGGTGAGGTAATTTGTGTCGCACCGCGATGTTAAATTATGGGCCTGAAGGGATGCAACCCATCGTTTTTATGCTTTACATCACTTTTTGTTTCTTTTTGGTGTGTTTTTAGGTG
The DNA here is from genome assembly GCA_003996215.1 of Jaltomata sinuosa. Lineage (NCBI taxonomy): Eukaryota > Viridiplantae > Streptophyta > Magnoliopsida > Solanales > Solanaceae > Jaltomata > Jaltomata sinuosa. Next base: position 110,069 of record QJPP01003562.1, read on the forward strand.
CCCAAATGAATGAGAAGAGGAACCAAGTGCTGAGAAGCACCAAAAATACCTCTAAAAAACATGTTTTTCGCACCTAGAAGAGTTCCCGTCGCACATGCCATCGCACAATCAAACAGTGAACTGATCAAAAACATTGGCATGTGTGAACGTGGTGCGTTTTGCACCTTATAAAGTGCCTGTCGCACCAAGCGTCGCACATCATGGACAGTAAGCTGGAGAAAAAATGAAAAATTTGTCCCAGCACTCATTCTTTGTGAATGTGGTAGATCATCCGCAAACGCGAAGTCCAGCTAAACGTCAAGCCTTTGCGAATGCGCTGAGCCACTCGCGAACGCGAAGCATCCAGGCAATTCAGGTAAGTTTAAAAACAGTTCAAAAATCATAAGCCCCAAATGTTTTTCTTCTCAAAAAAAGAGTACTCCCTCTCCTTTGGCACACAATAATTCCATAAAGTCCTTCCATTCATAGCTTCACAACTTGCAATCCATCAGGTATGAACTTCGCCCTTCTTGTATCTTGAATTGGGTTCCTTTCTTCCTCAACTTGATGTGTATCAAATGGGTAATAGCATTCTTGGTTGATCTCCCTTTGCTTTAAAGCAACTTCTAATTATGTTTAATTGTTAAATTGTTGGGAAAAATTGATTAAGATGGGTAAAGTGTGTGCAAGAGTGCAATAATGTAGTGATTGGCATAAGCAATAAGCATAAAAGTTACTTAAACAAAGTGTGCCTGCCAAGTATTTGAGAAAATGCCTCAAAGAGGCACTGATCTGGGCGAACTCGATGGCCTTCGAGTTCGCGGTCACCTGGTCGTGTTCGCGAAGGAGAAAATATTTGAAAAATAAAAATCCTTCTTCGCGAATGCAGCCACCTGGCCGTGAACGCAAAGAAGGGATGCCTGGCAGTGTCAAAATAGTAGCTCCGCACAGCCCACCTCAAAATTTCTTTTAGTTATTTCTTTGGCCTAAGTTCTTCATAATACATTATTTTAAGTGTCCCTAAGAACTTTTAACATAATGGTGTGTTTTATAGGTACTTTGATCAAAAATATGGCCTTACGGTAGTGACAATGAAGTTGAAAATGCTTCAGTTGTGGAAATGGAGGAGAACTATGATCAAGATAGGTTCCTATCGGCATCATGTGAGCGCTAGTATAATGAGCTATTGTCTAAACCCTTTGTTAGGGATAAAGGAATCAATATGGACAAAGTTGAACAGAAAATGCTAGAATTCTACAAGAGGTTGGTGGAGAGGGGGTGGATATGCTTTGCTCCTCCACCTATCATGGCTAACCACAAAGTGGTCACTGAGTTCTATGCTAATGCTTCGATCACTGATTTCAATGGCGCACTAGTCACCACCATTCGGGGAGTCCAAGTGAGTTTCAACTTCGAGATCATCAATGCACTATACAACCTTCCAGATGCTGACAATGAGGTTTACATTGCAAAATCCAAAGTTGAAGGACACCAGTGGTTGGTAGACAAGTTGCATGATAGGGTGACTCCGAATTGGTTGACTTCGCAAAAAGAGGTTGATTCACATGAGTTCACTGCAGAAGCCAAGTCTTGGCTTTCGATTATCTGTGCAAGGATCATACCATCCTCTCATGACATCGATGTGACCCCTGACCGAGCATTGATAGTGGCAGCCCTCATTGAAGGCATCGATGTGAATGTTGGGCTCCATATTGTGGCTCAAATAGCTGAGGTAGCTAGTAGAATGTCTAAAAGCCTTTTCTTCCCTTCATTGGTGACTCAGTTGTGCTACGAAGCTGGGGTGTTGCCAAATTCGACTGACATTAAAAAGAAGCCAGCAACTCTGATCCACCCATTATTGAAGAGGGCCCCAGAAGCAAAGCAGGAAAAAAAAAGATTGATGTAGCTTCTCCATCCTTCGGACAGTTTCCAGAGTCTTTGACTGAACCCACTAGCCCTTCGGGAGTTGCATCTGGATCATCTCAGTCTGTGGGAGCTCTACATTCCGAGCCCTATCTCATGCATCACCTCTCTAGTCAGATTCAGGGAGTAGATGCATATGTTCAACAGTTGTTGGTTGGATTCTCTACTAGCTCAGCTGGAGCCGACACACTACCAGGTTCTGAGTCCCCCCCCCCAATCTCTTGCCAAGGTGGCGAATGAGCAGAAATTGATTAATAGGCGTTTGAGTGAAATGAATACCCGCTTGGAGCACATGAGCCGCAGGCAAGGTAAGGTTGAAAAGCCACAAATGAAGTTCAGCGAGCACGAGAAGAAGAAGAGCAAGTTTTTGAAAAAGATGATGGATAGATTAAAGTCTTTTTGCGGATCGAGTACACCAGAGGATGAGGAGGAGAAGGAGGAGGAGTGACTTAAGTTTCCCTCTTCCTCCAATTCAGATTGATAAACCTCAGGGATCCCCTCAAACTTACTCCTTACTTTGATGCAGTGGGGGAACTGCCCTATCTTGGTTGGGGGTGGCGTGTTGATCCGCACTCTATCTTTCTAGCTTAGCTTGCTTTACTTATGGATATTATTGTGCCCTTGCCAAGATTTTTTTATCATTTTAGATACTATTATGCCCTTGCCGAGCTTGTTTTGTTTATTTATATACTGTGATACCCTTGTCGGGTGTACTTTATGGATTTGCACCCTCATCGGGTTTTGATGTTGTATGGAAAAAGTTGATGGTTTAGCTTTTTAGCTTCTTTTGTTACTTGGTAGTTGAGATTTTGGTTGTTGTGGGCAAGGGGAAGTCTGAGTACCCGTTAGGCTAGATGGAACTTATCTGAGCAGGAAGGATACTTGTGCCGTACATGTCGATGTGCGAACCGCACGAGCTTCGCACATGCCCACTGACTGGCCTGTGCGTTGCATGTGCGACACGTACTTTGACTTGTGCAAATCGCATGTGCCTGAAAAATGTGATATTTGTGTTGATCCAACCAGTGTAGCCATACCGATTTAGATAGATGAATTGGCCCAATGATAGACTGAGTGATGTCATTCTTAAGGGAAAATCGTCATCTTTTAAGGTTTTGGTTCAAAATTGACTTGTTTGATACTAATGAAGTAGTCTTGCATACTAAATGAAATAGACATACCCTTCCAAAAAATTTGTGAAAAATGCATAGCGAAGAATGGTGTTTGTGATAACTCTTTTTATCTTTTTGTGACTCTTACTCATTAGCGGTGATAATATAGAATGGCTCTTCTTGGTTCTCGTTTAGGAAGTTAAAATTGATCCTTCTTGAATAATTCGCATGTCATGTGTGGTGAGGTTTAGTTGAATAGTTCTTGTGCATGTGTGTCGTCTAGAACTTGTCCCGAATGTGATTCAAGGCAAAATTATAGGTGTAACTGAGTTTGGGAAATGACCTTAGGACCTTTTTGATAGCCACTTCACCCAAATTACTTACCACGACATCAAATCCTAGTGAACCCCTTTTGAGCTTGTAACCATTCTTTGGCACCTGTAACACCTTGACCTTTTTGGAACCTCTATTTTGGCACCCATCCTCCCTAATTGCTTAAAAATGAAATGTAGGCTAAAAGCCTAAGTTTGGGGGGGAAACGAAAGATAACATAGGCAAATGCCTAAGTTTGGGGGTGCATGTGATCAAATAAGGAGAAGAAAAGAAATGTGCTTCAATGTGCAAGGTAGCACCATAAATAAGTATTGAAAATTGCTCCAAAAGTTCAATCCAATGAGCAAAATGAAAAGCAAAAACAGGTGCTACCAAGTGAAGGTGATATAAGGAGTTGAATGATTATGAGTTAAAAAAGAGAATCTTGGGTTATGCGAGGGAGAAATAAGGTGAAGTTGAAATTGAAAATGTGAGCGGTGTTTGAGATGAGAACAAAGAGCATTAGGGAGGTTTAGTCACTTGAACCAAATAAGATCCTCCCTTAGCCCTAGCTAACATCGTAACCCGCAAGTCCTTTGTGATTTCGAGCTTGGCTACCGTACATTAGTGGCGATTTACATTAAGGGCAAGCCTATGGTTCGACATGAGTGCACTTGAACTTCTTTGTGAGTGTGAGTGTTTATATTTGTCCCTTGTGATTATTCTTTATACATAATGTGTTTTTGGGACTTTCGTTCTTGTGAGGGCATGTGAATAAGGATCGTTGGTGACATTGATAAACTCCGAAAAATGAGTCAAATGAGCATGTTTTGGTAAGCTAGTAGTTTGAGTCACATCTTGAGGATTGGTTGTTGTCACTTGCTTGTTCTTATTTTTTCCATGGCATAATTGAATTGTGTTTTGAATTGAAGGGAATGTTTAGAGTAAGTATCATGCGATTGACTAATCGTTAGTACCAACCAAAGTTATGCTTGGTGTTTGAAATGGGTTTCCCTTGGCTTGTGGTATTGTCATTTGCACTCGTATTGTATGCCTCTTGAGTTATAATCTTTGGGTTGCTTGAGGACAAGCAATAGTTCAAGTTTGGGGGTTTGATAAATTGGTATTCTACCTACTTATTTAGCCTTTAAACTTATGATTTTGCTAAGAATAAGTGGGAAAATAGTGCAATTGACATGGATTACTTCTATTTTGCAAGTTCCTGTGTTTTAAAAGTGTTCGAGAAGAATTCGGATGAAAACAAGTCAAAAGGGAGCTATTCGGAGAAGCAAATAGTTGGCAGCAGTACATGCCTTCGCGAACGCGGTGTCCCACACGCGTACACGAAGGCCAACTGAAGCAAAGCTCTGTGAATGTAACCCCTTGACCGCATATCCGAAGGTCAACCAGACAAAGACACTTCACATACGCGGCTGACCTTCCGCGTAGGTGAAGAAGAAAGGCGGAGGCAGCTGGGGCAGTTTTGGAATTTCACATATTTAGAAACCCGAATCCACATAAAAGTCTTCTCAGCCGATTGTGGGAACACATCTTTGGCATTTCTCACAACTTTTTGCAAGCTTGGAGTGCAAGTTCATCAACCAACACCACAGGAGTGAAGATTTGGATGCTCTTTATTGTAAAACCCTTAGTTTCCATTCTTCAACTCTTGCTCTTAATTGCTATTTTATTGGTGTTATTGTTGAATTGAGATTTGGGTTGTATTAGAGATAATACTTGTTTGGGTAATTGAATTCATATATAGATTTTGTTCTTGTTTGATTATTTGGGTCTATTGAATCCTCCATGTTTGAATTTATAGTCAATGGTTGCAAACATTGACTTAGCTTTCTAAATTGGGTTTTTGCTTCAGAGAGAATTACCCTAAATTCGGGAAGATTCAATAGTGGGGATTTGGGGTTTCCACTCTAGACCAAGACTAGAGATAGTTTGATTACCGAAAACTCCCATCTAAGAGTTGGGGTTAGAGATAACCCAACTCACCCAAGTTAATTGGTTGGTTTATTGCTTACTCGTGGTGGTTCAAGAGAACACACGATATATATGCTCGATTGGTCGAAAGACGGTTAAGCATACCTTCAACCAAGACTACCTAAGTGTTAATCGGGTGCAAGTCTTGTGATTTGAATTCCCATTCTCAAGTCTCCCTTGTTGTCCTTGCTTGGCGAAAGCAAGGTGAAAGCCATTGATCAATTTATCTCTATTCCCTTTTTTGTTAATTAAACTTCAATAAGTTTCTTGGAATCTCTATTAGCTCGATCGCGACTACATTGTTCCCTTGGGTACGACCCCGACACTCGTTGGGAATTATAAATTTTGTTTTACTTTGACGATCGTCGTGACCTCTAACTTGGAGAGCACAATTTGAGCGTTATCACCAATCTACTAAGAAAGCTCAAAACCTGTTGAATTACCTCATATGATAGTGGGACCTGTGCTATACCTCCCTGGACAGGGTGCGCGCCCATCCCCTGGACTAGTTCTGCTACCTCATTGTGCTCAACTCGAACTTCTTCCTCTACCATAGCCTCAGGAGCATTCTCTTGCGAAGGAGGAGATATTGACCTTTCACGAGCTGGAGTTGCAGCTCGAGCTCCACCCTTGGCAGGCACACCTCCTCACCTTCCACTGGCTCTACCCCTAACTCTGCCCCTACCATGAATCACAGCCTCAACAATTGGCTCGGGTACTACTGCTCCAGCTTTAGATGAATGTGTCCTCACTATTTGCGAGAACAAGAGTGAAAGAGTTAGATACCAATTTGGATCACCAGATACCAATTGGAATCAATTTATAGCATCAGGAATGAAAGAAGTTGAGATTTCCTAAAGACCTATAACCTCTTGCAGAGAAGTACAGACGTCTCTGTATCATTCCGCAAGACTCTACTAGACTCGTTCTGGTATGACAAAATCAACAACCTCGGTGCTCTAATACCAACTTTTTCACGACCCATATGGACTATGATTGGCACCCACACTAACCCTTCGATGGGAGAACCAAACAACCCAACCCAACTCTCATACTTAAAAATTTTTAGAGGAGTAAACAGTAATACTAGCATGTATTATAAATAAATAAATAATAAACCTCTAGTGCAATATAAAAATAATGCGGAAATCAACAACTAAAGTATCCCTAAGAACTGAAAGTCATCGTCCAGAACTCTAAACTAACATAGTCTAAGATATCCAACATTGTCTAAAAATAATAAGATAAAGAGTTCCGTTGTCTGGAGGAAGGACAACAACACGTGGAGGATCCATGGCAGTCTGAGAAGTAGTGCTCACCCTTGGATTTGTAGTCGGTCTCTCTACTCTAGCCGAGGTTGCATCTCAGCCTCTGGAACACAGTCTGCACTCAACAAAAGAAGAGCACAGGGTAGTATCAGTACAACACATGATGTTCTGGTAGGTATCATAGGCCGACCCAATAATATAACATAAAAGCAGTAAAACATATAACAAGTGACAGGACTCCAACACTTAGCATATAAGCAACCAGCAGATAATCTTTCAAGTCAATTCAATAGAAACCAATTCAAGTTCATAATTCATAAAATAGTACCCCCCCCCCCTTCCCCCAAGAGGTAAAAGGAGTAATCACACTCAGTAACCATCTAACTTATCACTATATCCATTAATCTTTGCTCGCATAGCCTGTATTTCTAGTCTCATCTCAGTTCTCAGTTCTCAGCCAACTCATCATAGTAAGCAATGCAATAATACAAAACAAGGTAAAAAGAGTGTACACACATGCTATGGGTCTTGTTTCTACCCATTAGTCATGACCTGCAGGAGATCCTAGGTGTCTATGTGCCATACCAACGTGGTATCTGCTCCATATCAAATGTATCAACAACAATATCTATATAGCTAGGTTCTCAGACCCATATTCTCACGAAGATATTCAGTGCCTAAGACACTATTCATACTTAGTCATTTCAGCTCACTTAGCACTTCTTGTTCATTTAGCCTATTCATATAAGCACAATAGAGAAAACATATACAATACAACCACGTTCGAAGATCAATCACAGGTTATATAATTTCACTACAAACATGTAATAAAGTGAGTTTTAACTCCAATTCAAGCCATAACCTACCTCAAGTGAAGATACAACACCCACAAGCTAGCTCACCACTGTCTTGTCCATTTTTAACTCTCCAGAATGCACAAGGTCTAGAAATAGCAATAATATAAGAGTAATTAGCCAATTACCCTTCATTTCAGACTTTGGGAATCAAACCCAATTATTCTACCCATTAAACGAGGTTTCTAGCATTCTCCAAGGGTTAATTAATTACTAATTAGACCTATTACATTCATAAGATAAAGAATCCAAGGTTTCTAATCAAGAAGTTCCTATTTTTTCCACCATTTTTAAGCCTAAAAGTTTCACCTTTATGGAACCCAAGGTTCCCCACTAGACTTAAACATGTTAGAAACTAATAATTTCATGCTAGAACTCATAGAAACACAATTTAAGATCAATTCTAGGTGAGTTTACACCTAGCCATAGGGTTCTTCCTCGATTTCATGCTTCTAGGGCTTAATTGCAAGAAATTCACCATTAATTCTTCCCCTCCAAGATTTAATAAAGATATTTAATCAATAAATTAAGAGTTCTACGGATTACTTACCTCAAATGGAGTTTGCCCTAGTTTTCTTGGAAAACCCACTTCATGGAGCTCTAAGACAAAATAGAATAAAGAGAGGAATGACCCAGAAAACTCCAGGTTGCACAAGTATACTGCCACATAATCTCGTCGTGATGGAAGGCTCTCCATCACGATGGATCACCGCGATGAGGATTGGCTCATCGTGATGGTCGGCGTCCTTTTATTGCGACAAAGGTCGATTTCCAGAACACTGTTATCTCGCTTCCAGACCCTCATTTCACAACACACATTATTCTATAGACACCATAAATTATTTCTAACGTGATAACTATCATTCGGAGTTCTATGACTCTGATTCTCATTCCAAAATTTCCTACGGGATCCTACGACAGTTGACTATCCATAAATAGACACCACACTATCACATGACATCACAGAAAATACGAACTACTCCTAAGGCACAAAACACTATATTTTAGTCTGAGCTTACCCTAGCCTGAGATTTTCAATTCTCACCTAGGGACTTTTCTAGCCAGGTACTTATATCTTAAATTTAGCATAATGATGGAACCGATCGTTACATATTTCCTCTTCCTCTCATACAACTCTAAGCTCTCCATGCAAATATGCTATAGGTTTAATGGGAATTGTGTCACGCCTGGAGTCTACACACTAGGCGGGACTGGCACCCAAAGTCACCTAGTGACTCGAGCGTACCCTTGGTCTGGCATGCTACTAAAGATAATTGACTAAGTAAGCAAAAGATCTGGAAAGCATAAGTAAGAATTAAGCTTTTGAAGTAAAACAAAACAAGATTTTAAAAACTGAAACATAAGGTCAACTGAAACTCTGGATACAACTAATTTGGCTGAACCAACTAACTATTTAATGAAGCCTCTATATAACTGAATAATGTCTATCGGGACAAGGCCGTTGGCCTACCTTTATTCGAATAAACTGAGCTACTAAACTACCAAGCTAAATTAGACATAACTAAGTCCTCTGAAAGTAAGGTGGATTCACCATAAGCTGAGGAGGTGAGAATCTAACAAAGCACCTACTGATAAATCTGAGTAACTGAATCTGCACTATTAAATGATGCAGTGCCAAATGGCGTAAGTACATGAAATATATGATATGTAATAAAGATGAAGTGAAACAATAACAATATCTGATAAACTAGATAACTATGCATGGGTATGATATATATCAAAATCATGAATTTACTGAATAGTAAGGTAATGAATATCATGATCATCTTAAACATAAGTACAACTGAAAAACTATAACAATGAGCTAAACTGGATATCTGAAACTGAGCAACTGCATAACTAAAACTGAATAACTGGGTAACTAAAAACTGAATAAATTATATGCAATGCATCATAAAAACTACTTATAAACTAGTGACCTTGGCTAAATTCATACTATCTGAAAATAACTGAGTTTTTTATTTGGGGGAGTTTCTTATAATTGACATACATCATGTGATCTCATGATGTCCAACCTCTAACCTAGTTGAGAGAGTTATCTTATACCTTGACGGGGTATAGAACATAACTGAACTATGGATCCATACCGAGCATTTTTTGGGTTTAAAAAGGTGTCTCCCAAACCAACGACATGATCATATCTTATGCTGGCTTACATAGTTTTGGGACATGTGTTATATAAACCCATACCCTTCTCGGTGTTAAATAATTCTCCAAAAATACATTATGCTCATACTATAATCCTTTTAAGGTAAACTGATAGTTATACTGGTGAGTCTTTGCTCAAAAATCATATCATGAAATACACTGTTGTATAACCTCGGCTCTAATTTATCTGAAAATACTATCGTTTGAGCCTTGACTCTAAATCTTTATAAAACATGCTAAACTGAACTTTTGAGATAAACATTATTCCTTTTCAAAACATGTCAATATGCATAAGAGTGGTTTATAAACTTTCATGAAGTAGACTTCCACGATCAAAATAGACTTCTTAAAGATCATAAAATAACTCTGTAAAACATGTGACTTTCATTAAAATATACTCCATGAACATGAATCGGATATTCAATCATAAGACGAATTCAGTTTCTAAGACTTCTACTATTTTCATGGAGATTCAAGAGGTATCATCAAGATATAGAGAAAATAAATTCTAGGATTCAATTTTAAAAACCTAGCTTGATTTACGAACAAAAATATCTTGAAATCATGTTTGTGGGGAAGAACAGAGTTCTCACACTGAAGGTTAGCCTTACATACCTTAAACGCTCAAAATCTTAAAAGAGAGTATGTGTTTACCGTTCTTAGGACTTAGAAAAGGGTTTTTCTGAAGAACTCTAGGATCAGAGTCCATAATATAGGAGTAGAAATCACCAAACTTACTTAGATAATTATGGAAGAAACTTACCTAGCCTTAAGAGGGTTAAAGAGAGCTCTTGGAGGCTGTTAGGGTCGATCAAAGTGTGAAAAGTGGGAAAAGAAACGTAAAATGCGTTCTTTAATAATCTTGGAAATCTAACCCATGGTCCATTGTACGGACTGTAGGGCTTGAATACGGACTGGAACATGGCCCGTACATTCACTTGGTAAAATCTCCCATCACTGGATAAGTCGTACGATCCACTGATGGGTCGTACAACTAAAGTATGGACTGTAACCTGGACCGTAGCATCACATATTTCAAATTCAACACCGCTATGGAGTATGACTGAAGATTACGGACCGTACACTAATCCGTAACAACTTGAGTCAATTTCTCTACACACTGGATCAAGAGTACGGTTCATGGTACAAATCATACACTGGCACATGATCACCGGGGCTATATTTTTACACACTAGAAAAGAATGATGGTCTACTATACAGACCGTATACTATTTGGTACGGATTGTATGAGTAGCCGTACACACTTGGGTTTGAGCCTGAGTATAAACGCAGGAGGGTTCAGTGTTAACCCGAAAGTCTAAGGTGTTACAAATTGGCGGAGTAGATAAAGGGCGTAGTGTCGAAGCATAAGAAATAACTGGTGCAGTGACTTGTGGTTGAACACTCTCTGGTGGAGGTTGTCCAGCGGCCGTAGCGACCATGGACGTTGAGAAGAATGTTAGACAAATTTTAGTGTTATGGAGGGTAATGGTTTTCCTAGAGAGCTTTTTTTCTCATTTGATTTAAATTTCTGTTTAGTGACCTTAAAAGTTATGAAATCTAATTTATGATATTATGTGACTATCTATTTTGAGATATTACTCTTTTAGAGCAAATTTGATTTGTGTGTTTCAGGTAAGTTAGTCAAGTTGATGATTTTGCTAGTTTTTAAAAATTGGGTGTGTAATTCATATTTTAAAAAAGTACATTCTCTAAATACTCTTTGCAAAAAGTATGACCAAACACAACTCCATTTCAATTTTAAAAATTTCAAATAACTGAAAAATATTTACTAGACAAACACCCACTAAGTGTTGGAGTAATATTTTGAGTGTTATATAGCATACTAAATTAATGCAATTTTAGGTTTGCCTCTCAACTTTGCTTTTTCTCATATCACCTTGATTCTGCCTTTTATTATTAGGGTCCGTTTCGACATAAGATATAAAATCATGATATAAAATTAAAGTTTTATTTGAACATGCAATTTGAATTTTTTAATTTATATTTTCTTCATAAACATGAAAACCCCACAAGTTGTGAATATTATTAATTTTTTTCCAATTCTTATAAAATGTTACTAAATGAGCAAACCATAGTGCATAAATAGGATATTGTAATATCCAAGACACTGCATTGATAAATCGCAAATCTCCATGCTTCTTTTATAAATAAATATTTGTAATTACAAACTTTCATGTACACATAATTATAAAGATTCAATAGTCAATAATAATAGTAATTAGTTATTCTTTAATATAATTCTTTTACATGGTACGGACAATTTCTTTAGGCCGAGCATGAGTCTTTTTTTTGCAGAATTTAAAATGATGATTTTTTTGTTACAAAATATAAACTTATGAATCAAATTTTGTATTTAAAAAAGTTGAAATCATGATTTGGAATCCCAAATTATGATTTTTTTGAGAATTTGAGATTTCATCTTATGATTTCACGCATATCCAAATATTGATTTCATCTCATAATTTCGCATGTCCAAACGCTAGCTTAGTATTACTATCTCTTATTAATAGTAGTAGTACATAAGTATAAATATTTTGGGATAATTTCATAGATCTCCCCTCAGGTTTAGCCTTATAACACTCACTTTCCTTGTAGTTTAAGTGGACGTTCTTTTTCACTATTTTCTGAAAAATTATTTCACTTTATTCATAAAATGGTGTTTAGCCATAAAAATTTCAACTACAACTTGAAGTTTTATTTGGAAAAGTGAAAACACCTAAAAGGTTGTTTTTACTTTTTTCATCTTACTATTTCACTTTTTAGTTATTTTAAACACATTAAATTCTAAAAAGTCTTTCAAAAAAGGTATGGTCAAACACAACTCCAACTCCAACTCTAACTCCAAATATTCTAAATAAAGTGAAAATATTTTGATTTTCATGGTCAAACGCTCACTATATATTACACTCACCTCCCTTATTTTAAATTTTTTGTAACAAAACTTATTTTAATGATAAAACTTATCTAATATTTCAAAATTGCCCTTGTGACATTAATTATTGAATACTCAATTTTGAGACGAAAATCTTCAAGTATATAATTTTAGACCAAAAATATTTCAACTACATTGCTCATCTCAACACCATCATTCACCGAATGCATTTATTTTATTTTCTTGTAAATTACACAACTAGTTAAATACATAAAGACCATATAATTTTATATTTGAACATGATTTATTATTTATTCTTAAATCCAGTATATTATCAAACTAAAAATTTATTATCTCATATTAAATGAAAGAAGTGATGCTTATATGAATACTAGATATAAAGAGCCCGTGCTAGCACGGACCCAATATATTATTTTTTTGTCTCAATTTATGTGACACTGATAGAATTTAGATAGTCAGTCAATTTTTTTATATGATTTTTACATATTTTAAGTTGTTAACTATTGTGATTTATAATACTTCTTACGTAGTTTTAAAATAATATATGTTACTCCTTTTGTCCCAAGTTTTTGTGGCATTGATACAATTTTGAGAGTCAACTAATAAATATTTAAAGTTGTTAATTATTGTGATTTATAATACTTTTTCTTATGTCCCAATTTATGTGACATTGATAAAATTTCGATGGTCAAACAAATTTTTTAGTCTTTTAAATATTTTAAGTTGTTAATTATTGTGATTTGTAGTACTTTCTACATAATTTTTAAATAATATATGTTACTCACTCTACTCCAATTTATGTATCATTGATAGAATTTGGAGAGTCAACTAAATTTTTTTTATATTTTTTAAATATTTTAAAATATTAATTATTGTGATTTTCATTTTCAAATAATATATGTTACTTTTTCTGTCCCAATTTATGTGGCACTGATAGAATTTCCAGAGTCAACCAACTTTTTTATATCTTTCAAATATTTTAAATTATTAATTATTATGATTTATCTTTTTACATAATTTTTAAATATATATAAAATAAAAAGATAAGACAAATAAATTAAAATGATTAAATTAATGAAAAATGATCAAAATGCCCTAACCAGCTGAAGCAGGCACGTTGACCTCGTGCCTGCTTCAGCTGGTGAAACTCCCTCTTATAGTATAGTAATTTTACGGCCAAATATAAATCTGGATGCGTATTTTGTTTTTACCCAAAAAAGAATTTACGCATCGATTAATATTTATAATATCTTAAGGTTTCTTTAGATTTTAAAATATAATTTAATTATTTTCATAGCTTGATTTGTATTAAGAATTTAAATTAAAGCTAAAAAAACAAACATATTACTAATATAATATATAGAAGAGGCTTGGCAAGCAGCTGGCCGTTGTCCTGCCAGCTTGCCGCCAAGCCTCTTCTTAGTGTTTTACTTTCTCTATTTTTAATTTGTTTGTCTTATTTTTTTAATCTATTATATATTTAAAAATTATATAAAAATTACTACAAATTATAATTGTAATGACCCTTCCGGTCATTTACGCATTTTCGCCTTTCTTGTACCGTTAGAACTTGCCTGTAGCGGCTCCAAGTCATTTATGGCCTGCTGGGACCGGTAGTTCAGTGCCCGGACCGTTTGTTTGGTCTTTTTGGTCGTTCCTTGTTTTAGAGCTTTAGGCTTTTGAAATCATTGACTTCAGTCAACATTCTTGGTGAACGTGCTCAGAATCGAATTATGATAGTTCTGTTAGCTCCGGAGAGTGGACTTTGGTCTAGTGGGACCTTTGGTCGGGATTCGAGAGCTTTTCAGCTTGGAATTCTCTCTCGTTCTATATTTTCAGGTCAGTTGGGATTGTTTGGTTGACTTTGGTCAACATTCAGAGAAGACGGCCTCGGATGGAAATTCCGTTAGCACTGTTAACTCTGGAATGTCGAGTTTCTGTTAGTTAGTTGGTTGGTTCGGGTCCCGGGTGAGCCGGCTCATTTTGGATGTTTGGTTGGCGTTAGTTAGTGTTGACTTGGGTCAACATTCCTCCGAAACGACCTCGTATGGAAGTTTCGTCGATTGCATTGAGTCTGGAACGTTGTTTTCACTCTAATAGCACTATTGGTTTTTGAGTATCGGGTTCCGATTGTGCCCGGAACACCCCGTAGAAGTTTTGGCTGTTGTGTTGATTTTCTGCAGCAGAAATTGTTCAGCGCCAACGGCACTGACCTGTGATTTTTTCCTTCAGCACGATCACGCTAAAACAGCGCGATTGTGCTGGTCTGTGGTCCTTCCTTCAGCGCGATCGCGCTCCTTTAGGGTGATCGCGCTTCTTTAGCGCGATAGCGCTGACCAGCGACCAGCAGCTATATATTTTTTGATCCTTTCATTTTTTCAGCTCTTTTTCTCATTTATTCCCAACTCCAAACTGAAAATCCTCTCCACTAAAATCCTTCTTTTAGTCTTAGCTTGGAGAATTCATCAATTGGATTGGAGAGTCTCGCTTCTTGGACGATTTTGGTAAGTTCTTCTTCCCCCAAGTTGTTCTTCTCCAATTCTTGGAAATCACCATTGTTGACCCTTTCTCAAAGCTTGAAAATCCTTTGTAGAAGCTGCCTCTTCAGTGTCTGCATGTTTGAGGAATCGTCCAATTTGCATTCTTGACGTAATTCCCTCGTTGAGGTAGGTAATTCTTGCTCTATTTTCAAATTTATTTCTTGAAATTCCTTCTTTAATCCTCTCTTGAGCAGACTGTTTTGGAGCCCCAATCGTGGTCCATTTCCGCTCAAATTTTGAGCATGTGCTCCAGGGATGGTAAGGAACACTTTGGTGTTTTCATTTTTGGTTTTGGATTGCGAGGCCCACGGTCCCATTTGTGACCCAGATTTTGACCCGGTTATGTTTATTATGGGTATCGTTAGTCTCGTATTAATGCCTAGATTATTGTGTTGATAGTGGTTTAGCAATTTGGAGTTTTTTGGAGCAGTTCGAGCCTGGACGATGTTGTCCTTGCAGCTATTCATCGGACGACATATAGGTTATGGCTTTCCCTACCTAGACTCTGCCTATATAGGCTATAACTGCATTAATTAGTATCCTTGGGTGGGTTGTTATAGGTTAGTACCCCAGACCTTATCCGCCTTTTCTGTCCGCTTATTTCATACGTTGATTGTAGTATTCGTATCAATATTGTATATTACCCTTGTGGTCCTGTGTGGCCTTTTATTGACTCTGGAACATAGATGGTGAGTTATTTGGGAATGTCCAAGAGTCGCGGACATAGAGATATCCTTTTAGGTTGGTTATGTCTATTGTAGAGCTGTTGAACCTGTGCAGGGCTGGTAGGAATGTTTGTGAGCCGTTGGGCTAATTTATATTTGTGTGTGAGCATATCATCCATAAAAAGGATTTTTCCTGTATATTTTATCACTGTTTTGACTTCGAGCCTACTATAGACTTGCATGGCCCCGGGGGCCCATTTTTGGTATAGATGACGATAAAATAGAATTTGAATGACTTCAAATTGGTTTTCCTAATGATTCTAGGCTCGACAGGGCAGAGCACTGACTCGATTTTAGTACTGATTTCGACCCGAGTACGCTCTGGGCACCCTTTGAGAGGGTTACTGAGACTTTTATCACTGATTTAGACCCGAGTATCCTTCGAGCACCCTTTGAGAGGGTTATTGAGACTTTTATACTGATTTAGACCCGAGTCTACTTCGAGCACCCTTGAGAGGGTCTTTTGAGATTACTACTACTGTTTTAGACCCGGTTTGATTTCGGGCATGTACTACGAGGTTTCGAATATTGAGCTACTATATGACATTGCATAATTTTTGTATGTGGTCTACGAGTAGACCTCCATGGACCCTGTCAATCCAGGACCTGGGCTTTGGGATATGCCGAAAGAGGGGTGTACGACGTTGGAGAGGTACACGAGTAGAGTCCTTCCATGGGTCCTGCCTCTATATGGGCCCTTGAGGTACCTGAGGGGGAACATACCGGTTACTTTCACATCATATCATTATCATGCATTTGGCACTCCAATTTCACCCTTGTTTGATGTGTGTTCAGTGTACGCTCCGGTTGTATGGGCGGCGGGAGGGTTTGTTTTCACTTATTGTGTTCCTCGGTTGTTTGGGCGGCCGTTGGGACTGTAGGTAGATAATATTACTTTTGTCATCTTGTATATCTAGCTTGGACTTTTGGATTGGATGAGTGGTTTAGCCTGTGGAGGCATCGTTCTTGGGACTGAGATTATTGAGGGGCTAGTGGGTACCATATTACTAAGATTCGGATTGTGTAGCTTTCTGAACGATTGTGGAGTTTGATTCTTGTTTTATCCTGGTCTTGTTTAGCGTATCTGGGTACTTGTGGGTTAGTCATTCCATCTTAGGCTTGACTTATAAGTGGATTACGTTTATCTTTATCTTGGTATTTGATGTCTTAGGCATGTTTTCTGTTGGTATGTGATTTCTAGTTAATTGTTGGCTTGCTTTCCTTCCTTCACGTTATTTTGAGGTTACCGATATACCGCCCATCTCTTTGAATTTTTGTTATATATACTGTTGCTGCAAGGATCCCAGGTGCGCCCTTTTTTCTTCTTTCACCTGCGTTCTATGTGTATATATCTTCTGTGCTAGCATTGTTTGCTTATAACTCTTGGTTGTCTACTCTCTGTGCTAGTACCTTGTGCTTTATCTATTGCTTCTGTGACTGCTTTCTTGCTATCTGCTATTTACTATTTTTATATCTTATATGCGCTCAGTCGACCGATGATGCCTACTAGGTACCCGTTGCTTAGCAATTGGTGATCATACTACACTTCTGCATCTTTTTGGTGCAGATATTAGTTGAGCCTTCACCGTTGATCGCGTTGGAGACTCGTGCAACTTTTGGACCTTCGAGACTTGGGTGAGCGCCTGGCGGTCGGGGCTTGACCACGTCTCCTCTTTTGTATTGTTACTCTTTGTATATTCGGAGACAGTTGTACTTATCTTTTGTTACTTCTAGTACTTGTATTCCATTAGAAGTTTTTGTGTTGTCGATACCAAGTCTTGGGGGTGTTGTAGTTTCATTATGTATATATTCATGTTTTTGCTTCCGCTTTGTCTATCTTTATATTCTGCTTCCGCTTAGTTCTACTTATTGTGCGTATTGGTTAGGTAGTAGCACATTACTAATCGCTTCGGGCTACGAGAATTGGTTCGCCTACTGGGGGGTTGTAGGTGCCATCATGATCTGAGAAATGGGGTCGTGACAATAATAATTAGAAACATATAAAAAAATTGGTTGACTTTCGAATTTTATTTGTGCTGCATAAATTGAGACAGGGGAAATAATATATATTATTTAAAAATAACGTAAAAAGTATTATAAATCATAATTATGAACAACTTAAAATATTTAACGACATATAAAAAATTTGATTGACTCTCGAAATTCTATCGAGATCACATAAATTAGACAAAAAGAGTAACATATATTATTCAAAAATTATGTAGAAAGTAATATAAATCACAATAATTAACAACTTAAAATATGTAAAACCTATATAAAAAATTTGATTGACTCTCCAAATTCTATCAATGTCACATAAATTGGAACAAAGAGAGTAGCATATATTATCTGAAGATTATGTGAAAGTATTATAAATCACAATAATAAACAACTTAAAATATTTAACAACCATACAAAAATCTAAAAACGATATAAAAAATTAGGTTGGCTCTCCAAATTCCATCAGTATCACATAAATTGAGACAGAGAGAGTAACATATATTATCTGAAAATTATGTGAAAGTATTATAAATCACAATAATTAACAACTTAAAATATTTAAAAACCATACAAAAATCTAAAAACGATACAAAAATTAGGTTGACTCTCCAAATTCCATCAGTGTCACATAAATTGGGACGATGAGAGTAACATATATTATCTATATATAAAAAGTATTAAAAATTACAATAATTAACAACTTAAAATATTTAAAAATCATACAAAAGATTTGATTGGTTTTTCAAATTTCATCTGTGTCACATAAATTAGATAGAAAAAGTAGCATCTATTGGGCCCGTGCTTGCACGGGCTCTTGCATCTAGTATTATATATATAGAAGAGGCTAGTTGGTGGCGGTTGTGCTGCCAGCTTGCCGCATCTTCTATATATTATTAGATGCAAAATCCCGTGTACTAAAAAATTATAAGATATGTCTAATTTAGATATGCATACATTATTATTTTATTTAGATCAACTTAAAATATTCTTATTTTATATAAGAATATTTCAAGCTGTTAATTATTGTAATTTATAATATTTTTAATGTAAATTTTTATTGTGATTTATAATACTTCTAATGTAATTTTCAAAAGAATATTTCAAGTTGTTAATTATTGTGATTTATAATACTCTTAATGTAAATTTTTTATTGTCATTTATAATAATTTTAATGTAATTTTCAAATATATAATAAGTTGTATAGAAGTGGCTAGCTGGTGGCGGTTGTGCTGCCAGCTTGCCGCCTCTTCTATATATTACTAGATGCAAAATCTCGTGCTATGCACGGGCCCAATGTTAATACTCGAAAATTGTAAGATATGTCTAATTTAGATATGCATATATTATTATTTTATTTAGATCAACTTGAAATATTCTTATTTTATATAAGAATATTTCAAGTTGTTAATTATTGTGATTTATAATACTTTTAATGTAATTTTTTAATTATGATTTATAATACTTCTAATTAATTTTCAAAAGAATATTTCAAGTTGTTAATTATTGTGATTTATAATACTGTTAATGTAATTTTTTTATTGTGATTTATAATACTTTTAATATAATTTTAAAATATATAATAAGTTGTTAATTATTGTGATTTATAATACTTTTAACGTAAGACAAATAAATTAAAATGGAGAAGAGTATAAATTTTTTTTGGAGCGGGGCCCGCTGAAGCAGGCATGTCGTCCATGTCTTGCTTCAGCTGCCACAACCGCGACTTCTTATATAGGAAGATTAGTACTATTTGATGATTATTATCTCCGTTTTAATTTATTTATCTTATTTTTTAATATGTTATATATTTAAAAGTTATATAAAAATTATTATAAGTTACACTGATTAATAATTTAAAATATTTGAAAGACATGAAAAATTTGGTTGACTCTTGAAATTCTATCGCCACATAAATTAGGACAGAGGAAGTAATATACAATATATTATTTAAAAATTAAGTAAAAAGTATTATAAATCACAATAATTAACAACTTAAAATATTTAACGACACATAAATTTTTTGATTGACTCTCCAATTCTATCGACGTCGCATAAATTGAGACAAAGAAAGTAACATATATGAAAATTGTCTATAAAGTACTATAAATCATAATAATTAACAACTTAAAATATGTAAAAACTATATAAAAAAATTGGTTGACTCTCCAAATTCCATTAGTGACACATAAATTGGGACAGATAGAGTAGCATATATTATCTGAAAATTATGTAAAAATATTATAAATCACAATAATTAATAACTTAAAATATTTTTAAATCATATAAAAATCTAAAAACTACATAACAAATTTGGTTAACTCGCTAAATTTCATCAATGCCACATAAGTTGGGACGGCAAGCATAACATATATTATTTAAATATGTAAAAAGTATTATAAATCACAATAATTAATAATTTAAAATATTTTAAAAATCATATAAAAATTGGATTAACTCCTCAATTTTCTTCTGTGTCATACAAAATTGGGACAGAAAAAATAGCATATATTGGGCTTGTGCTTGCAGGGGATATTGTATCTAGTAATATATAGAAGAGGCTTGGGGCAAGCAGCTGACCGTTGTCCTGCCAGCTTGCCACCAAAGCCTCTTTTTGGTTTGTCTTATCTCCCTCCGTTTTAATTCGTTTGTTTTATTTTTTAATATGTTATATATTTAAAAATTATATAAAAATTACTATAAATCGCAATAATTAACAACTTAGAATATTTGAAGGGATAAATAGAGAAAATGACCAGTCGGTCATCTTATTTACAAAAAAATTAGCTAGCTTTGTAAAATTACCTGATAGCCATTTGTCCATATTGCTTCTTCTTTTTCCTTCTACTTCAGCCATTAATGTCGTCTCCTCCTCCTCCTCCTCCTTCTTTGCTATTTTCAGTCTTCCTTCCTTCTTCTTTCATGATCAATCAGCCATTAATGTCGTCTCCTTCTCCTCTTCCTCCTCCTTCTTTGCTATTTTCAGTCTTCCTTCCTTCTTCTTTCATGATCAATCAGCCATTAATGTCGTCTCCTCCTCCTCCTCCTCCTTCTTTGCTATTTTCAGTCTTCCTTCCTTCTTCTTTCATGATCAATCGGCCAATAAAAGCTTGATTTGAAAATTTGATATGCCGCAAATGTGAATCGTTTCAAGTGAATAACATATCAAAAGACTCAAAATATCGAGAAGAGCTCATATTTAAAATTTGACAGTGTTTAGAAGAGATTTTGAGTTAGTCGGAATTGAAAGAACTTGCAATGATAGGACTCTACTTCTTGTTGATCCTAGGAGGTGTGAGCCGAAGAAGTTTGGTGGTCGTGGTGCTCGTTCGAGGTTCCAGAAATCATATCGTTGAAGATTTGAGTCTGAAATACTTTTGGTTACCATTTACGGTAATGGAATTTATGTTTCGGTTAGTTTCCTTTTGGTGTTTTGTTTAAAGACCGATTTGGTAGGAGGTTTTTAAGTAATTTTGCCGTGTTTGTTTTTTGCTGAAACATTTACAGCGATCCCTATAATATTGTTAGTTTCGAATTCCCATTTTGCTTTTTGTTTTCAATTGATTTTTTTTCTGTGCTAGTGCTTGTTTAAAAAATGGATATCGATACATTATATATGTATTTATATAATATCGATACACGTTTAAATATCATTTATACAATATCGATATATGTTTATACATTATTTATACAATATTGATACACATTTATACATAATTTATACAATATTGATACATTACATAACTTTTATACAATATCGATACATTACATATATATGCGGGTACTTTTTTTGTAATATTTTTTGTGGCTAGTTCATTTTTGGGCTATTTCTTTGTAAATTTTTTTTAGCTATATTTATTGTAAACTAATTACTTTATTATACATATTTAAAATTATCCCATATTTGAAACATATAGAAGAGGCTTGGGGCAAGCAGCTGACCGTTATCCTGCCAGCTTGCCGCCAAAGCCTCTTCTTGGTTTGTCTTATCTCCCTCTGTTTTAATTTGTTTGTCTTATTTTTTAATATGTTATATATTTAAAAATTATATAAAAACTACTATAAAGTGCAATAATTAACAATAACAACTTAAAATATTTGAAACATATAAAATTTTTGGTTGGTTCTCAAAATTCTATTAGTGTCACATAAATTGGAACAGAGGAAGTAACATATATTATTTGAAAATAACGTAAAAATTATTATAAATTACAATAATTAACAACTTAAAATATTTAACGACATATAAAAAATTTGTTTGACTTTTCAAATTCTATCAATGTCACATAAATTGGGACAAATAGAGTAACATATATTATTTGAAAATCACATAAAAAGTACTATAAATCACAATAATTAACAATTTAAAATAGTTAAAAACTATATAAAAAATTGGTTGACTCTCCAAATTTCGTCAGTGTCACATAAATTGGGACAGAGAGAATATCATATATTATCTACAAAATATGTAAAAGTATTATAAATCAATAGTTAACAACTTAAAATATTTAAAAATCATACAAAAATCTAAAAACAATATAAAAAATTTGGTTGATTCTCCAAATTCAATCAGTGTCACATAAATTAGGACGTTGAGATTAACATATATTATCTAAAAATTATATAAAAATATTATAAATCACAAAAATTAACTTAAAATATTTTAAAATCATATAAATAATTTGATAATTTGATGGACTCTCTAAATTTCATCAATATCACGTAATTAGAATAGAGAAAATAGCACAACCACGGGCTCTTGTATTGTTAGATATGCCCCGGAAACGAATATGATGTGGTACATTTATGTTGAGGGTATTTTCTCATTAAAAAAAGAGAGGGTAGGAGTATGAAATAATTAATGCCACAAAAGGGTATTTTGGAATATTATTGAAAGATTATAATTAAAACAAGTTACAAGAAATTCAAAATAAGATAGGTGAGTGTCGTATCTGAAACCACAAGGAAAGTGAGTGTTATAAGGCTAAACCTGAGGGGAGATTTTTGAAATTATCCCATATATTTATTTTTTTTTATATGGGAAATTTTAGGACCCGTTTGGTCATAGATTCTCCAAGTAAAATTTGGGGAATTTTTTGGCAAATAGTGTTTGTCCATACAATTTGTCATTATTTGACAAATGTTTTTGGTATATAAACCCAAATTCCCAAATACTAGAAAAAACTAGTATTTGGGCCAAATCTCATTATTTGGGATCTTTTAAGAATTCAAATTCTACACCAAACTTTTATCTTTTAGAAAAACATTCTCTATTTATTCAAATTCTACACTAGCTTTTATCTTTGAAAGGAACAATAGTCGTGCTTCACTACTTGTTATTTGCTGCAACGAAAACCCAACTGACTTGTTGTGGAAGTCATGAATATTTTTACATCGACGTTTCTATCTTGCTATGTAATACAAACTTATGATTAGTTTTGATACTTTTTAAAAATTTATGAGTATAAATCATATTTTTTTAAAAAGTGAAATATATTTATCAAATATTATGGTCAAACACTAGTGAAATTTCCCCAAAAATATTTGGAAATCCATGACCAAACGCAAGGTTAATGTTGGACAAGGCCAAGTGGTGCGGAAAAGGAGGGAGTCTCCTCTCAAAATTCCAAAACCGGGGAAGACGCGCGCCATTCTGACTCTTCCACGGTTCACTTGGTAAATCCGCTGCTTTGGAGGGGCATTTATTTATAAATATAAAAATGAAATAAACGCATCTGAAATTCCTACTTGTTTCCTCTGTGTCATGATCTAATCGCGATCGTTGATTCAACAAACCCCAAACTGCAAACGCGAAACCCTAGGGGCGTCCTTACTATAAATAGCATTTGTATTCCAAAAGAAGCAATTTGAAATTGTGTTATGACGTCGTGGTACTATGTGAAATGGGAGGAGGTGTGTGTATCGGTAGTTAAAGGAAGAAGAGAAGTTCACTATTATCTGAAACGGAGGGATGGGACATCAGATCTGGCCGTGGTAGGAAAAGAGAAGACTTTAAGGCATATATCTTATCACTACGCAATTAAAGACTTGTCTTTGCTATCTCTTTCCAATTCTTCCTCTCTTTTGAAACTCAGGTCTAGACGACAAGTCATTGATTGGCTTGATTCCATTCTTCCAGGTACCTCTTTTTTCTTTATATTTCTTCAGATCTATGTTTCTCCCATTTATTTTGCTGCTTCGGTTTGTCTTGTTTTAGGATTCAAACCAAATTTCTCCTAATTGTTTTTCTTCTTATACGGGGTTAGTTGGAAATCTGAACCAGATCTCAGCAATTAAGATTTCCCCTAAATATTATCGCTGTTATGTTTTTTTTGGAAATATAAAAATTACTGGAATAGCATCGTAGAGAAGGAAAAGGCTTTTGGAAATTATTCCTCCGTCTCCGGAACTACTAGGAGTTCTTCTTTTTGGGTTTTCTGGGCATTAAAATGATTGTCTTTGAAGGCCAAGAGTTCTGCAATTCTTTTTCTTCCTAAAACAAATACTATCTTCTCCCATTTAATTTTATAAGTTCATAATGGGCGATGGAAAATTAATTATGGTGACTTTCTATAATTCTTCTCAGATGCGCTCGCTTTAATTATTTTTCAGATTTATTCTTGTTTGCACAGTTTGTTTTTGAATAATCTTAGATAAGCTTGAATGAATATTTAAGGTTTTAGCTGTGATAAGACCAAAAATGCGCTTTCAGTTTTCCCTATTGAATTCCACATGCAAGGAGAAACAAGAAGTCAGTGTCTTTCTTCTCTTGAGAAAAAGGCAAAATGAGATATATACTTTCACGTCTTTGATACGTTTGTCAGCAGTTGGCTTGCAAATAAAAAAAGAAAACATGTTGGATGAGAGCCTCCCCTATTTTTTGTGCTAATGCCTGTGTCTGTATTTTGCAGATGGATTTTAGTCAAATTTTGTGGGCTATAGTGAATGAATAGTTTTCTGCCAATAGTTTATGATTGACTTTTCTCTTTCTTAATGAGTGCGTTACATAATATGCCATTTTAATTTTGTCCAATCTGAATATTCTCTTCCAAATCAGTTCTCTCTATTTTGGATAAAGTTTTAGCAGATGTTATTTTCCTTTAGTTTCATTTTTAGATTGCTTTGACATATACCTATTGCAGATCTGTTTCATTTCACATTATATTGTTAAAAATTTCTGCCTGTTTTATTATGTCCTTTTCCCGTTCTTTCAAATCCAAGTGCTTTCTATTCAATGTCAGAGGGACATTCCGGGATCTAAAGATGACCTGCACTGAGGAATCATAATTCCATCTCTAAGAGCTGCTTTTTGAGGACTTCATCTCTTTTCCGAGATCTAGGTTAACATCTCTAGTGTTCTCTGATGGTTTGTAGAATTCCTACAGTGCCCGAGATATTATTCTGATGGTATAAAAGCGGCTTGTTGCTTGTCTTCCTCTTGTGTGCCTACATTTTTGTTGTTTATCTGTTAATTTGTGGACATGGCTTTTCATAATTAGTGAGTTGGATTCATGTTTTGTGATGTAGTTCTGATCCTTTCCCACACTTTCTATTACAGATTCTGATGATAAGCCAGACAGGCCTATTGTTGTATATTCTGACAGTAAAAACATTGGTGATGATAATTCGGGTGTATTGAAGGTTGGTATGCAGATAAATTGATGTATCAATTTGATATTATTTCTATTTGCTTAGTGTAATTCCACAGTTTGTTAATATCACCACCCTTATAATTTTTTGCTGTCATATTCTCTTGTAGAATGTTCAGATGCGGTTGCAAGGAAAGCATGCAACTGAATTTATGTGGCTTGGTTCTCCCTGGACTTGTAGGAAAAAGCGTAAACATTACCAATCCTTTAACAGAAATGGTGTTGTCGTTTCTGTAAGTATGCTTCACTCTTCCTCCTAATTTGAACATTGAATAACATTTACAGTTTATAGCTTTTCCTGTGACAGGAATCTAATGTGCTCATCCATGCTTTGTTGTCTAACTTTGCAGGTCCATGAGTTTGTCTATGTGTTAGCTGAAGAAGATAAGAAGCTTGTTGCTTATTTGGATGATATATATGAGGACTCCAGAGGCAACAGGATGGTTATGGTACGATGGTTTCACAAAATTGATGAAGTTGGTATTGTTTTGCCTCATAATTATAATGACAGAGAGATTTTCTTTTCTCTTTGTCTTCAAACTCTCAGTATTGAATGCATAGATGGACTGGCTTCTGTTCTCAGTCCCCAGCATTATGAGAAATTTTCGAGTGAGGTTAGGCACACTCACGTGCAGCCATTTGTATGCCGATGGCAGTTTGATAATGATGACCTCCAGCCCTTCGACATCACCCAAATTAAGGGTTATTGGGATCAAGACATAATAAAGTACCTGCCCTTCCAGTCTCCTGCAAGAATTCAGCCCACTTGTGATGGTTTGAAGGGGGGAGGAAATGATATAGATTCAGTTGGAAGCAGGCCAAAGAAGAGGCTTCGTTTAACCAAAGCAGGTGACATGTACAAGCTGTCTACTCAGAGGAAAGAAACTGTTGAATGTGGCCTAAAAGATGTCAACAGCAGTCCAAAAGAAGGTTGGTCCAATGTGTCTTTACCTGTGAAAGATGTACTTGAGCATTCTCGATGTTTTACAATTGGGGCTCAGGTTGAAATCCTGTCTCAAGATAGTGGTATCAAGGGTTGTTGGTTACGAGCAATGATCATCAAGAAGCACAAGAACAAGGTGAAAGTTCAGTATCAGGATATCAAGGATGCAGATGATGAAGCTAAAAATCTTGAGGTGAACCTTTTATTTGGTACTTCTTATTTTAAAGTTGGAGGGTGTGTGAGGGTGTGTGGGGTGGGGGTGGTGTTCTCTTAATTGATGAACCAGAAGATAAGCATAAAATTTTGACTTACTACCTTATTAAAAAAGAACAAAAGAGGAGCAGAAATCTTTGGGTGCGTGTTTCCTAATTGATGAACCAGAAGATGAGCAGAAAATTTTGACTTGTTACCTAATTTTCAAAAAAAGAAAAATCCATGCGCAGAAATCTTTGGTCATTACCCTTAAAAGGAACAATTTTGATCAAATCTGTAAAGAAAGATTGAGCACCAGGGTCATTACCCTTTAGAATCTAAAAATATGCTCATTTTTTTTTTCTAGAAGTAGGGAAAGTAAGAGAAGAGTGAATGAAGACCCTCTTCTCTCAAAATAGGCGCTGTGCTGGCAAGTCTATCAAAGTCAGAGTGGGGAGGGAATGTTTATTTACAGTTGTTGTGGTATGCCTTTTCATTTGCTGTTCGGTCTTTCAATAGGTAGTCAGTTGCGGGTGTAATTAGACTTTTTGTCAGTTTTGCTGGATTTTCTTTCCATTCCTTGTCACCTATTTAATGATCCCTGCTTTTGATACTTCCCTTCAAGTCCAAGAAGCTATTTGCAAATAGGTTTTGTTGCTCACCAAAAATTAAATGTCATTATGTTTTCATAGGAGTGGGTTTTGACCTCAAAATTAGCCGCAGCTGATGCATTTGGTGCAAGGATTTCTGGGAGAAGTACTCTTCGCCCTTCTCCAATGTCCAACACAGGCAAAGTTTCATGGGCAGTTAATATTGGATGTATCGTGGACGCATGGTGGCACAATGGATGGTGGGAAGGTATTGTAGTAGAAAAAGAATCTGAAGATAAACTACACGTCTATCTCCTAGGTAATATTTTATTTCCTTGGAATTTTGTGTTGGCTCATACAGATTACTTTTGCTGAATTTGTTCCTTTGTTTTTCCTGCATAAGTTTACATATGACTGAGATATTTCTGTTATAGGAGAAAAGCGAGAGATGATCTTTGGTCGAGGTGATTTGCGTCATTCACAGGAATGGTTAGGAGATGGGTGGAGGAATTTGAAGGAAAGGCCTGAGCTTGTATCAGCGTTGGTAGCTGTTAAGGTTAATCAGGTGATAGATGACTTCTGCCATAATGAACAGGAGCAAACTTCCATTTCTGATGGCCAAGAAGTCTCTGTTCCTTCTAAAAATATTTCGGACAACACTTGTATTACTGGGCTGGTGGATGGCCAGGAGAACAGCAAGATAGAAGAGCCAACAGTGGTCAGAGATCTTTCAAAGGATGATTTACTTGCTCAGTTGCGGTGGAAGTCATCTGGCAAAAGAAGACATTGCAGAAGTCCTGTCCATAAGGTTCAGTATGGTGTCAACAAAAGTCGAAATAGTAGGGATTTGGTAATGGGGAGTAGCAAGAAGTTTGTTTTCCCCTCCGTGAAAGTTGATCATGACAATTGCAAATACATTAGTGACTCTGTGTTCACTTCGGTAGTTTCCCCATTAACCAGCTTGGTTATGTCTAGGTGATATCTTTTTCTATTTGGTAGTTTAGTATTGCTGCATGGTTACCCTCTTAATTATAACCTAGTTGATCTAATGTGTAAATGCTTTAGTGAAAGGTTTAGGGCGAGAGAAGTTCAAAAGTGTTCCCTGTATAAATTGTAAGAAGAGCTTGATGGTTTGTGTTAATGCGTTGTGTAACCATTTAGACAGTCTGCCAGTTAAACATCTGGTAAGCTGGTACATAGTTCTCTGGTAGAGGATTAGTTTCAGATACTTGTATACTCTAATCATCTCTTCTGCAATGAACGTTATGAATTGTTTTTTCCTTCTGATTAATTTCATTTTCTTGCTGTTGGCCTTTTTTTTCTCTCTTTTGTTTCTGCGATTCAATTTGTTAGGAAAATGGCGAGTTGGTCAGACCTTTTAGTCTGTTGTTAAGTATATTCAAGAGGATGATAAAAATGTGTGGAGGGTTAAGGCTTTGAGACTTGCCAATTTATCGAACTGTTTTTCCTTAGATGGTGTTAATGGACTTAAGGAGATGGATGAGTGGGTCTGACGAAAAAAGTTGAGAATTTTCTTGAGAGCACACTAGCTAATTTGTAGGCAAGACTTGAGATATGTCATCATTGAGTGGGTGACCCCTACTAGACTATAATTAATCTTTCTTGAAAGCTTAGGGCGTAGAGGGTAATGATGTGAATCCACGATCGGTCACGATCAAAAAAGTTGCCAAATTTTTTAGCCGTGGGGTCTAATTATCTTACCTAAACACGAATAGACCTGAATTGATAATGTGAACTAATTAATTAACAGGGGTGGATTAGTAGTAGTAGAATGCAATAATTCAAGTTGAAACCATATATAGCTAGTGGGATGCTTGTAAGAATGATTCCATATTTTGTCAACGTACAACTCAAATACCTTTTCCACCTTGTAACGGAATGTTTTCTCGAATACACAAATAAACATATATCCATCTGGGGAAGATGGGACTTGTCTATCATTGTGGTGATGAGAGCTGTTCATAAATCCTTGTCATAACTCTTTACTTCCCATCTTCGATCTGGTATGTTGTAGAAACATTAGTAATTAATTTCAAAGGGGAAAACATGCATCGGAAGAAGAATAAAGAAGATGAGTCGATGAGGATGCCAAATCCTCCTCGAGTTACACTGGCTTCTATTGAATCCTTGTCCATACCACTTGTAAGTAATTTCTCCTTTCACCCAAACATGTCCAACCATAACACTTTCTTGAGTTAATTGTTCCTTTTCTTTGGAGGGGTAGGTGCAGGAAGTCGTCTTCTTGGCGGACTACCGCTGCACCAAGTGCCAGCAGAGGGTGGCTCAAGTCATGTCAAAGATGAACCGTAAGTTCTTCCATCCATTTTATTATTAATTACTTAAATATCATCATTTACATCCTAAAAATAAAACATATGCTTAGCTTGTACCTACATATTTCTGATTGGCAATCGGAGTCCCGTACGTCTGTGTGTTCATTGTCTCTTCAATCCTCTCTCTTACTGTTTCAGCATTTAGCTACCTTCACTATTGGTGCAAATTGAGGACCGTTGAAATTGACCCATCATTTTAACCCTCTTTTTGTGGAGCCCACATGAGAATTTCACTCTCTAAAAGTAGGCTCGCTGTTAGTCTCATTTCCAACTGTAAATAAACGGTGGAATTGACTTGAGAGATGTTTGTATTATTCCAAATTGTTGTTCCGGTCCCTGTACTCGACTGAATTTCATCTAAACTCCCTGAACCTGTTCAAAACAAAGTATTTTAAAGATCCAGCCATTCGTCTCAATAAATCTACGTGAAATTACGGGACTAACGGGTTGTAGTACATGTAACAACATATCATCCGCCCTTTGTTGACGACAAGTCACTATTCATCAACTTGGTTTGTTGAACCACTGGGCACTGGCTTTGCATTGGATTCCATTGCTTTCACAAGTGATATACGTAATGTCCTTTTGTTTTTAAGAAATTTCTTCCCTTTTTCCTTACAATATTGTTTTGGAAAATTTACCTAATAAGTCCCGGTTTAAAGCACAATTAACTTTAGTCCTATATATATTTAATAATTGCACAATTCACTAATAGTGGTGCGAGTTTAAGCCTTAGGTTGAAATTTACTTTAATTACTGCAGTAAGTTTTCTAGTTTTAGGATGAATTTGAAATTAAAAATTCTGATAGTTTGTTTAGTTGTTGAGATATTTTAGGTAGTTTGAATTTAAAATTGTGTAAACAACATAAAACACAGTTGTTTGGTCCCTAATTACGTTTTATCCCACTATTTTAAAATATTACATTTTCGCCGGTAGTTTAAAAAAGGGAAGGTATGTATCCTTTGTATTTTCGTGTATCCTGGATACATATAACCTCTTCATTAATGGTAAATCTGTTTCTATTATGACGCTTTAAAAGGAAATAAAATATACAATTAATGAAGAGTAAATCATTAATTGTAAATCTATTACTATTAGGGCGCTTTAAAAGAAATAACAGATTTACAATTAATGAGGAGTAAATGTGCAGTATCCTCATCTCCACAAACAACTGGAGATTCAAATTTCAATTTAAAATTACTTGGATACACATCAAACTAGCAAGTAACTCCATTATACAGGATACATGTAATAATAGATCTCAAATATATAAGGATACACATTTAAACAACAAACAACAATAGGTATACTTGGATACACTGTTAACACTGTATCCAAGATTATAAGCTTGGATACATTATAACAGTGTTAAGGATACTTCCCAATATCTAACGATACACATCTAAATAGCAAATAGATATAGGTATACTTGGATACATGTTAATATTGGATACAAGTTTGTAAGCTTGGATACATTGTAACAGTGTTAAGGATACATGTTACCAACATCTCAAATAGCAAGTTGCAGTAGTATTGGGATACATGTTAACATGAATTAATCTTGGATACATGTAACACAAGATTTGCTTACAATGTTATCCCTGAATACGTATTGCTTTGTTTTGATTTGAAACTAAATTTACAAAAGTTACACATTTACAACTCAGATAGATATATGTATACTTGGATACATGGAAAATAACACTGGATACATGGTAACAAGTTGGTAACACTGGAAAATAACATCTGGGTTTGAGCCCCTTGTTCTTGATTTCAAATTTTTGTGCAATTCATTCATTTTGACTTGATTGTTTCTAAATTTGGATCTATTTTCAGCAAAGTATTCTTCTTCAAAGTGTCTAACAGCCGGAACAAAGGTCGGAAAAGGCACTTCATTGTTCCTAGACAGCAATGTGTTCCTAGGACTACTTTCTGCATTCTGATTTTGTGTCTTTTTCCTTAGTAGATACTGTAGTTTCTTGATCCAAGGATTCTTCTTCCCATTCAAAATTAATGGGTAAATCTGAAAAGGGAGTTTTTGGATTTTGCCCAAAAAGGTTTGATTGAATGCTATCCATGGAAGTATGTTGTTAATGGGTGTCTGAAAATCCGAGAATCTTGAAAAAAAAAACCTTAAAAGGTCTCTTCAATGGCGGAATCAAGCCCGGGTGAATCTGTCACCATTCTTGCCATCGTGTACGGTGGTGGCGCCACCACTATTTGGCCTGGACAGCTTCACCATTGTCCGCTTCGATGAATTTTCCCTCCTCTACTGGAGATGACGATGAAAGTTTGTGGAAGCAAAATATCGAGATAAAATCTGTGAAAATTTTGATTAGTGAGAGAGATTTGAGGGAGAAGCTGGAGAGATTTGAGGGAAGGAGTGATTTGGGGCGAAGTAATAGGAGTATGTTGGGATACACATTTTGGTATGAAAAATACAATCTAGTGAGATATATGTAATTATTTTAAAGTAGTGGGATATTATGTAGTTATGGTAAGGATGTTTGATTAATTATGTAGTTTTTACTTTAAAGTATGCTGATCTTCTGTTGTAAGTTGACTATTTAAAGCCTTCATATGCTTAAGAAAAATATTGAAAGACATTTTCTACTCTTTTTTGCTGTCCCCTCTTTTGAAAAAATCAACATCTTACCTTATTAATTTAATTAGTTTGACTAATGATCCTTTTTCTTGCTGCCAAACGGAAAAGAGCAAAATATATTTATGTACTATCGAAAATAGTTTAAATAAACTCATCGTCATATTTTCGATTAAATATACCCTTCCTATTATATTTTTATGCCGATTTATCATTGTTTTCAATAGACAAACACATGATGAGCTTAGAAATAAATAACTCATCCCCAATTTTAAATTATTTTTGATAATACATAGATATATTTAGCAGTATTTCGTATTTTAAAATAAAAACTTGCTGTCACAACAGGCTTAGGTTGATGGTATATCTAAAGATGATTTTTTCTTTTTATATCTAACTATATGAGATGGACTCTTGCAGGAGAAACAAAATCTATATTGATAAGTGTGGTGGAGAAGAAGGTGACTCTGACTTGTGAATATTCAAAAGAAGAAGAAGCAACAGCTTCAATCTGCCCAAGATTTGCTTTCCTCATGCGCTTCTTCCTCTCTTCTTGCACTTCCTTTTATTAATTACTAACCACACACTCCACTCAACTCTCTACTTTTTCTTCATTTTACTGTAGATGATATATACAAATTAATAAATGATTTAAAGCTCTCCCTTTTTTCGATATTATGAGCTGATTTAATCGGCCGTTTGCCACAAGTATCTTTTGCAATTGAATATTTTTCATATTTTGTTGGTTACATTTTTTTTTCCTAGAAAATTAGTTCTTTAATAATGAGGAAAATAATTTTCCTAATGAAAGTAAAAAAAAAGTTTTATAAATGGCTTTCAATATTGATTGTCGTCTTCATCTTTCTCAGTCCACCACCCAACCCAACCCCTCATCCCTATAATGTTTGCCTAAATTATATATAATATTTTTTGTTTAGTTACCAAATATTAGAAAATAAATAACAAAAATCACTTACTTTTTTTTTTTTAAAAAAAGAAGCATTTTCCCTCTTACTAATCACACCTGTAATCTCGTCTTCTTTTGTGTTATGTCATCCCCCAAGTCTTTAAAGACATATCATTGATGAAAAAGAGAAGGCAGACGCGAACATTTCGAAATTGATTCGGTATGTTTTAAAGGGAATAAAGTTCCAATGCTATTATTTATTATTATCTTTTTAGTATAGTACTTCTTAAATCAATCTCTTATTATTTTCGAGCATTAAGCTCAAAATAAGTCTCAAGCAAACAAATATATATCGTTTTGAGAATCGACTCTCCTCATGCTATGACCAAGGTTATATTTACCTATTAAATGCCAATTGGAATAATTTCTTGAATAATAATCACTCAAGTTATAAAAATGATTCAATAAAGTTATTTTTCATTTGTTTTAGTATTCAATAAAGGCATTCATATTTTACCCATATCCCATAATATATAGCTCTTAATTACATAGAAAGCACTAAAAAATGACATAAATGGTCCTTTTAAATTTGAGATCATGAGATCTAAAGTTGTCCTAGAAATATATCTTATAACATATTAAATCCTTTAAATTTATCAAAACTAACATTTTTAATCTAACATTGATAATTTAAACTAACGATATTGAGAATTAGCTATAGTGATAGTTGGGAAAGAGGCCTGCCACATGTTAGAATGAACTTTATTTAAATAAATTCCTTTTTGTGCAAAATAAGGTAATTTTTCGTTTAAATATGTATCCTTTTTTTTTAAATGGCAAAAATATACAGGTAAGAAGTGGTGATACTTTCGATGAAAATGGTGGATCTTAGGATAGATTAGAAAAAAAAAATCATATATATTGACGAGGAAATTGCGGCTCGCATCCGGGGTCTTGTGTGATAAGAGGGTGCCTCTCAAACTGAAAGGCAAGTTCTACAGAATAGCAGTTAGACAGGCTATGTTGTATGGGGCGGAGTGTTGGCCGGTCAAGAACTTCCACGTTCAGAAGATGAAGGTGGCTGAGATGAAGATGTTGCGCTGGATGTGTGGGTTTACTGGGAGGGATAGGAATAGGAATGCGGATATTCGAGAAAAGGTGGGAGTGTCTTCAGTGGAAGACAAGATGCGGAAGGTGAGGTTGCGATGGTTTGGGCATGTGATGAGGAGAGGCACAGAGGCCCCTGTGCGGCGGTGTGAGAGGCTGGCTATGGATGGGTTTACGAGAGGTCGTGGTAGATCGAAGACTGTGGGAATATACTGGGTATGTTATTGTTGTTGTTGTTGATATATTGACGAGGAAGGATATTCCTTGTGTTCTCATTTTTACGCTTTCTTCATTTTGGTGCCTTTCAATTTTTGACATAATTTGAAATATATACACATCAAAACTTTTATGAATTCAAAATTTTAAAATATTGAATATATGTTTTCTAGAACTAAATGGCTATTCAAATATGATTATATGAAATGAAACAAATAAAACACATAAATTATAAGCATAAACGCATCTGCACAACATTTTATTTAGTAATTTTAACTATCATTTTAGACTTAGTTTCAAACTCAAGGGACCATTTATGTCAGTTTCTAGTCTAGTAATATATATGTAGGAATTATTTTATAGGATAATGGATAAAGATGAGTGAGTTTATTAGAAGAAAGTAATGTTTATAACTTAAATGACTACCTATGATTAATGCCCAGGAAAGAAAATAAAAGAATATTCTGTACAAGCGTAGAAGTCATTTGAGTTTCAGGAGAATTCAACAATCTGCAAGAAAAGAATGGGATTATGATGAATCATAATATTAGGTAACACCTGCCCCTAAAAAAACCTAGTTAATTGTAATTAGGGGTGTACATAGAACGTGTTGGTTCGGATTTTTTAAATACCAAATTAAATTATTAGTGTCGAATTTTTAAATTTATAAACCAAATTAAACTAAACCAATAAAAGTCGGGTTTTCCAACCTCGGGTTTTTTCGGATTTTTTCGGTTTCCTCGAGTTTTTGGATTTTTTCTGATAAAGTCTTCATACAAATATATAATTAACTTGTGCTTCAAATATTTCTTTAGTCCGCGAGCAAAATATAACTATCTAAGGTATTTCTTAAAAAAATATGAAGTGAGTGATGACAATAAAATATTCAACCAAAAAAATAATGACATCGCATAGAATAAATATTACATATTAATAAGTCAAAATAAAAATAATCATAATTTAAAAGTATTAAGTCATGCTAAAATAAGTCTAATAAGTATTAACTACATGATTAAATATAGAATAGAAAAATAAATTAGTTTATGTATTTATGGAAAATTAAAGAATAAATATCTAACATGATTGTCATTCCTAGTGTTGGATTGAATAATCTTTTGTTAACATTCGTACTGATTTGAGCTTTATTTGAGTTACTAATATATATGGATTGTAAAAAAGACTTATTGGATCATATAAAATTCTAAGTTTAAACTTGAAATAATATGTTGAAAGATAAAAACTATGAAAAATTTAAAGAAATATTTATAAATTACATCACAATAAATATTTTTATGTATAAAATATTTTAAAAAATAATACACATATAATATTGGGTTGATTCGGTTTGGTTTGACTTTATTTTTAAATCCAAACCAAACCAATTATAGGCGATTTTTTTTTCAATATCAAATCAAGTCAAATTAAATCACTAGTCAATTTTTTTTTGTGATTTGATTTGATTTATAGTTTGATTCAATTTGTGGTTCAATTTTGTACACTCCTAATTGTAATTGTGATAGAATAAGCAAGTCAAGACAAACTAAGGTAAGTATGACGTAACCCTCATTCCAAAGGCTTCTTAGCGGACCAACAAATTAATTGATTGATTCCTCTTGGTAGTTACACATAGGCATTTATTTTATTGCAACAACATCCACTTTTTCTATTGACTTTTCATCGCAAAAAGCCTGTTTGAAAAGTCACCCTGGAAATTAGATTTTGTATAATTAGTATAATTATGTAATTATATAATTTGATATGTTTGATTGGTCAAATAATTACTTGGTCAACAGGTAATTGAGTGTAATTGATAGGAGGTAATTACATTCTCCAATTCACAGAGGGAGCTGTGAATTATTGGTAATTACATGATGTAATTACAAACTGATTACTTTCTAATTTCGTCTTTTTATTTTTATTTTTATTTTTTCATTTTTATTTATTTTTTATTTCTATTATTTTAAATTTCTTTTTTCTTTTTATTATTCTAATAATTTTTAAAAATATATTTTTTATTTTTTTTTATTTATATTTTATTTCCTTCTCATTTTTAAACCTTTACTTCTTATTATCCATGCAATTGTTCGTATTATCTATTTTATATTTATTTATATTTATTTTTTTCATTTAACATAATTTCGTTAGTATTCTAATTCTTAAATTAAAGTAGAATTCATTGTTGAATAAGGTTATAGACTTAGTTTTTTCCTTCTCTTTTTGAATCATATTTAGATACGTTATATTGAAATTTGACATAAGAGTATTATGTTAACTTTTTTGTTTTGAATTTTGAACTTATATTATATTTTCAGTTTCAATTTATTTGTTTTACTAGTATTGACTAGATATTTCATATTGCGAGTCATTCATTTTTTAGTTAGAATTGATAGATTATCTTTTTGCAAATGTTTTAATAATTGTATGACATTTTCATGATGTTCTTAAAAATCATGTACTTTAAGTTTTTATGATTAATTTAATTAAAATATACTAATTTTAAAAATATAAATTAATTATTTTTTTATAATATTAGTTAAGAATATATGTTTATATATATATATATATATATATATATATATATATATATATAATATTTAATTTAATATCATTTATAAAGGCCCTTATTTATTTAGTATAAATTTTTAGTTTTTGATAATTAACTTTATATTTAAATTTTAATATAACCATGTGATTACACTTGTGCAACCAAACAGTACACTTGTAATTACACTGTAATTACATTGTAGCAACCTAACAGATCGTTGTAATTACTAGGTTGGTAATTAGTACCCTAGTAATTACATCAATTTCAATTACCAGGTGACTTTCGAAACGGACCCTAAAAGTTTTGTCCCAACATTTTGCAAAAATACCTTTGTTTCATGTCCAGGACAGGCAAGTACTCCAATATTTTTGAGCCACTTTTTCTGTTGTCAAAAAATTACCCACCTTTTGTTTTGACTTTTGAAACATAATTCTAATTGATAATCTTGTAAAAACAAGCAGGAATGCATGGTGATGCGGGTTAATCTGGATTGCCCTTTTTGTTGCAGAAAAATGAGAAGAATCATTCTCCGAATGAAAGGTAACACATAATTTGCAAATTCACATACCCTTAGGATAATCGGGACCCAACCCATGGGCGGAAGTAGGTTCATTACACTCTATATAGTAGGTCAACTTTTTTTTCTTTTAATATATGTATAATACATGTTGAATCCCTTAACTTTGTAATATATTTACTTGAGTTTTCATAATAGTAATTCTAGGTTTGCCCCAAAATAAATATTCTTGTCTACAACTCTATGTATTTTGGTGTAGAAATAGAGATGCATCTAATAGAGAAGCAACACAACAGAGTAAGCATATTCGGGCGATTCGATCGGACAGATACAGCCATAAGAATCAGGAAAAAAATGAACAGGAGAGTAGAGATTTTGGATATTCAATTACCTGGAAACGGTGATGGACAGGCTGAGGAGATGCATCATGCCGCCCCAGATGGCCATGATCAGTCCATTACGCAACAAGCCTAACTCTATTTTAAGCTAAAATACCAGACATGCTCATGACATATTTGACACTTCTGATGGGCAGGTGCTTTGCAGTTTGTCCAGGGGATGATCTTATATTGAAATATTTCAAAAGTTTAGCTAATATGTTTTAATGAAAAAAATTGTTGGTTTATGCTTGTATGGAAGGCCCTCTTTGTATATGTTGGTTTTTTAGCAAAGGAAGTAGAGAAATAACAGAAAAAGATTTAGAGTGAAAAAATACTGCAGTATTGTCAAAGAGAATTGATTCATTAATAACTCAAATGCTACATTTATAGCTATAATTTCTAACTAGAAACTAGAAAAATATGCTATTAAACTTATCAGCTAATTCAAATAACAAACAAAGAGGAAACTATTTACTAAATTCAAGTCACATAGGACTCTAACAAAAATAATTTAAAAATCCTAAAAGTTAGCTACTCATAAACTAATTTCTGTAAAAGAAATCTTTTACAGATATTGTAGCTAGCTATTTTATTTCTGCAATATCCTGAGACATATTTCAACACTCCTCCTTGGATCAGGAATTGTAGATTGTAGTCTCGGCTAAAATTGATCTCGTGAACAAATCTATCAATTCATCTTTAGTCTTGCAAGGCTTGTGTGCATCTTCTGCTGGATTAAATAAGAAGTTCTTACTTCTCATTTCAACTTGTAAAATCTCCTGTTAGACAAATCTTTTGTGTTTTCCAAGGTAGTAATGGATACTTCGTATCTCTCAGGCACCGTAACAAGAATTTTTTCAACAATTCTTGTATCTTTAAATTTTGTGTCAAGCAATCTTACCTTGTTAACAATGCTAAGAAGTCGGTCTGAGTACTCTTTGACGATCTCATATTCCTTCATCTTATACAACTCGAATTCTCTTATTAAATTCAACACTTTCATGCCTCGTATTCTTTCATCTCCAGTGTATTCTTCCTTCAGATAATCCCAAATTTCTTTTGTTGATTTGAGAGCCATAACTCTCTTAAAAATTATTGCAGACACCCCAACAAAGAAAGTTGCTTTTGCCTTTGATTTTTTGATTTTATTTTCCTTTTAGCTTTTGATCTGGGCCACCGTGGGATTATTGGACATCGGAAGAATATCATAATCCACTTCTACGGCCTCCCAAAGATCTAAAGTTTCAAGATAAGTCTCCATTCTTACTGTCCAGAGATGGTAATTTTCACCATTTTGACAAGAGGAGCCATCTGAGAAAAACTATTTTCAGAATTCATCTTTTATTCACAGATCCCTCAAGAAAATAGCTCTAGATACCAATTATTGGTTTTTTAGCAAAGGAAATAGGAAAATAACAGAGAAAGATTTAGAGTGAAAAAATACTGCAGTATTGTCAAAGGGAATTGATTCATTAATAACTCAAAGGCTACATTTATAGCTATAATTTCATAGAAAAATATGCTATTAAACTTATCAGCTAATTCAAATAACAAACAAAGAGGAAACTATTTTCTAAATTCAAGCCACACATGACTCTAACAAAAATAATTTAAAAATCCTAAAAGTTAGCTACTCATAAACTAATTTCTGTAAAAGATTCTTTTACAGATATTCTAGCTAGCTATTTTATTTCTGCAATATCCTGAGACATATTTCAACAGTATACAATACCAAATTAACGTATGCTGATCTACATAATTTACTTGTCTTTTAAACAACTTTAGGTTAGTCCACTTACAAGGAGCAGAAAATTCATGCATCTTTGCTCTCCAACAATCAAAACTAATCCACTAGTTGGAATTAATTTGATTATTTCATATTGAAAAAATAAGACAATATTGACAATGAACAAAAGGAGAACAAAAGCAACTTATCAAATAAAGTATTATGTCGTGGTGAGTCATTACCTTGAAAGTAATTACGGCCCCATTAGAGTGCAAATCTATCAAAACTAGTTGCTCTTCAAGGTTCCACAACACTTTCTGAAGGATTTAAACTCAGAGATTTATGCGGAATATAATACATACCTTCTTTTCTAGGATCAATTTGTGCTACTACCACCAATTGCCTTAGCGATTTCTTACAAGATCACTTATGGAGTCTTGCAAATTGTCCACAACAAACACCCTCTAATCTAAAGATGTTTTTTCTCTTTTCGTGTGGTGTGTAGAGAATGACTCAAGCACTCTCTTTTATAGGCAAGAAATGTGATCTTTTAACTCCTTCATTCAAGAGATACATTTTCTTAATGTAACATAACTCCAATTCCATTAAAGAGTTTCATAACTCTTGGCCTTTTACTACATGGAGTTATATAGTGGAGCCATAACTTATCTTTTTGAATAGAAGTAAGTTACAAGTCATCCCATAATGGATGTACCAAGTTCTAACATCTCTCACTCACACATAATGGGATGAATCACATAAAACCCTTTTGAAAGTAAACATCCTTTTAGATTTTCATACGTAGCGTGTTACCGTGACCGCATAAGCACTAATTTTGGGAGCTCGTAAGCTAGGAATTATTTTCAGGATCAGCATAAGAGTCTACTACCCCTTTTATCACTTATGATATCTTATCATGTTATATAAAGTGCCTCAAATGTTCTAGACATGTCTATAACCCGCTTGCCATTTTTAATTTTAATATGCCTTGTACCCATACTTATGATGCCAACAAAAATAGGCTTCATAATGAACCAGTCTCAAACACAAGCATAATGTGTATATATTAGGCATGATCTTCCTTTCGCCCACATATCACTAAGATCAAGATTAATTGCTTTCCTAGCATTACTCCTTCAGGTCGTATTTTCATAACCTTTGGATTCATACTAAAGTAGCATACACTAATCCATCACCTCATGATATTGTCAAAGTCATAAGGACACCAGTGAAAGAATTTAATTTGTTTCAAGGTCTCACACAAAATGAAGTGAGATTTATTCACTTACCTTCATATTTGCAGTAATAAAGCACATGCAGTATGAAATGCATGTTACGATGTACTTATGATTCTATCAGAGTGTATATCAATTTTTTATAATTTTTCTACACCATACAGATCTTAGTCCAAGTAAACCATTTACTTGACCTGAGTTCTACCACTCTACTGGACTTTTAGAGGAGATCTCACATCTGGCTACATGTATTATAGATAGTGGGAATCCATAATTTTGATCCTCATATTTAACATTTCTTTTGGATCTCATCCCAGTCCTCTACTGGGGCGACATCAAAATGATGTGTTTTATTAGTTGTCCTTTAAGTGCTAAAAACATGAATGTCTCATCTTGGCTCACTAACCCACTTGATCCTGCAAGTCTATAGTCTATACTTCTTACTTTGATGACAATCATTGGTCGCTTGCTTGATTGAAAGGACTGATGCAATTATACCTTTCTTGTTCTCGCTACTACTTACTATTACTACGTAAATAATTTCTTTTAGCTTTCGTCCTTCAAATAGCTTTATTCGCTCCTTACTTAGCTTAGGAGTGGGGAAAACTGAACATCAATCAAATAAGTAGGTTTATTTCAGAGGAAGCTCTGTCTTATTGAATTTATCCTTGAATTCCATCTGAAGCCTGAACTGCCAACCTTTCCTCTTTCTTTGAGAAAAATGTAAAATCTATCTAATTCATCTTAGGTCCATGTTAATACGAATTAGTGAAATGAAGGATGATTAAGAAGTTGAATAAGCAAGCAAAAAACCCAACCAAGCAAATTGAATCTCTTTAACCCGGGCACAACAAGCAGTTTCCGTGATGGAAAAAGCGGCATCGTTGACTCCATAGAAGTAAGCGAAGGGCCATCGACAAGCAACACCGGCATCGACAGCGGTAGTACGATTCTATTAATTCAAGTCTTGGTCTTCTGGTGGGTCATCCTATGAGTAACTCTCGCAAACAAAGAAGAAAAGAGATGGAATTCAAGCCAGCAAAGGAATGAGGTAGGGCACGGGAAAGGTAAAAAGAAGGGGCCGTCGTTGGTGCATAATAGAGCTTTCCTACCGATGATCTTTCTCGGTGCATAAATGAGGCTTAGACTTCGAAGTACCACATAAGCAAGAAAGCTAATAGACCTTGAATAGCCTGTAAGAAAGGACTTATGAAGAGGATATGTGAGAGGTAGGGAAGAAGACCTAGCCCAACTTTCTTTTCGAGCCATCAATAACTGCCGGCTTTCAATGGGTTCAACTATCCTTTCACCGGTCGGCAGTTAAGGAAGACTCTGCTGGGTAGAAGCCCGAATATCATTAAGAATATCTTAATATTTTTTATTTTTTTGTGTTTTTTTCATAATGGAAGGTAATATATGAATAAAAACAGATAGCATTCTTCTAGAGAGAGAGAGAGGGCAAAAAAAAGAGAGGACACTAGCCCGGGTACATAAGTATTAGGTCCACTAGTGTACACAATTATTCTGTTATTATCTCCTGCCCGTTTAACTA
This sequence comes from Jaltomata sinuosa, assembly GCA_003996215.1. Taxonomy (NCBI): domain Eukaryota; kingdom Viridiplantae; phylum Streptophyta; class Magnoliopsida; order Solanales; family Solanaceae; genus Jaltomata; species Jaltomata sinuosa. The sequence goes on from QJPP01003562.1 coordinate 152,374, forward strand.
CTCCTCAAGACATTTCAGTTGATGGCCCTTGAATTATAGCAGGAGCAACCTCAATTGCCATACCTAGGCGCCGGTCTCTAGAAGCTTCTAGAATGTTCAATTTGTATGGCCTCAGTGATGAGAATATTTTGTGTGCCACTTCTGATGATGCATGCTTTGAACAGTAAAGAGAGAAACAAATAAAAAAAAGGGTCCGACCCTCCTCAGTATCACCTAGTAAGAGGCCGTTGATTGGAATAGAAAATTTTGGAAGAATTAGGTTAGAATAAATTTCCTGGGATCCAATCTTATCAACCTGTACGAATACTTTAGTGCTGTGTTTGTGCTGATCAATAATAATGTATGAAATAATCATGAAAAAAATTGTGCATTCTTTACAAAAAAACATTCATACATCACGTTCAAGATATTCAAATAAGGAAATATAACATTTACATCCTGCACAAGCCTAGAGATTTCACATATTCAATAAAAACATCCCTAGGTATTGGATTTGTTAAGGGATCTACTACCATCTTGTGCGTAGAGATATACTGTAAAGTAATTTCCTTTTGTGCTATGATGTCTCTAACAAAATTGTACTTTGTATCTATGTGCTTAATCTTACTATGATACTTAGGGTCTTTAGTATAAGCCATTACGACTTGGCTATCACCAAAGAGTTGCACTGGATCCATTGGTCTGTCAATGATTCCTAAGTGTTCCACGAACCTCTTTAGCCATACAACTTCTTGTACTGCTGCAGAACATGCAATGAACTCTTCCATAGTTGACAAAGATATGCATGTTTGTTTCTTGCTTCTCCACAAAATGGTACCATTATTAAGCAAGAATACATAACCAGAAGTGGACTTTCTTTCATCTAAGTCTCCACCCCAGTCAGCATTAGAGTAACCTACCAACTGTAAGTCACTCCCTTGATAACATAGTTTATAATCAACAGTGCCTCTCAAGTATCTCAAGATTCTCTTAACAACTTTCTAATGTGTGCCCTGGATTGGACTGATAATGGCTTACAAGACTCACTGCATAACAAATGTCAGGACATGTACACAACATTGGATACATTAAACTCCCAATATCATTTGAATATGAAACCCTTCTTATGACATCTTTTTCACTTTGAGTTTTGAGACATGTTTCAAGGCTTAAATATTCACCTTTAGCTACAGGGGTGTCTTGGTTTACAGTCTTTCATCCTGAATCATTCAAGAATCCTCTCAATGCATGTTTCTTGTGATAGAGTTATTAGATTCTTAGAACGATCTCTATGAATTTTAACTCCAAGGATGTATTCTGCTTCGCCCATGTCCTTCATTTCAAAATTGAGGGACAACCAACTCCTTATAGCCTTTACAAAAGTAAGACTATTTTAAGCTAATAGTATATCATCCACATAAAGGGATAATATTACAAAATTAGTTTTAGACTGCTTCATGTGCACACAATGGTCTTCATCGATCATATTAAAGTCATAAAATATAATAGATCGATGAAATTTTAAGTACCATTGTCTAAATGATTGTTTAAGTCCATAAATAGACTTTTTGAGCTTGCAAACATTGCGCTCTTGACCATTTTCTATGAAACCTAATGGTTATTCTATATAAATTTTTTCATCTAATTCCTCATTGAAAATGCAGTCTTTACATTCATTTAATGTAACTCCAAGTTTATACTTGCAACTATAACCAGAATTAGTCTAATAGAACTAAATCTCACAATAGGCGAGAAGGTATTTTCATAATCAATACCCTCTTGTTGTGTGTACCCCTTAGCCAACAAACGAGCTTTGTAGCATTCGATTGAACCATCCACCTTTCTTTTAATTTTGAGAATCCATTTATTTCCAATAGCCTTTTGACTTGGAAAAAGATCAACCAAATCTCAAACATGGTTTGTCCTCATGGACTCTATTTCCTCTTCCATTGCTTCCATCCACTTATCCTTAGTAGGGCCTGAAAGAGCCACTTGAACTGAATTAGGCTCTTCATCATCTTGCGGAGTAACTATTAATGTACATCAAAATAACATCGAGAACATTTCCTCTTGTACTCCTGCGCAACTGTGTCTCATGTGGAATATCCTCTAAATGAGTAATACTCCCACTTGGATCAACAGGAGAAGGTAAAACTTCTTGTTCCTCACTTGTTTCATCTTGAAAATTCTCTTGCTGATCCACAATTTCATAAAATGACACAAAGTTATCAGTATTACCTTTACTAGGAAATTATGTCTCTATAAATGTGGCATCTCGTGACTCAAGCTCTGTTATGCTTCCATATTCATTTTCTCCTATGAAGATATAACCCTTTGGTTGCCTTGAATAGCCAATAAAGATACATTTCTTTCCCCTTGGGCCTAACTTTCCATATTTATGAGAAGAATCATGCACGTATGCTGCAGACTTCCTAAGTCGCAATACATTTAAGTCAGGATTTCTACCTGTTCATAACTCATAGGGTGTGGAAGCAATAGACTTAGAGGGCACACGATTAAGCACAAAGGCTGTAGACATCAATGCATCTCCCCAAAAGGAAATTATCAATTTAGCCTGCGCCATCATAGACCTAATCATTTCAAGCAAAGTTTCTTTGCTCGGCCACTCCATAGATCCTTAAATTGATCTGATAGATACTCACGTCCACGGTCAATTCTTAAAACTTTTATTCTTAGGTTTAATTGATTCTCAATCAAATTCATAAATTGTCTAAAGCATTCCAATGCTTCTGACTTATGGGAGATCAAATAAACATGACCGTAACGAGTATAATCATCTATGAATGTGATAAAATATGAAGCTTTATGCCTCGCTCTCTCACTCATAGGACTACATATATCAGAATGAATGAGTTGCAATGGAAACTCAACTCTGGTTCCCTTTCCAAATGGTTTTCTAGTTATTTTTTCTGCTAGAAAATGTTCACGGATTGGAATTTCAATTTTAGTTAAGGACCCTAATAGTTCTTCTTTTGCCAATCTATTCATTCTTTCAAGATCTATATGTCCAAGTCTAGCATGCCATATATTTATATCTAAAATTGGGATTGTGGTTAAAACAAAACAACCATGATTATTAGATATATAATTAAAATCACAAATTGTGTCCAACACAATAAAACCATCAAATAGGTAACCAAAATCATAATATTCAGTGCCATAAATAATGTCAACAAAATTATTGTGAAAATTCACACTGAAATTTAACTTAAGAAGGGAAACAACTGAAACTAAGTTCCACCAAATGTCTGAAACTTATAAGACATCATGTAGGAGAAGGAATCGTCCACCATGCAACTCTAGTTTGCATGTTCCAATTCCTTTCACTTCAATTGATATATTATTTTCTACATAAAGCCATCTGCTCCTGGAAGGCAGTCGATGACTATGTGGTCTGTGGAACCTGAGTCTACATTCCACAAAGTATTAGCATCAGCTATTAATGCAGTACTAGAGACATAAGCAAAATGAGAATTTTTAGTACATGATGTTACCTTATTCTACTCTGAGCAATCCCACACAAAATGTCCCATCTTATGGCAGGAATTATATTCTACTTGGTCATATCAAACTTTTTAGCACCACATTTTCCTCTCTTCTTAAATTGAGGTTTATCCTTCTGATTTGGTTTCTCATATCCCTTCTTCTTCCATGTTTTCTTATTCGTGTTCTTTAGCTTAGGATTAGAAGTCCCAGCATATTTAGCTAGAAAAGCTTGCTCAGTTATTTTAGAAGCATCACGACGCTCATCTTCAAGAATAAGATGGTGTTCAATGTCTTCAAAAGACTTGATACTTTCATTGTGGGTCATATGAATCTTCATATATTTCTAACTAGCAGGAAAAGATCTTATAACAACTTATACTTACTGTTCATCAGAAAGATTATGACCAGCTGATTTTAGCTCTCTTATCATGTTTGACATTTCTCTTAAATGCTACCTCATCTGTGTATTATAATGCAATCTATAGGTGAAAAACTTGATGGTCAACCTCCTAAGCTTTATAGCAGAAGTGCCACCAAACTTTTCTTTCAGTGCAATCCACATGGCTTGCGCCGTTGGATAAGATTCAAATTCACACATGAGATCATCAGCCATACTGCTCAACAACATTATGCGAGTAATACTATTATTTTTCTTCCAGGCTTGAAAAGCCTCAAGATTTCTCTCATGTTGTTGGGTGTCTTCACCCGGCGGCTCAACCATTACATGGTTTACGGTCTCCAAAACCTCTTGCTCTTAAAGAATGTACTGAATTCGGTACCAAATATCATAATTATCACCGTTCAATTCTTCACCCTTGTTCAGTTCAGCAATAATAGTCTTTGAAGCCATTTTTATAATGTTATCTTGCACATAGAAGACATAGCACAAATAAACACAAACACAATATTTTTATTTGCTATAAAATTGCATCCAAGTCAATATTGATTCGCTATAGGCCCATGTTAAAAAGTCTATGTTTGTCTTACTTTCATCACGTGTAATCTTAAGTGATAAGTCAATAATCTACCAACTTATTGATCCCTTACTCATGAATTATTTCTACATTTTGATAAGATTTAGAGGTTCTTATGGCCTTTATTGATATGTATGCATGTACTTTTGATCAAAGATAGAAAATAAGGAGATGGACCCAACAAGAACCTAAAAGAAGTTGAAGTGTGAAGTGAGCAAACAAGATGAAGATCCTGCTGAGAGATGCGGACCTCGTGCGATATGAACTTGCCTTAGTGCGGACCACACCTCAGACCGCATGAAGCACGGAGTTGGCTGAAGGATCTATTAAAGGGTGCAGTCACTGTGCGACGCGCACATAGCCCGGTGCGAACCGCACCCCATTTTGCATAGAGACCTCAAATCAAGTCAAGTCATTGGATCAATGAGCCAGGGTGTGTGATGCGCACATCAAGACGGGCAATCCTTATATTGCATCTCACAACCTTCGAAGGACATTTTTGTCTAATTTTGTATGAAGTTTTGGGAATATTCAAAAACCCAATTCATGCACAATTTTAGATAGTTTTGAACATTTTTTGAAATAGTTTTGAGTAGTGAGAAAGTTTTCTCTCCAAGAACAAGAAGAGGATTTTACTCTAGTTCCTTCTTCCTAATTCTTGGAATCACCATTATTGTAAATACTAAGCTTGAATATTGAATATTTAGCTTGAATGAAAGGAAATTTGACTTACCCATTTGGTATTATTCCTTATTCCTTTCGCATGAGTAGCTAAACTTCTTGTCTAGGGATTTATTGATGATGGGTGCTTGATAAAGGTTATTGGTCTTGCTTATTTTTGTTTATAATTGCTAATATGACATGGGTCTAGTAATTTCATCATGTTTTAACTATAAAATTGGTGGTTGCAAATATTGATGTACCTCACTTGATTGTTTTCTTGCTTGAGAAAGAAGTTTATAATTTTGGATATGAGATTACGAGTGGGTACTTACGATTCCACTTAGGTTGAGGCTAGAAATAGCTCAATTCGATGGAAACCCCCATTTAAGGGTCTAAGATAGAAATAGTATGACCTTCCCAAGCATAAATTTGTTGGTTTATTGTGCAAACAATGGTGCTCTAACAAAGACCATTGTATAAGTAATTGTGGATCGAGATATTAACAATCATGAACCATAACTAATGCTACGTATGTCTATTAGTAGGAATTTATGCAATTAGGCAAGTACCTTGACCCGTCTTCAAACACCATCGGAAATGCATCCCTAGTGGTCCTCTCTCTTGATTTATACCTTGCATCTTTTACTTTACTGCAATTTTTGGAATTAGAATTGTGACGGATTCTAATTCCCCCCTTTTTACTTTATTTTGCTGTTTGAGCAATACAATCTCTTTGTGAATTATTTTCATACAATTGCTTGAGCTAACAATCATTTTCTGTGGGATCGACCCCGACTTCCATCGAGTAATATAAATTATGTTTTGCTTAACAATCACTGATACCTCCAACTTGGAGAGTACGTTTGAGCGTTATCAAAAATGGCACCATTGCCGGGGAATGGTTGATAAATAGCCTTTTTGATTGTGAATTGAAATCACCTTGTAGAGTGTTTGTTCTTTTTATTTGGTTTGTTATTTTTTTCCATTGCTTAGGCAGCCCATGAGCGAGGTGGGTGATACACCCAAATTACGACTCCAATTATGAAGCGTAAGCGATCGTCATAAAATATAGAACCCAACAAAGGTTGGGGTCGATCCCACAGGGAATAAGGTGCAAATTAAATCATTAGTGAATTAGTTGACTAGTAATCAATAGTTTTCGGTAAATTGGAGGGTTTCTGTGATCAATATTTGAACAATGCAAGTAACTAATTGCGAGTTTCAACGAGTATTAATCAATATGAAAATGAACTAGGGAAGTGTTCACCATGGCATCGTAACAATTTCGACTCAAAGCTTAACCGGGTTCGTTCTATATGCATATCACGATGTGATTGAATTCATGGTATCGTCTAAACGTTTCTCAACCAAATAGACGAATTTCCTTTTCAATTCTCTCGAACTTGAAAAGGTGAACTTTCTTATTTCAATCCTAAACATCGAGTAGATTAATCTAGCTACAACATTAATCATAAGATGAGAGTTGGTAGTCTCGAATCCTCGTAGTTAATCAAATTTCCCAGTTTTAATCTCTTTGTTCAAGCAAATCAAACCTAGGTATGTTATCATATTTGCAACCATTAGAAAACGTAAATAACGAATGATTAACCACGTGACAACATATAAATTTGACCCAACGCTACCATGGATCCCACAACCCTAGTTGTGGGGAGTTTAGCCACTCATGCTAGCAAAGTGAAGTAAAGAAATACTAGTATTCATATGAGAAGAAGGAATTCTTACAATAGAAAATTAATACTTTACTTTGAACTTCGTAGAATCCCAGCACCAATGGTAAAAATCTCAAGAACAATGGAAGAAGAGGAAGAAAATGAGTTTTTATCGTGTTTTCTCCTCCCAAAACTCGTTCAAAACGTCTGACAAATATTAGTTAATGAATAATTAAAATAGCCCTAACACTGGGTATTTATAGTAGTCCAGGAAATAAAGTAAAAAAATAGAATTTTCGGAGTCCCGCTTTGCGTTGACGGGTCGCTTGACGGACCGTCACCCATGCGACTGGCCATCATTCTAAGCCGTTGCCACTATCCAGTGCATGCTATCCTTTAGCTCTAACTTGACGGCTTGGCTGACGGGCAGTCACGGGTGTGACGGGCCATCACGCTAACCGTCGCCACTATCCAGTGCATGCTCTCTTTGAGCTCTAACTTGACGCTTGGCTGACGGTCAGTCACGGGTGTGACGGGCCGTCACGCCAACCGTCACCACTATCTAGTGCCTCCTTCAGCTGCTGCCAGGTTTGGTGGCTCCCCTGACGGTCAGTCACCTGTGTGACGAGCCGTCAGGCCCTCCGTCAAGCCTAACCCATGTTACTTAGCTTGAGGGTTTTTCACTTCCTTGTTATCCTTGTCTCCATTTCCTGCAAATACAACATAAAAACCTCAAAAACCATAAAAGTTGCTTTAAAACTCGCGAGTATTCTTAGTTAAAGGCGTCAAATGTGCCGTATAATCCCGGCACATCAACACCCTCAACTTAAAACGTTCGCTTGTCCTCAAGCAACATGACAAAAAAAACAAAATGATGACTCAACTAAGAATACAAACACATATCTTTAGCAAATCATGGCCACTCAACAGTCTATTAAATTTAAATCAAGCCCCCCCGGTAGTACACAAATGTATGAAACGCTAACTTGCAAGGATCCAAACATGTCATTCCGATATGATAGAATATTCTGCATACACACACAACAGCTATCCCAACAGTCAATAGATAATACAGAAATCTCGGTGCCCTCACCACAAAGAAGTCCCACACACAAGATTTGGGACTAGGTAAGGCGCTCACACTCACAAACGATTTCAAACAATGCACATGCGATGCCATAAGCTTGCCCTTGCTATCCTATTTCAATTTTTCAGAAAGCCGCTCAGGATCACAACAGGACTTGTTTTGGCTTGTAATGAGGCTTTGGGTGCAGGTAGGATACATTTAGGGGTTAGTGACTAAGCCCTCCTTGGAATCACCGACCTACTATTTCCACTTAACTTTACTTCATCCATCCTTATTCAACTTTTTATTCCCTTCTTTCTAGCTACAGGTGCGGCCTCTTAATTTTGACAATTCTTTTTCATCTCTTTTTTTTTTCTTTTCTTAGGCACACACCCGAAATTTTCATTCTATCCACAACCAATCTTATCCATCCTATTTTTCTTATCATATACCTCTATAGTAGCCACCCTCAACTTAGGCTGATTGCCTGAATTGAGGTGCATGATGTCCAAGGAAGGACCAGGGCCAAAATAGGGCTTCAAAGTTAAAAAGAAACGGTGACAGGTTATTGAAAGAATAGGGTCAATTATGGCTCAAATAGGGATCAAAGGGATTATTTGCATTTGGACGGTCTTATAGGCTAAGTGGACTGCACACAAAAAGGGCCTGTGATCCCTTCCTAAGCAACCAACTTCAAGCTTAACAAAATAGACCGGGCAAGTTGTAGATGCATGCACATAGTAAGAGTTTATAACAATAAGCTCACACACACTTGGCACCAAGAAACCATACCACTACCAACTATCAAAACATCATCTCGGCTTAAGCATAATTATTACAATCACACTCACACAATGACATTCAAGGATCCAGAACAGTCAATCGTTTCAAACATAAGTACAAAATCAACTTATTTAGAGGGGGCTCCTTTTAGTTCAACTTTCAAAAAACCATGCTTGCTATAGACATCACTACACAACCAAAATTTAAATGACAACCTAAACATGCCGGTTCTACTAGATAGCACACCGGAGGAAAAGAAACACGGCAACAAAAACCTCCGATGGTAATACCCCTACCCCTAACAAAAGAATTTAGCATTGTCCTCAATGCTCAAGGAAACAAATATTCAGAACAAAGGCATAGGGGTACCTGGGAAACCTAAGTTTCCGTACGCAGCTCATCAATATCTGGAGTCTCTCCAGACTCCGGTACTACACTGGATGATGCCCCACCTACCTGGGCACGCACTCTTTCCTGTCGCAGCTGCTCATCTACTACCGACCGCTGCTTCACAACCTCTAACTCGTCCTCCTCAGCTATCGTGGCCATCAAATCCACTATCGTGGTTTCTTTGTCCAAGTCCACGAACTCCAAAGTCTCATCATAAAGCGCTTTTTCTTGCTTGAGGACGGTGGTATCATTTTTTACCTTTTTCAGTTCTACCTCAAATCTTGCCAGGTCCGGGATGCTCATTTCGTTTAGCCTTGCCTCCATCCAGGTTTCCATCGCATCGACCCTTGCACGCAGCCCCTCAAATGGCTTCAGAGCCTTCCGTATTGCTTCATCAATGGTGGGTTTGAACAAGTCCGTCCAAGCGGCAATTTGTTTATCCATCTGTTTCTGCTTCTGCACCATTTTAGCAAAATTTCGGGGATTCATGTGATATTCCGGTGGTAGAGGAGGCCTTGCTGCAGTTCCAGAGCTTTCGGCAGTAGCTCTCATTATTTGTGAAGTCTTTGGATCAAACACCGCAAGTGGCATCTCTGTGCCTGATGGAGTGTTGGTTGCCTCGGAGGTGGTTGTGGTTGGTTCCTCGAAGATCTGAGGCTTATGAATCCTCATGTCAAACTTAGTGTCATCCTTTGATTTGTCAATATTTTGCGTGGATGACGCTGTCACTTTCTCATCAATACCATCCAATATCGGCACCTCTGCATGCCTGCATAACTCAGTAACCAGACATGGGAACGGCAAAGAAGAAGTAGTTTTTATGGCCCTGGTCTGCATCTCGTCTGCAATTATCATTCCGAAGTTGATGACGTACCCGGCTATCAAACTTGCTACAAGTATGGCTCTTCCCTCATCCAAATTAGCGTCTCCACCTATTGGAAATAGCCTGTACCGCACAACAGCCCACCAAAACTTTGCTACGAAGCTTAGTGATTGCTTCGATATCCGTCCTCTCTGAGTTAGCCAAGATGGTGAGCCATCAGTCAATGTCCGTGCTAACCATGGTCTCTGCGAGTATATGTTGGCAATTTTGTCATGAAACTCTGGCATATCAGGTGGAGGAATGTATTTAGGACCGAAGAGGACTCTGTTAATCGTCTCTCGGGAGATTTCTACTTGTTTACCCCGAACTGGAACCCGGTCCTGCCTTGGTGCTGATTGAACCCCTTTTCGTTTCTTACATTTGCTCTCCAACAGTGCCAAATTGTTGGCATAGAATTCCCGGACCAGTTCTGGATAATAGAATCCCGGAGGTGTGCTCATCCACTCAAGATGGTATCTCTGAAACTGTGTCTGAAGAACTGGGTATTCTGGTAGATCCGTGGTAATAATTTGCACTTCTTCAGCTATCGGTATTTTGTGGCTCCTCGACATTGTTTTGGTAAGACCATCAAGATAGTGCTTTCGAGCACCCTCAAATTCCCACCGGATCGATTCTCTATCCATGGGTGCCTTCCCTGCATTTTTGGTGGTTTCAGTTCAATTTACATCCTCCGAACTGGGGCTGGAGCTATCACTTTCTTCAGATCCACTATCACTCCCCGACCTACTGCTAGATGACCCACTCTCCTCTTCAGACTGGGAGACTTGGGTGTTTCTTCGTTTGGATAGCCTAGTCTGGTAAGTCGGGGCTTCAACTGCTTCTTCTTCGCTACTCAATTTATCTATTAGGGTCCGAGTGGTAGCGGTTCTTTCTTTCCTCTTTTGTGCTTGATCGTGAGGTGGTTGTTGTTTGGGGGCCATGTACCTGCACATGAACAAGTTCAAACACATGAGAACAGGAAAGCACTCAACTATCACCACTATCTCGGAGTGACGGTTTGGGTGACGGTCAGTCACATGGGTGACGGACCGTCACACCGGCCGTCACTTTAAGACAGTGAACTGTTTATTGTTGACGGTTTGGATGACGGGCAGTCACGTGTGTGATGGGCCGTCATGCCAACCGTCACTTTAAGACAACGTGTTTTACTTTCTTTGAGGCATTTCCTCGAACACCTTGTGCTCTATTCGGGGTTTTCCCATTCTTTGTGGGATTTGGTTTCACAAAGTCACCACCCATCATGTATTTAATCTCATGGGTTACTCAAGACTTCACCCATGCACCAAAAAATTTAAAACTTACCTGATGTGGTGGCCGAAGTGACGGTCCGTCAACAATCTGGCGGTCTGTCACTTGGTGCGTCTTATATAAACAGTGAGCCCTTGTGAGTGCCTTGGTGACGGCCTGGAATGACGGTCCACCAAAGCTGTGACGGTCCGTCACTATTACCGTCACCACCAAACAGTGGGGATAAATATTTATCCACTTGTGATGGTTTGTGTGACGGTCCGTCGTATAGTTGACGACCCACCAACAGGAATCGTCACTCGTAGACAAAACATGCTGTTACTTCCACCTTTTTGTACCTGCATACTCAACGCACAAATTAACCAATTCTAACAAATCAATTTTTTCTAAGATCATAATACAACAACAATTCATGGGTTGCCTCCCATACAACGCCTGATTTAACATCGCGGCACGATGCGGGTGTCTTGATTACTCAGACTTCATCGAGATACACCAGAGACAGACCATGTACCTCCTCCAGAAGGCCCAGATATTGCTTTACCCTCTGCCCATTGGCTTTGAACGACTCACCATCCTTATTTTCAAGTTCAACCACACCGGATGGAAACACTTGGAGTACTTTGAATGGTCCGGACCATTTGGATTTGAGTTTACCGGGAAATAATTTGAACCTGGAGTTGAACAACAATACCAAGTCCCCAACCTTGAACTCCCTTTTCTCAATTTTTTTGTCATGGTATAGCTTCATTCGTTCCTTATAGAGAACGGATCTCTCATACGCTCGCAATCGGAACTCGTCAATCTCATTCAATTGTTCCAACCTTAGTTCCGATGCCTCTCTCCAACTGAGATTTAACTTTTTGAGCGCCCAAAGGGCTTTGTTCTCAAGTTCCACGGGCAAGTGACAAGCTTTACCAAAAACAAATTGGTAAGGAGACATACCTATTGGCGTCTTAAACGCTGTTCGGTACGCCCAGAGTGCGTCATCCAGCTTTCTTGCCCAATCTCGCTGGTTCACATTCACAAACTTTGCCAATATCTCTTTAATTTCACGGTTTGACACTTCGACTTGCCCACTGGTTTGGGGGTGATAAGGTGTGGCTACCTTGTGTTACTTCACCCCATATTTTGCTAGAGCAGCCCGGAACACCTTATTGCAAAAATGTGAACCTCCATCACTTATGATTGTGCGAGGGGTGCCAAACCGAGCAAAGATGTTTCTTTTTAGAAACGCCACCACACTTCTCCCTTCGTTATCGGCCAAATCAACCGCCTCTACCCACTTTGAAACATAATCCACCGCTACAAAGATGTAACGGTTCCCATAAGAGCTGTCAAAAAGGGCCCATGAAATCTATTCCCCATGCGTCGAACAACTCAACCTCCAAAATAGTGGACATGGGCAACTCTTGTTGGCGAGAGATTGCTCCTCTTCGTTGGCATTGATCACAGAACTTGGCAAATTCATATGAATCTTTCTGGATTGTCGGCCAATAATAACCACACTGTAAGATTTTTTGGATGGTTCGATTACCCGTATGATGTCCTCCAACTGGGGACAAATGACAAGCTTGCACGATGCTTGTCATTTCTACTTCCGGTACACATCTCCTCATTATGTTGTCAGCACACAACCGGAATAAATACGGCTCATCCCGGAAAAACTTACTTGCATCATGGAGAAATTTCTTTTTCTGGTGGAAGTTCAAATCTTCCGGGATCATGTCACTCACCACATAATATGCGAAATCAGCATACCAAGGCACCATATCAAGTGACGCATCCATCACCTGCTCATCCAGAAATGCATCATCAATCTCCGGTTCATCTACTACGTTCTCTTCCCTCTCAAGCCTGGACAAATGATCCGCTACCTGGTTTTCACACCCTTTTCGATCTTTGACTTCAAAGTCAAATTCCTGCAACAATAGCACCCATCGGATTAGTCGAGGTTTTGCATCCTTTTTGGTCATCAAATACCTCAAGGCTGCATGATCTGTGTGCACCACCACTTTTGTACCAAGTAAGTACGCTCTGAATTTCTCAAAAGCGTATACAACAGCCAGCAGCTCCTGTTCTGTCACTGTGTAGTTCTTTTGCGCCCCATTCAATGCTTTACTAGCATAATAAATGGGGTGAAAAAGTTTGTCTCGCTTCTGTCCCAGAACAGCTCCAAGTGCAACACCACTCGCATCGCACATTACTTCGAACGGTTTGGACCAATCCGGGGCAATTATAATAGGAGCATCCACTAACTTTTATTTCAGGCACTCAAACGCCCTCAAACACTCAGCATCAAATACAAACTTAGTCTCCTTTTCAAGCAACCTGCACAATGGGGTAGCAACCTTAGAGAAATCTTTAATGAATCTTCGGTAGAAACCGACATGACCAAGAAAGCTCCTCACACCCTTTACTGAAATGGGTGGAGGTAGTTTCTCGATGACTTCTATCTTGGCTCTATCCACCTCTAGACCTCTCATAGATATTTTGTGCCCTAATACAATGCCTTTTTTCACCATGAAATGGTATTTCTCCCAATTCAGCACGAGGTTTGACTCTTCACACCTTTGCGATGCTTGACCCAGATTAGTCAAGCAATCATCAAATGCATCACCCACTACCGAAAAGTCATCCATGAAGACTTTCAATGTGTTCTCCACCATATCAGAAAAGATAGACATCATGCATCTTTGGAATGTTGCAGGAGCATTGCAAAGACCAAAGGGCATGCGTCTAAAAGAAAATGTACCGTAGGGGCAGGTGAAAGTGGTTTTCTCCTGATCTTCCGGGGCGATAGATATTTGGTTGTACCCCGAATATCCATCTAAAAAGCAATACCAACCTCTGCCAGCTAATCTATCCAGCATCTGATCCATAAAGGGCATGGGGAAATGATCACGGAGAGTCCAGGAGTTTAGCTTTCGGTAATCCATACAGACTCGCCACCCCGTGATAGGTCTTAATGGAATCAGCACATTTTTGTCATTTGCTACCACAGTCATTCCTCCCTTCTTAGGAACACATTGCACTAGGCTTACCCATTTGCTATCAAAAATTGGGTAAACCACTCCAGCATCGAGCCCTTTGATGATCTCTTTCTTCACCACCTCTTGCATTGACGGATTCAGTCTCCGCTGGTGCTCGGTGGTGGGAGTGCAATTTTCTTCTAACTGTATCTTATGAGTAAAAAAACCTGGTGGGATGCCAATAATATCTACAATGGTCCAGCCGATTGCTCTCTTGTGTCTCCTTAGTGTGGATAGTAAAGCTTCAACTTGAGATTGCACAAGGTCTGTCGCAATGATTACAGGTAAGGTATCTTTGTCACCTAAAAATGCATACTTCAGATGGCCTGGCAACTCATTCAACTCTAATACCGGCGTTTCCTTAATAGAAGGCTTTGCAAGAGGTGTCGGTCTGTTCTTTAAATCGAGATCTAATTTCTTTGGGGCGTAACAATATGACCCCATTCCAACCACAACATTTACAATTTCTTCATAATCTTCGATGTCATCATCATCAAAGTTTATCATGACTGCTGCCAACGTCTCTACAGCAAGTCTCTCTTCAATAGAAACAATCACATCAGATTCGGCAACAATATCAATAACCGAGACAACATTCATGTCCCTCGGTTGCCTCATTGACTTACACATATTAAACTTCACTACTTCATCATTCAACCTGAAAGTCAACTCGTTGCTCTCCATATCTACTAATACTCTTCCGATTGCCAAGAAAGGTCGTCCCAAAATAATAGGGACTTCAAAGTCCACTTAGCAGTCCAAAATCACGAAGTCTGCCGAAAATATGAACTTCCCCACCTTCACAAGCACATCATACAAAATACCCACCGGGCGTTTAACCGATCTATCAGCCATCAACAGTCTCATAGTCGTCGGTTTGGGAGCTCCTAAGCCCAACTGCCGGTAGATGGCTAACGGCATCAAGTTTATGCTAGCCCCCAAGTCACAAAGAGCTTTTGCAAAGTTAAACTCCCCTATGGTGCAAGGAATAGTGAACACACCTGGGTCTTCTTTCTTTTGGACTAGCGACCTTGATGAAATGGCGCTACAATGGTGGAGGTTGTCTTCCAGTTCAAAACTTACCGACCTCTTCTTTGTGATCAAGTCCTTCATGAACTTGGCATAACCGGGCATTTGTTCAAGCGCATCCACCAGAGGGATGTTCACTGATATCTGCTTGAGCATGATCATGAAATTTAGGAACTTGCTATCTTCCACTTTCTTCTTCAACCATTGTGGGAAAGGAGGTGGTGGCCGAGGCATCATAGTTGGAAGTCTTTCAACTTCCTTGCTTTTATCCGTGAGCACTTGAGTAGCATCCTCTACCTCACTAGGTTTTTCAACAGATACTCTCACACCCTCATCGACCATATTTTCAGCATCTACTAACTCATCTTCCTCAACAACATTACCTTTCTGAGTCTGAATTACCGGATGTGATTCTGATAATGTCTTACCATTTCTGGTGGTGATTGCCATACAATTTCCATCATTTCTCGGGTTTTGAATGGTGTCACTCGGCAATGTCCCAGCTTTCCTTTGATTTAGAGACGCCGAGACTTGACTCATTTGTTGCTCTAGCTGCTTGATTGAGGTGGAATGAGAATTCACTAACTGACTCATTGATGATAACTCAGATTTCATTTACTTGACTCCGGAGTCAGTAGATTCCACCTTCAACAACATTTTTGCCATCATATTCTCTAACTTGGACGTCCCTGTCTCGGTGCTAGCTCTTTCCCGATTACCAGGTGGTACATACAACTCACCTCCATCAGTTTTATTCTTCCAGTTCCCCTGATCACGGTCTCTATAGCCAGCTTTTCATAGTAGTTGTCCTTCTGATAGTTCCTACCTTGGTTTCCCAGCCCATTGGCCTGGAAACCACCCAAATAATTTGCCTCCTCATCAGATTCAAACTCTGTTGCTCTACCTTGGGAACCCACAACTTTCACTTTCTCTGTACCTTCTGACAGCAAATGTTTTGTCAGTAGGTCCATTTGTGTTTTCAGATGGGCCATATCTTGGTCCCGCTCTTCCTCTTTCCTGAGCTGTTCCGCTGATATACCGACTGCATAAGTGCTAGAAGCCACCTCCGTATCCCGTGTATGCCAGACCCTGTTGGTTTTAGTGAGCCGGTCCAAAATAGCTGTGGCATCGATAAAGGTGAGACCCATAAACGCTCCACCTGCTGCATTATCCAGTGTCATCTTCGTAGCCGAATTCAGTGCCCTATAGAATGTTTGCATTAGGAAATTTTTGGTCAACTGATGGTTCGGGCATTGTGTCAGCTTCTTCTTGAACCGCAACCACGTCTCATGTAAAGCCTCATGAGGTTGTTGTCTGAAATTGCTAATTTCATCCCTCAACTGTATCATCCTAGAGGGAGGAAAGAACCTTTCTAGGAAAGCTCCTTTCAACTCTCCCCAGGTTGTGATAGAGTCGAGGGTTAGCTCTGTCAACCATAACGCTGCCTCATCAGACAGAGACAATGGAAACAACCTGAGTCTGATCGCGGTCTGACTTACTCCAGGCAATTCGAACGATTTGCAGATACCCATAAAATTCATCAGGTGTCGGTTTGGATCATCACCAGCCATACCACGGAACAATCCCTTTAAGTTCAACAGCTGGAGCATTGTGCTAGTAATGTTGAACTTGGCCCCGGGCGCTAGTGGAGGAAGAACAATGGCACCCATAGCACCAACTCCATCTAATGCAATATCATCCTCTATATCCTCAACATTCAAGTGATGCTGATCCTGTTGAGCCTGCTGTTCTGCAGCGAGCCTTGCTGCCTCCTGCTGTTGTACATTCATGGTTTGCCTTAGCGTTCTTGCGAGCTCGGGGTCGTAGGGTAATATTGGTTCACCCGAGCATTGGGTACTTGGCATGCACAACTCAGTACCCTGTAACAAATAAAAACAACAAATAAAAGTAAAATCAGGAAATATGACTAAGAGTCAAATAAACACACTGGACTTAATAAACAATCGTAATCCCCGGCAACGGCACCAAAATTTAATACCCCAAAATTACGACTCCAATTACGAAGCGTAAGCGTCGTCATCAAATATAGAACCCAACGAAGGTTGGGGTCGATCCCACAGGGAATAAGGTGCAAATTATATCGTTAGTAAATTAGTTGACTAGTAATCAATAGTTTCCGGTAAATTGGGGGGTTTCTGTGATCAATATTTGAACAATGCAAGTAACTAATTGCGAGTTTCAATGAGTATTAATCAATATGAAAATGAACTAGGGAAGTGTTCACCATGGCGTCGTAACAATTTCGACTCAAAGCTTATCCGGGTTCGTTCTATATGCATATCACGATATGATTGAATTCATGGTATCGTCTAAACGTTTCTCAACCAAATAGACGAATTTCCTTTTCAATTCTCTCGAACATGAAAAGGTGAACTTTCTTCTTTCAATCCTAAACATTGAGTAGATTAATCTAGCTACAGCATTAATCATAAGACGAGAGTTGGTAGTCTCGAATCCTCGTAGTTAATCAAATTTCCCGGTTTTAATCTCTTTGTTCAAGCAAATCAAACCTAGGTATGTTCTAATGTTTGCAACCATTAGAAAACGTAAATATCGAATGATTAACCACGTGACAACATATAAATTTGACCCAACGCTACCCGGAATCTACATTGTGACTCTTGCCATGGATCCCACAACCCTAGTTGTGGGGAGTTTAGCCACTCATGCTAGCAAAGCAAAGTAAAGAAATACTAATATTCATATGAGAAGAAGGAATTTTTACAATAGAAAATTAATACTTTACTTTGAACTTCGTAGAATCCCAGCACCAATGGTGAAAATCTCAAGAACAATGGAAGAAGAGGAAGAAAACGAGTTTTTATCGTGTTTTCTCCTCCCAAAACTCGTTCAAAACGTCTGAAAAATATTAGTTAATAAATAATTAAAATAACCCTAACACTGGGTATTTATAGTAGTCCAGGAAATAAAGTCCATAAATAGAATTTTTGGAGTCCCGCTTTGCGTTGACGGGTCGCTTGACGGACCGTCACCCATGCGACTGGCCGTCATTCAAAGCCATCGCCACTATCCAGTGCATGCTATACTTTAGCTCTAACTTGACGGCTTGGCTGACGGGCAGTCACGGGTGTGACGGGATGTCACGCCAACCGTCGCCACTATCCAGTGCATACTCTCTTTGAGCTCTAACTTGACTTTTGGCTGACGGTCAGTCACGGGTGTGATGGGCCGTCACATTTACCGTCGCCACTCTCCAGTGCCTCCTTCAGCTGCTGCCAGGTTTGGTGGCTCCCCTGACGGTCAGTCACCTGTGTGATGAGCCGTCAGGCCCTCCGTCAAGCCTAACCCATGTTACTTAGCTTGAGGGTTTTTCACTTCCTTTTTATCCTTGTCTCCATTTCCTGCAAATACAACATAAAAACCTCAAAAACCACAAAAGTTGCTTGAAAACTCGCGAGTATTCTTAGTTAAAGGTGTCAAATGTGCCGTATAATCCTGGCACATCAGTGGGTGATAATGAAAGTGTCAACAAAAGTCTTGACGTGTTCATGGACGCAGACAATGAACCCATGATTCAAGTGGGAGTAGGTGCAATCTGCCTACCCCCAACAGTTGGAAATGCGGTGTTCCATGTCACTAGCATAATGCTCCATTTGATACAAATGAAGGGGATGTTTGGAGGAGCCGCCCACGAAGATGATAATAGGAACATCCGCAATTTTGTGGAGATATACCAACCTTTCATCTTCCAAAACATACCCCAAGAATCTATTCGACTACGCCTATTCTATTTCTCTAATGGGGGAAGCCACAACATGGTTGGAGGAATTGTCGGATGGTTCAATCACCTCTTGGGCTGAGTTGGTAGATGCTTTCACTACTAAATTATTCCCTTGATCATGGATGATGCAGTTGAGGGATGAAATTACCAACTACTTCCAACTTCCCAATGAGCCTTTGCACGAGGCATGGGTGAGATTTAAAAAGAAGCTCGTGTTATGTCCTAACCATGGTTTACCGAACCATGTCTTTCTACAAAGCTTCTTTAGATCCTTGAACTCGATGAATAAGTCCATGACCAACAATCTTAGAGGCGACACCTTCATAGATCTACAATTTCTTATTGCCTTGGCCCTTCTAGAAAGAATGACCAAGACTAACCAAGCTTGGCACACAAGGGAGGCGGATATTCCTACCTCGGGATTTACCACAGTGGATCTTAACAAATGAGATGCGGAGGAAGGATGAAGAGAGGGATGAGACCATGGCAAAAATGATGACGCAAATAGACTTGCTAGCTAAGCATATAATGAGAGTAGGTGGTGATAAGACCGTGAATGCTGTGAGTACATCGGAGATCAAGGCTAGTGATGATGAGATAATGACCATCATGTATGGTAAACTTTGCTACTTGTCGGCGAGTTCTCATCCCGGGTATTATCGCCCGAGGGATGAGAATCAAGGTTAGAATACAGACAAGGAACGAGATAGAAATTGGATGGACCATGACAAAGAGGGTGATAGGTACAATCACCGGAGCTCCAATCCTTACATACCTACAAATAAGTCGGACTCCTTATACCAACCCGCCACAAGCAATCCCAGGCACTCAAAGATTGAGGACATGTTGTCCTTGGTTTTGACAAAGGTAGATAATACTAACACCGGGGTTAATGAGCTTAAAAGTAAAGTTTCAACACTTCATCAAACCGTGAGCTCTTATTCGACCTTAATAAAGCATCTCGAGGCTCAAATGAATCACCTATCCACTCAAATGAACTCGAGGAAGAAGGGAACACTTCCTGGTGACACCACGACCAATCTTAAAAATGATGCTCATGTCATGGCCATTGTTACTAGAAGTGGAAGAACAAGTGGTGTAGTGAGAGAGTCCGTTGTGGATATGGTTGTTGTAGCAAGGAAGACTATTGTAGAAGTCATTGTGGAGCTGCGTGACAAAGAAGAAGAGGCTGCGTGTGACAAAGATGTTGTAGAACTAAGGGTTAGGGTGAAGCTTGGTGCACCTAACGCCCTGATGAATGTTGATGTTAATGATGAGAGGGAGGAGGCTGAATCTCCTCCCCAAGTTTCTATTGATATTGAGGAAGACCCTCCTATTTATCAAAGTGTGCCAGTCACACTACCAAGGGGACTTCCTCCATACCCTCAAAGATTAAACAAGAAGAAGGACGAGCACAAATTCAATAAGTTTGTTGACATGTTCAGCAAGCTTTCGATAAATATTCCTTTGGTTGAATCCTTGATGCAGATGTCGGGCTACTCCTAGTTTATGAAAGAGTTGCTCAAAAAAGAAGAAGGTTATTGATGTGAGAACCATTGAGATATCACACAGCTGTAGCGCTGTGTTGACAAGCAATATTGCTACAAAACAAAATGATCCGGGCGCATTCACCATACCGTGCACTATTAGGCTATTTGTGTTCTGTAAAGCCATGTGTGACCTAGGGGTGAACATTAACTTAATGCCCCTAGCAATATTCAATAAGTTATGATTGGGTACACCTAATCCTACATCTATGAGGCTAGTCATGGCTGATCGGTCCATTAAGTGTCTGGTAGGAATCCTATTTGATGTATTGGTGAAGGTCGACAAGTTCATTCTCCCAGCGTACTTCATGATCTTGGATTGGGAAGTAGATGTTGAGGTGCCCATCATCTTAGGGTGACCACTATTAGCCATGAGGAGAGCACTTGTAGATGTTGAACTTAAATTCCGAGTTAGAAGCGAAGTAGTGACATTCAACGTTTGCCAACCCACAAAGCCTCCGGATGAATTGCGGGTGGTCTCGGTCATTGGTATTGGGACCAAGCTTGAGCATGCCCTTGAGGAGTATGAAATGGGCAATATGCCCTAGATTGAAGAGTTGCCAAGTTAGCAAAATGATGATATTTTAAGGACATTAAAGGAGAAATTCCCCTTCTTAGGATGGGGCCACACCAAGCAGATTGGCATGCTATTCAACAACGACTAAGGTTGAGGTACTATCGTCGAGTTGCGACGTAAAATCAAGCACTTTTTGGGAGGCAACCAAAGTGTTTTTTACTTTATTTTGGTTATCTTTTGTTGTTTTTGGTTTGTTTTAGGAATGCAAGGAGCAGAGGAATGAACAAGTGGAAAAACAGGGTAAAAAGGGGACGTGTGAAGGACCATACAATTTGCACAAGCCATTGTGCATGTCGCACGGTCCAACATATGCCTTAACAAAAGCCTGGAAAGAAAAGTTGAAATTGGAGGAGACGTGCGCTGGGCTGTGTGGTTCGCACATGCCTAAGTGTGCATCGCACCTCCTCCGCACCATAAAACAGAAAGCTGGCCAAGTTTGGGGCATGAAAAGGTGAGGTGCGAAATGACATGTGGTCCGTACAAGGGCTTGTGTGAACCACACATTGCGGCGTACCAAGGTAAATTTCAAATTTTAAATTGACTTACCTGTTGATCGACCCAACCCAGAGACTGACCCGACTAATTTTTCTTCTTCTTTTCTCCTTTAAACTGCCACCCTCACCTTTTTTTCTCCTATATTTTTCTTCAACTCTTCAAATTCTCTCCCTCCCATAAATCCCTCAATATTCCCCAAAAATCTTCTCCTTCTCCTCCACAAACTCTACCTCCACTCTCCATCAGTGCTGTCGTTGTCGGTTCTCCAGGCAAGGTTGTTGGGTCTCCATTATTATACCTCTAAAAGCTTTGATTTTTGCTTTTCTTTGCTTAATCTTCACTTGTGGTAAGTTCTTCGATGTTAAATACATGTTTTTATGTTTATTGGGAACTCATATTGTGAAGCATGCTTGTTAAAAATGCCATGTTGATTTTTGGGTGAGATCCGAAATTTTTGGGTCCCTAATTTTGAATTGTGTTGTGGATTTTGCCTAGTATCAACTTGGTAGAACTTGATATTGTGATTATGCATGTTGATTGTAGTAGTTTTTAGCCTTGAAAATCTGTGTTTGGGGTGAAGTCTGAGTAACCCACTTGTGATTGATACATGATTTAGCCCTATGATAGATTGGGTGACGTCATTTTTAAGGGCAAATTGTCATTTTTCGTGAGCACTGGTTGAAAATTGTTTTTTGAGGCTGAAATTTTCTACTATTCGTATACCCATGTTCTTTGTTGAATGTTTTGTTGGGTGTATGATCTTTTGCGGGGAGGTAGAAATTATTGTTAATTGTTGGTACCTAATTATTGCAATTGAAGGCTTGATGTTCCCGATGATAGATGGGGTAACGTCCTTCTTAAGGGTAGTCGTTGAGCTCTTCTTTTATTGATTAATCATGATAATGGAATTTCGGGGAAGTCTGAGTACCCGGATGAATTTTTGATCATAGAATGTTTTGCTTTTTTTTGTTTATCTTTTGGTTTATTGCGTGGTGTCAAGTGTTTAAGGCAAATTTTTCTCTATGAATCACATGCATAATTCACAAGAACACAAGGAACAAAAATTCCTACTGTGTCCTTGTGCGTTTCACATGTGGTGCATAGATCTTGATGTGCAAAATGCACAAGGCATCATATCTTGTGAAAGTGTGCTTACATCTTACTATTTGGAGAGGCGAAGTGTGGTGCGATGCGCACTTTGGCTTGTGTGAATTGCACCAGCTTCGCACCCCAGTGTAGAAATCCCTGTAGGTTTCTGTCAGCTTATGCAAAGTCACGTGTGACGCACACTCTATCTGGTGCGGTTCGCACATGGTCCGCATTAGCCAACAGTCACCTACTTCATTTTTCTACTTTTTTGCATTCCGTCCATTTTAGCTAGTTAACTTCTTTTTAATATTTTTCTTTCACATATGTGAAAAATACAAAAAGATTTTGCTTTTATTTTTGGACTCAAAATCTCCATGTGCCGAACATGTGTTCTAGCAGGGGCATTGCCGAGCGGAGTTCACGAAGGCCAATAACTCCTTTCTCCTCTGCTCCAACCTCAAAGGGCAAGAAGAAGGCCCCAACATCTTCCCATGCCCAAGTTTTAGAGGAGGAGAGGATTCGGTTCGGAGTGGAAGGTATGAGGGCCTTTTATGATCGTGACAGGGATAGGTGCTTCAACACGGAACATAGTTTTAACCTAGATGCAGTGGGAGATAATCTATCGAACATACTCGCATAGTTTGCCAACCGACAATGACAACTATTCCAGGAGGTGCCCGAGAACTATTATAAGGAGATCTTCCGGGAGTTCTTTGCCTCATACCAAGCCGCACAAGATGCTCATGGATATAAAGGGGGTTCAAAAACTTTCCCCGCTTTGGAGTCAGTCATAGTTTGAGGCAAGGAAATCCGGATCACTCCGGCTGGAATTAATTCTGTCTATTGGAGCACCCCTATTGAGCCAGCACCTGAACTCATGGCCAAGCTGACTGTCAAACACAAACCTCTTGAATGGGCTGCTCTTATTATTGCTCCCTACACACCTCTCTGGGCCACTATGGAGGGTGACATACCGCGATGGACCCTGCACTTTGAGGTTCGCCTTTGGTATGATTTTGTTCGCTCCCATTTCCTACCTTCTCAGAATAATCAAAAGGTCACCCATGATGGGGCCATCCTGATAGCCTCAATTATAGTGAGGGACCATATCAACTTTGGTGAGATTGTCGCCTTGGTGATCAAGAGGAAGGCTCGTAGGGGTAGTAATGCATTCCCCTTTCCTGTGCTCATTAGTAATCTTTGTGCAAATGCCAGCATTCCTTATTTCAGCTGTGGCACTCTTAATCCTACCACTGGTGTGCTGGATCATGATAGGAAGACTGACAGGGATGCCCCCCATTTCAAAAGGCGCAAGGTAGAGACATCGGTGGAAGTTGAGGTTGATGACTCAGATGCTGAAGCAAATGCTTCTTCTTCTTCTAAGGCCGCTTAAGAGGCACACACCCCCACATCCACTGCACATAGAGGACCATTGACCAAGAGTGGCCTCTAAGATATGGTTGACAAACATACAACCATGAGAGGCAATTGATAAATTTAGCGAGAGATCTGCCAGGGTTGATTGATAGGGCTATAAAGAAGGCTCTCAAGGGAGTTATGGATCACGTTTCCATGCTTTGAAAAAGGGTGGATGTCATCAAAGAGGCCATAAAAACACTCAGGAAGGATGTTGACAAAGCAAAAGGGAAGCAAATAGTTGAGGAAGAAGATTTGAGCAACTTACCTCCACTCCATCGCACTCATGGACCGATGGATGACTTGTTTGCATCTTATCAGGATGATGAAGCTGAGCTGCCTGGTGATGAGGATGCAAAGCTAGATGATGATGAGAACCCAGAGTTCCAGAAGGTCCTCAGAGATTCCACAGTTTTTGTGCACTTTCGAAAGGGTGGCGCGGGTCCTAGTAGAAATGCCGTAGATGATAAGGCATAGTCCTCCAGGGAGTTGCACCCCTTCTCTCCTTATTTGATCTTAAAGCATTGAGGGCAATTATTCCTTTTTATGGGAGGAGGTGGTGCTATTTGATTTGGTTGTTGGTTGCCCGTGTTGAGCTTGAGATATTTTATTGCCCTTGTCGGGCCTTGTTGATATTTTTAGTTTCCTTGCTAGATTTGATTTGGCCCTTATCGGGCATGAATTCTGATATTGCCCTTGTCGGAACTTTTTATTTTGTTTTGATTATGTTTTTAAGATTAAATATACCCTCACCGAGCTTGATTTTAATTTTTGATTGTGTTGCCGGGTTGGTCTTACACACCCCATTGTTTCACTACCCGTGCTTTGAAAATGCGCTAAGGGCCTACGCCGGGGTTTGTTTTTCAAATGATTCATGAGCTTGTAAATTTGGTTATCGCCTTGTTAATAGTAGTTTAGCAATAAACTCCGAGAGTTTTCTTAATACCACGGTTCTTTCCCAAGGAGCAAAAGTTTTTTTTTTCTTTTGTTATTTTTTTGTGTCGAACCAAGTTGGTATTTCCCTATGATATATTGAGAGGAAAATTTCTTAAGAGAAAATGTCAAGTTTTAGTTTTAATTTGAGTTCGTGCTTTGCTTGTATTGAAATGGATCCACCGAAAGTTTTTTCTTGGCAAGTTATTTTTGAAAAAGAAAGGAAAGAGGGAAAATGAATTTTTGAAGAAAGCATT
Organism: Jaltomata sinuosa; assembly: GCA_003996215.1. NCBI lineage: Eukaryota > Viridiplantae > Streptophyta > Magnoliopsida > Solanales > Solanaceae > Jaltomata > Jaltomata sinuosa. The sequence continues at coordinate 177,675 of QJPP01003562.1, forward strand.
CTCTTGTCATGACTTGCACACTCTCGTTTTGACTTGGTCGATTAAAAAATGAGCATGTAATGAACTCGGCATAATTTGTCAGAAGTCGTTTGTTCCAATTGATCTTGAGACTAATGAAAGAAGTCTTGTGGCATGATGCCTTGTGTGGTGAGGCTTTATCTTGATTCTTGTGCATAGGTGTCGTCTAGAACTTTCCTTGAATGTGATTCAAGGCAAAATTCTAGGTGTGAACGAGCTTGGAAAATGATCTTTGGTTCTTTTTGAATAGTCACTTCACCCAAATGACTTCCATCAACATCAATCCTAGGAACCCCTTTGAGCTTCTGACCGTTCTTTGGCACCTTGTTTAACACATTGACCTTTTTAGAACCTTTATCTTGGTACCCGTCCTCCTTAATTGCTTGAAAGTGAAAAGTAGGCTAAAAGTCTAAGTTTGAGGGGGGGGGGGGGAATGAAAAGACAACATAGGCAAATGCCTAAGTTTGGAGGTGTATGCGATCAATGAGGAGAAGAAAAAGGATGCACTCCAAGTGAAATGTAGCACCTAAGTTTTAATTGAAAATTGCTCCGAAAAGTTCAATTCAATGAGAAAAATGAAAAGAAAGAATGGGTGCTACCAAATGAAGGTGATACAAGGAGTCTTGAATGATCATGATTGAAAAGGAGAAGTTTGGCTTGTGTGAGGGAGAAATAAGGTAAAGTCAAAATTCAAAAATGTGAGCGGTGTTCAAAGTAATGTGAAAGAGCATTAGGGAGGTGTAGTCACTCAAGCCAAATGAAATCCTCACCTTCGCCCTAGCTAACATCGTAACTCGCAAGTCCTTAGTGATTTCAAGCTTGATCACCCTACATTAGTGGCGATTTACATAAAGGAAAAGACTATGGGTCGACATGTGAGCACTTGAACTTCCTTGAGAGAGTGAGAGTCTTCTTGATTCTCTTATAATCTCTTTGTTTTGTGAATTACATGATTGTGAGTGGAATTCTCTCTTGTGGCGAGTGGCATCATGCACTCGAATTGAAACATGAAGTCTCTATCTCGAGGCAAACCTTGATGGTCCATGCCCATGACTTGAGAGGCTTAAGGTTTTTTTTAAATGACAAATTCCCTTGATTTTGAATGAGAAATGAAATCCTTTTGAAAAGGTTTTGAATTGAGAAATTGCCTCGATAATGTAGTGGTTCAAATTGAGATGAGCATAGTAGTTGAGTCTTTTGTTTGAGTATTTTTTTTATAATATTTTTTTCTTAGTCTCTAGAATAGAGTAGTCTTTTGTGCCTTTATTGAGTTCTAGAGCATAATTCATTCCTTACCTTGTGAGTATCTTGCTTGAGGACAAGCAATAGTTTAAGTTTGGGGGTTTGATAAGTCAGTAATCTACCAACTTATTGAGCCTTTACTTATGAATTATTTCTATGTTTTGATAAGATTTATAGGTTCTTATGGCCTTTATTGATGTGTATGCAGGTATTTTTGATCAAAGATAGAAAATAAGGAAATAAACCCAACACGAGCCTAAAAGGAGTTGAAGTGTGACGTGATCAAACAAAATGAAGATCTTGCTGAGAGATGCGGACCTCGTGTGACACACACTTGCCTTGGTGCAGACCGCACCTAAGACCACATGAAGCATGGAGTTGGCTGAAGGATCTGTTAAGGGGTGCAGTCGCTATGCGATGCGCACATAGCCTGGTGCGAACCGCACCCCACTTCGCATGGAGACCTCAAATCAAGTCAAGTCACTAGATCAATGATCCAGAGTGTGCGACGTGCACATCAAGACGTGTGATCCGCACATCGCGTCGCACAGCCTCCGAAGGACATTTTTGTCTAATTTTTTATGATGTTTTGAGAATATTCTAAAACCCAATTCAGGCACAATTTTAGATAGTTTTGAACAGTTTTTTAAATAGTTTTGAGTAGTGAGCAAGTTTTCTCTCCAAGAACAAGAAGAGGGTTTCACTCCAATTCCTTCTTCCTAATTCTTGGAATCACCATTCTTGTAAAGACTGAGCTTGGATATTGAATATTTAGGTTGAATGAAAGGGAATTTGATTTACCCATTTGATATTGTTCCTTATTCCTTTAGCATGAGTAGCTAAACTTCTTGTCTAGGGATGTATTGATGATGGGTGCTTGATAAAGGGTATGGGTCTTGCTTATTTGTGTTTATAATTGCTAATATGATATGGGTATAGTAATTTCATCATGTTTTAACTATAAAATTGGTGGTTGCAAACATTGTTGTACCTCACTTGATTGGTTTCTTGCTTGAGAAAGAAGTTTACAATTTTGGATATGAGATTACGAGTGGGTACTTGGGATTCCACTTAAGTTGAGGCTAGAAATAGCTCAATTCGATGGAAACTTCCATTTAAGGGTCTAAGCTAGAAATATCATGACCTCTCCAAGCATAAATTGATTGATTTATTGTGCAAACAATGGTGCTCTAACAAAGACCATCATATAAATAATTGTGGGATCAAGAGATTAACAATCATGACCATAACCAATGCTACGTATGTCTGTTAGTAGGAATTTACGCAATTAGGCAAGCACCTTGACCCGTATTCAAGTCCCATCGAAAATGCATCCCTAGTCATCCTCTCTCTTGATTTACACCTCACATATTTTACTTTATTGCAAATTTTGGAATTAGAATTATGACGTATTCTCAATTCCCCCCTTTTTACTTTATTTTGTTGTTTGAGCAATACAATCTCTTTGTGAATTCTTTTCATACAATCGCTTGAGCTAACTACCATTCTCTGTGAGATCGATTCCGACTCTCATCGGATAATATAAATTGTGTTTTGCTTAACGATCGCCGATACCTCCATCTTGACGAGTATGTTTGAGCGTTATCATTAAGTATATCAATATTTTACTAAATCAGTTATGCGTTAATAAATAATGATAGGTCTAAACAAGATTTTTTTCTACCAATTAGACCTCCCACTCAAGAAAAATGTATATGTACATCTTCTACATATATTATATTTCACAAAAGTGACTTAAACTTCTTCCTTTTTTTTAATACTCATAACGTGCACCAAACATGCACATATAATATATCAAAAAAAATATCATGAAAAACCTTAATATGACATAAAGAACAAAAAGAAACTTTTGCCTACACCTTCAAAATTTTCATATGAATTTTTGCATTTCTTCTACGAAATCTGAAGTTTTCAGATTTTTTACCCTTTTTGAGTAGCCAATTTTAGACGTTCATTTCTTCCTCATTTTATTTCAAAAATTCACAAATAATAAATTGTTGGAAAGGTTTTGAAAAGATCTTTCCAGTGATATATTGTTTGAACATATTGGAAGCTTGAAGAGGGAAAAAAGCGAGCTTGAATATGGGTGTTCAAACTGAAATTTGCAGTTTTTTTTCTTCAAATTTTAGGCAGCCAACCTTCAACACTCGTATCTTCTTCATCCGATATCAAAATTTTGCAAATAATATATCGTTGAAAAGCTATAGAAAATATCTTTCCAATGTTGTATGGATCTTTCATTTTGGTAGCCCATACAATAAGCTAACTTTGCCGAAATTCAGTATGTTTATCAAAGCATTTTGAAAAAACTTTTCCCAAATATTATAAAATCAAAAAATCCGCCTTTCACTAAATTTTAGTCATGTAATGGTGAAATATAAACACATATATCCCCTAGGCTTTGATACCAATGAAGGATTTAAACTAGGATATTTATGCAAAATGTAATACTTACCTTCTTTTCTAGGATCAATTTGTGTCACTACCACCAATTGCCTTAGCAATTTCTTTTAAGATCACTTATGAAGTCTTGCAAATTATCCACGACAAACACACTCTAATCTAAAGATGTTTTTTCTCTCTTCTTGTGGTATGTAGAGAATGACTTAAGCACTCTCTTTTATAGGCAAGAAATGTGATCTTGTAACTCGTTCATTCAAGAGATACATTCCCTTAATGTAACATAACTCCAATTCCATTAAAGAGTTTCATAACTCTTGGCCTTTTACTACATGAAATTATATAGTGGAGTCATAACTTATCTTCTTGAATTGAAGTAAGTTACAACTCATCCCATAATGGATGTACCAAGTTCTAACACTTTCAAATATGTGGCTATAATTTTTGGTATTTACAGAAATATAATTATCCAAAAACAAAATTTAGAAGAACAACTTTGAGAGAATGAGAGGTGTTCGTTAATCATGCCTACATGACTCAAAAGGGGGTGGGGGAGGTGAATTGGATCGTACCAACTTTTTGTCACCTCCTAAAATTTACCTACTTCGACCAAAAGGTGTAAAAATCACGATCTAACCCCGTAGGATTTAACTCCAAACTTCACTAAGCAAAATGGGCCAAAGTTTTGATTACAATTTTTGCAATCTAAGACTTAACTCTAAACCTTAACTCCAACAATCACAAGAATGTTATACTCTTTCCAAATCTCCATAGACTAGAAAACTAATTGTTTTCTCACACAAAAGTAAAATGTGAATACTTCTGATAAACCAAATGGTTACAACTCGAAAGCCTATGACAAATGAACTAGGATTGGACTTAATGAATTAAAGTAGTGATATATGGACTAATTTTTTCATTCTGGTTTGTACACACTCTAAGATGAACATCCTTTGAACTCTCAAGAAATGAATTGTTTGAATTCTTGCAGACTACTAAAAATAGGATCAAAATTGATCAAAAAAATCAACCAACCTTTAACTGGCAAAAAACCCAATCGTGATTGGTTAGTTTTTTTTTTTGCGTCAAAAATCGAGAAAATAAGAAATCGATCGAGCCTAGTAGAAAAAATATCGCGAAATTATTTTTACAAAAAACCTCAAAAATGTCTGCACGTTCCTAATAAGTAGGATGTGTAGTAATTTTTCAAACTAATATTATTTAGTAAGAAAAAAATACTTCTATATTTTAACAAAAATAAATATATCGGCAGTTGAATTCCTAAATATCAGTGAAGTCCTAAATGTTTGGAGTACACTTTTTTATTTGGATAAACTATATAATTAACCAAACATCTTTACTATATATACATATAATACCATTACTTTTAAAATATTACATAAAATCTCAAAGTAATTACTTAATATACCACAACCATTTAAGATATATGATTCAACACAATATGAGAGATCCTCGCCTATAATCTCGCTTGTTCTCCAAATCAAACACTCTAACTTCTCCCCCAAATCTCTCTTAATAATCAAAATCTTCACACATTCTACCCCAATTTCTCTCTCCACAATCTTTCATCGTTATCTCCACAATCTTCAGTTTCTCTTGATTCTTGATTCGATGATGCCAAAGTTCTGTGATATATTGGTTTGTTTCTTCTGTTGATTGACCTAATTCCTCCTAGATTCTACCTCCCTAAAGATGAACCAATCTTATGGAATCAAGGCCTCTCCAAAGTCGCCAAAGCTTTCTTGAAGAAACAATCCAAAGAGAACCTCAAACTCGCCCGTCGCAACCGCCTTGACTCTGAGAAGAAAGATCAGTCCTCCACTCTTGGCCTCCTCGAACAGTCCCTCTACTTTTGATACATGTATTTTAGATACGTTGTATGAAATTTATACCAGATACATCAAATTAATACTAGATACACTAGATGAAATTGATATTGAATATTGTGTTTCTTTTCTTGTTCGCCTAAGTACTTATTGATAAGTCGATAATCTACCAACTTATTGATCCTATATCCATGAATTATTGCTATGTTTTGAATAGATTTAGAGGTTCTTATGGCCTTTATTGATGTCTATGCAGGTACTTTTGATAGATGATGATAAACAAGAAAACTGACCCAAAAAAAGCTCAAAAGGAGCGAAGTGTGAAGTGTTCGAAAAGGCTGAAGATTCTGATCGGAGATGCGGTGGCCATGCGACACGCACAGGCCGAGGTGCGAACCGCACCTCCTCCGCATGAGATCATATAGTAATTAAAGAGTCTGCCATAAGGTGCGGTCGCTGTGTGACGTGCACATCCTAAGGTGCGAACCGTACCTCCTCCGCACGAGATCATATAGTAATTAAAGAGTCTGTCATGAGGTGCGGTCTCTGTGCGACGTGCACATCCTAAGGTGCGAACCGCACCCCCTTCACATGGAACTCCCAATTCTAGTTGAAGTCACTGGTTCAACCGAAGGCATTGTGCGACGCGCACTTCAGGACGTGTGAACTGCACGTCATGCCGCACACATCCCGAAGGGCATTTTTGTCCTAATTTTTAGTGACATTTTGGGAAACTATAAAAGGCCTTTTCAGGCATAATTGTAAATAACTTTTATCATTCTGAATATTTTGAAGAGTTTTTAGCTTAGAGACCAAGTTTTTCACCTCCATTGAGAAGAGGGTTTCAATCTAATTCTCTTGGTTAACACTTGTGTACTCAAATTGAATCTAGAACTTGAGATATCTAATGGAAGGTATTTTGAATTACCCAGCTGGTATCTCTTTCTCTTTTACTATGAGTGGCTAAAATCTCTTGTCTAGGGGTGTATTGATGATGGGTGCTTAAGAAATGGGTGTGGGTGTTATCTATTCTTGCTTATAATTGCTTAATTGACGTGGGTATAGTAATTTCACTAAGTTTAATCCTAAAATTGGTGGTTGCAAATATTAATTTATATTACTTGATTATGTGATTTCTTGAGAAAGGATTTCATAGTTGTGGATGTGAAATTACTAGTGGGAACTTGGAATTCCACTCAGATTTGAGGCTAGAATAACTCTTATCGTTGGATTCTCCCATTTAAGAGTCTATGCTAGAGATGGTATGACTTCCCCCAAGCTAGATTGGTTGTTTATTGATCAAACCGATGATTCTCTAACCGGGATCATCAGATATAAGATTATTGATCGAGAGATAAGCAAATCTTACCCATGACCAATGCTATTCATATCATTAAGCGAGAATAGGTATGAATTGATAATCACCCTATCCCATAACCAAAGCCCCATCGGATATGCATCCCTAGTCATCTAGTCGACTTGGTACACCAGCTTTAGTTTTATTGCTTTTGAATTGAATTGCGATTATAGTGACAACATTCCCGATTCTCCCATTCTTTTACTTGTTGTTTTGAGCAATTACTCTCACCCTGAACTCAATCTATTATAATTGACATATAGCTACCCCAAGTCCCTTGGGTACGACCTCGACACTCGTTGGGTTTATAAATTTTATTTTGCTGCACGATCGCCATGGCCTCTTACTTAGAGAGCACAATTTGAGCGTTCATAAAAAATGACGCTGTTGACTTGAGTTGTTAGCTATTTTTGATTGTTGTTTTGAAGTCACCTCGAGAGTGCTTGCTTCTTTTACTTTTGTCTGTTAGTTGTGGTTGATTTCAGGTACACGTCGTTCAAACATCAATGCCTGTACTTTTCACTCCACCCAGTTGCACTTGAATTTACTATCGTGTCAGACTATAAGTTGGATTTTTGGGAGCCGAGGGAGCAATGGGTGTAACCCTCGCTAAAGAGATTGAGGATTGGTTAAAAAATGATGCACGGAGGAATAGAGAGTTATCAATCACTTCCATACTCCTGGAATTTATGGTATGGAGTATCTCAAATGAGCGAGTTGAAACCATTAGCACTATTGGTGCTCTTGGGGGGTATGAGAACAGTAGATGATGGTGAAAGTTCACATGATAGTAGTGATGAAATGCTTACAACTATTCACAAGGCGGGTTCCCATGTCAACCCTCATAGTTTGGGTAGATGTGAGCATGGGAATCAAGGTCGGAATGAACAATATGAAGACTCTAGAATGGAAAGTATGCTTGTGTAGGTGTTAGAAAATTAGGGGAAACCTACAGAGTCATTGAGGAGTTGAGCCATAACCTTGTAAATCTTGCCCAAATCATTCAATCACACTCCGTAGCCATTGAACGTCTTGAAGATAGAATGCTTTGGATGAATTCACAATTTAAATCTAGGCAAGCCAAGAATGAAGAAAGGGGTAGTGGTGTTGAGAGCTCCCTAGACCACGTTGAGGTTATAATGCCAATGATACGCAAGCCTCAGAAAATGAAAATTCGGGGAAATGGTTTGACCCAAGTTGTTCAACATGAGAGCATGGAGAATAAAGTTCTAAAACCATTCCCACTTGTCCGCCTCCATTCCCTCAATGACTTTTGCAAGAAAGAGTGGATGAGACTCTAAATAATTTTGAGTCTTCGTTGAAGAGAATCACCATCAATGTGCTTGCAAGCACCGCTTTTAACAAAATGCTCAAGCATGCCAAATTCGTGAAAGAATTATGCACCACTTGCAATTTAGAAGATGTTGGGGTAGTTCATCTATCTCCATTTAGTAGTGCGATTCTTGCGGGAAATTTCACTAATGAGGCGGTGTTGCCGGGTGTACACACGGTTTGTGATTCGAAGGGAGTTCACAAGTCCACTAGGCTGATGTGCGATGAAAACTCAAGTGTCAACTTGATATCATTGTCCACTTTCAAACGAATGGAGTTGGGGCAGCCCATTGACACAAACTTGGAGTTTGTCATGACAAAAAGGTCAATAAGGAGCCCTGTGGGAATCAGTTGTGACATTTTGATCAAGGTAGGGCAAATGGTGTACCCTGTGGACTTCGTGATACTTGATTGCAAAGGAGGCTTTGAGATACGCATCATCTTGGGGCATCCTAGCCTAAAAATAGGGCACACCTTGAGCAAAATGAACTTGGGAGAGTTAAAGTTTGCATTGAATGATGAGGAAGCCACCTTTGACATGAATAGATCTATGAGGAAACCAAGTGATCTCCAAACGCTGTTCACAGTTGAAAAAATTGAAGAAAGTGTCAATTTGCACATGAGAGAAGGATTCATTGATGAAGCCTTAGAAGCGGTACTATTAAATCATGATGGTGAAGGTATGGAGGAATTTGACGAGGTTTGTTGTGCTTTAGTGGGTATGGGATCTTACTCTTATCCCCCAAAGAAACTTGATCTCGACCTGAAGAATAGGAAAACCCCACCATCTAAACCCTCAATCATTAAACCTCCTATCTTGGAGCTCAAACCATTGCCTTCCCATTTGAAGTATGCATACTTGGGTGCTAACGAGACCTCGTCGGTCGTTATTTCCAACAAACTAAGCAACAAGCAAGTGGAAGCCTTGCTCAAAGTGTTAAAGAAGCATATCAGAGCTCTAGGGTGGACCATAGCGGATATCAAAGGTATACCTCCGAGAATATGCACACATAAAATAAACTTCCAAGAGGAAAGCATTTCTTCTATTGAGCACCAATGACAGCTTAACCCACCAATGCAAGAGGTGGTAAAGAAAGAAATCATTAAATGGTTGGACGAAGGAGTGGTCTTTCCCATATTCGATAGCACTTGGGTGAGCCCAGTGCAATGTGTGCCAAAGAAAGGAAGAATCACCGTGGTTCCTAATGAGAAAGACGAGTTGATTGTACTTAGACCGGTGAACAGTTGGAGAGTATGCATGGATTATCAGAAATTAAACTCATGGAAGGAAAAATACCACTTTCCTCTCCCGTTCATGGATCAGATGCTATACCGGTTGTCGGGACGTGGCTTCTATTGTTTTCTAGATGGTTACTCTGGATACAATCAAATCTTAATTGCTCCAAAAGATCAAGAAAATACCACTTTCACTTTCCCATATAGAACCTTTGCCTTCAAGAGGATGCCCTTTGGACTTTGCAATGCTCCGACCTCTTTCCAAAGGTGTACGATATCGATATTCTCGGATATAGTGGAATATACTATGGAAATTATCATGGATAACTTTTCTATTATTGGAGATGAGTTTAGCGATTGTCTAGAGCATCTAGAGGAGGTACTTAAAATATGTGAGGAGATAAATTTGGTGTTGAATTGGGAAAAATGTCATTTCATGGTGAAGGAAGGGATAGTCTTAGGGCACAAGATCTCCGAAAAGGGGCTTGAAGTTGATCAAGCCAAAATCGAGGTTATATCAAAACTACCTCCTCCGAAAACTGTGAAGGGCGTCCGAAGTTTTCTTGACCACGCCAGATTCTATAGGAGTTTTATCAAAGACTTCTCAAGGGTAGCCTACCCTTTATGCAAACTATTAGAAAAAGAGGCCAAATTTGACTTTGATGATCAATGCATGAAGGTATTCCTCACCTTGAAAGAAAATCTAACCTCTACTCCTATTATCATCTCTCCAGATTGGTCAAAACCATTTGAGATTATGTGCGATGCCAGTGGCGTAGCTTTAGGGGCGGTGCTTGGCCAACGAAGAGAAAAGCTTTTCCACCCAATCTATTATGCGAGTAAGACCTTGAACACAACCCAAACTAACTACACCATTACAGAGCAAGAATTATTGGCTGTGGTATTTGCTTTTGAGAAATTTTAAGCATATCTCTTGGGGACTAAGGTAGTGGTGCACACTGAACATGCAACTCTCAGATATTTGATGACAAAGAAAGATGCTAAACCCCAATTAATCTGATGGGTGTTACTTCTTCAGGAGTTTAATTTTAAGGTGAAAGACCGGAGGGTGTGTGAAAATCAAGTGGCTGACCACTTATCGTGTTTGGAAGAAGAAGGAAGGCCTGTGGGGGAGCTTGAAATCAATGACTCATTCTCGGATAAGTAAATTTTAGCTGCTTCTCATGATTTTACGCCTTGGTTTGTAGATTTTTTCTAATTACTTGGCAAGCAATCTACTTCCAGAAAGATTGAACTTGAATCAAAAAAAGAAATTCCTCTACGACATTCGAAAATATTATTAGGATGAGCCCTACTTGTTCTGAATTTGTGCCGATGGGATGATACGTAGGTGTGTACCAGAAATTTAAATGTTACCCATTCTTAGAGCATACCATTCGTCACCCGTTGGTGGACACTATGGAGGAATGGACACGGCCTCTAAAGTGTTGCAAAATGGGTTCTATTGGCCCACCTTGTTCCAAGATTCCCATGATTTGGTAAAGGAGTGTGACAAGTGTCAACCTGGAGGAGGCATATCTCGACGTCACGAGCTTCCACTAACACCTATGCTCGAGGTAGAATTGTTTGATGTATGGGGTATCGATTTCATGGGACCCTTCACAAGCTCACATGGGAACACCTATATTCTAGTGGCTGTGGACTACGTGTCTAAATGGGTCGAAGCGGTGGCTTTACCTAATAATGAGGGGAGAAGTGTGACTGTTTTTCTCAAAAAGCACATCTTTGCGAGGTTTGGCACCCCTCGTTCCATCATTAGTGATGGAGGATCGCACTTTTGTAACAAGTTGTTTAGCATACTACTTGAGAAATACGGTGTCAAACACAAAGTGGCCACCCCCTACCATCCACAAACGAGCGGGAAAGTTGAGGTATATAACCGGGAGATTAAGTCCATCCTGTCAAAGTCGGTGAATGTTCACCAAACAGATTAGTAACACAAGTTAGATGATGCACTATGGGCATATAGGACAACTTATAAGACCCCAATTGGAATGTCCCCCTATCAATTGGTCTTTTGGCAAGGCTTGTCATCTCCCGGTCGAATTGGAACACAAAGCTTTGTGGGCCTTGAAGAAGCTAAACTTAGACTGGGAGAGATCCGCTCATGCGAGTAGAGGATCTCAATGAAATGGATGAATTCTAGATGCGAGCTTATGAAAGTGCCTCTATATACAAGTCCCAAATGAAGCGATATCATGATCAACAAATCTTAAGGCGTGAATTCCACCCGGGAGATTGGGTGCTCCTATTCAATTCTAGACTTCAGCTTTTTCTGAGAAAGTTAAGGTCCAAATGGTCGGGTCCTTTCAAAGTGCATCAAGTTTATCCCAATGGAGCAATAGATTTGGAGAATGAGGATGGTTAGATATTCAAGGTCAATGGGCAATGAGTGAAGAAGTACTTGGGCATTCCAGAGGAAAGTGCAATAGTAGAAGACATTTACTTGGATGATCCTTGAGAGGGAGGTACCTTAGTCGAGATGTGACGTTAAACCAAGCGCTTCTTGAGAGGCAACCCAAGCACTTTTTCCTTATACGTTTTCTTGCTTTCTGGTTTTATTTTGTATGTTGTTTTTGTTAGCCTTGTAGTTTGGTGTCAAGCCAAAGATATGGGAGCAATAATTAGATGGTGTGATGCTTCATGCTGTCGCACCACAGAGGGTGCGCATCGCACAACAGGTCGCAGATGCTTATCAGAAGGCTGACAGATCAGACCACACAATGTGCTATTGGTGTGCGATCGCATGAGAAGCTGTGCGCGTCGCACACAAGGTTCGCACTTCATAGCAGAAGCCTGGTAGTTTTTCTAAAATTTCACACTGCTATGAGATCGCTAGGGCATTTCACACAACTCAGAGTGTGGGTCGCACAGCCTGCGCACAAGCAACAAGCAGAGTGAAATTTAACATGGCTGTGTGACTGAGATGTGGTCGCATCACCTGCAGTGCACTTCGCACAGCCACCTCAGGGAGTTCTCTACCTTCTCTAGCTAATATCATTGGGGACAATGCTCCGTTTCGGTTGGGGGTGCTTATATGTCGCCTTGTTAATAGTAGTTTAGAAATAAACTCTGAGGGTATTCTTAATACCACGATTCTTTTCCAAGGAGCAAGAATTTTAATTATTTTCTTTTGTTTTTGTGTGTCGAACCGGGTTGGTGTTTCGCTATGATAGATTGAGAGTCAACTTTGTTAAGGGAAAATGCCAAGTTTTAGCTTAGAATTGAGTCCATAGTTGCTTGTCTCGAAATGGGCCCACTAAAAAATTTCTCGTGGCAAATTATTTTGAAAATAAAAGAAAGAAGGGAAATGAATTTTTAAGGAAAAACATTCTCTTGTCATGACTTGCACACTCCTGCTTTGGCTTGATTGACTCACAAACGAGTGTGTAATGAACTCAGAATAACTTGTCAAAAAATCATTTGCCCCAATTGATTGTGAGACTAATGAAAGAAGTATGATGCCTGGTGTGGTGAGGCTTTACCTTGATTCTTGTGCATAAGTGTCATCTAGAACTTGCCCCGAATGTGATTCAAGGCAAAATTCTAGGTGTGACCGAGCTTGGAAGATGACCTTAGGCCCTTTTTGACAGATGACCTTAGGCAAAATTACTCTCACCTTGAACTCAATCCATTACAATTGATATATAGCTACCCTAAGGCCCTTGGGTACGACCCCGGAAATCGTTGGGTTTATAAATTTTATTTTGCTGCACGATCGCCGTGGCCTCCTACTTGGAGAGCACGATTTGAGCATTCATCACTTATCTATACACAAATAAAAGTATCAAAAGTTCTGGCAGGGCATCTTTGCTACTAGATACATATGTTTTGAATATAAGGTATGAAATTGATATTGGATACATCAAATTAATACTAAATACATATAAGCAAATACATGAAATTTATACTAGATACATATAGATAAATAAAACTAATACTAGATACATATAAACAAATACATGAAATTAATACTAGATACGTATAAACAAATACACTAAAATTTGATAGATACATCAAATTAATGAATTTATTATTTTAAAGAGTAATAAAAATAAAATTAATCAAATTACATAACCAAGATACATGTTCCCGTTAATCCCTTGATTTCCACCTTATATTAAGTGATTTTGTTACTTAAAATATCTCAGTTATCGAAATTAGTTACACATGTATCTAAGATACAAGTTTTGACACAACAAATACACGGGTCCTATTGAAATTAGTGATAAAACTAAAATATTTAAAACTAGTGATTCAGACAGTAATTAGGCATCAAATTAGTGTGTTTTATATTTTTTACACTTTTTATTTCGGCAAAAAAGATCTAGACAATCAAAATGATATATTTATAGTAAATTGGGACACTTAAATATTATAAAAATAATTAATTAATACTTTGAGAAAAATATTAAATGACAATTTTGTCTATTATAGAGTCTTTTAATAAATGATAAAAAGTTCAATCAATATTTCTAAGAGACTTCATGCTTTTAATATAATACAGATAAACTAGTTTAGTACAAAACTACATCATATCTCACTTAATGCTAATTCATATCTCTTGTTAATTCCTGCAATATATTCTAAATTTTTTCTTCCTAATCGGTTAAACACAATCACTTTTTTCTTTTTTAACCAAGAAATGAACCTGACTTTGATAAAAAAAATTATTTCTACAAAAACTCGCACGATTCAGATGAATCATGAGCTAACCATTCATTGTCACAAGGAGATCAATGACCTTCTTGAAAAATGCATCATTTCTCCTAGCAAGTCCCCTTGGAGTTGTGCCACTTTTTATGTCAACAAAAGCTCTGAGATTGAACAAGGTGTCCTTCATTTAGTCATTAATTACAAATCTTTAAACACTGCTCTTCGTTGGATTAAGTACCCTATTCCAAACAAGAAATATTTACTTCAACGACTTTATAATGCTATAATTTTTCCAAACTTTGACTTAAAATTTATTCACATATAAATAAATAATCTTTTAAAAATTTGTTATGAAATATACCTTTATTTTTATTAATTACATTTGTATTACCTGCATTGAAATAAATTTATAAAGTTATCACGTAACCGTTTTTGTTATTATTAATAAAATTAAATTTTTATTATGTTCATTAATTTCATTATAAAATTTCATTAGCTTTTAAATACTCAATCGATATTTTTTTCCTCTTCTTTTTTGATGAAAATAATATTTTTATAGACAATTTATTACATAGATTAAAAAACAAAAATATCATAATTTTTAAGGAAGTAAAAAAAGAGACAAAGATTGATAATGTAAGGGTAGAATAGACATTAAGAAAAGTCAATCAGGAAAAAATCGGGAGAATGACTATCTTTCAAAGTTGAGGGGGGGGGGAGATTTGATTTTTAAAGCAAAATTGGGGGAGTGTAAACGATTTTCACCCATTCTATTATGGTTGAAATATTTTTTTTTATAATTGATTAACAAAAAAAATTGCACGTACTTTCTTGTGAATATTTGTCACGACCCGATTTCTCGGTCATGATGGCACCTACAACCCCCCAGTAGGCAAACCAATTCCCGTAGCTTGGAATGGTCAGTAATGGGCTACTATCAAACAAATGAGCGGAAGAACCAGTTTAAATAGCGGAATCAAAGGCAATATGTAAAGAAAGTGAACAACAGGAATATAGA
Source organism: Jaltomata sinuosa (assembly GCA_003996215.1). NCBI lineage: Eukaryota > Viridiplantae > Streptophyta > Magnoliopsida > Solanales > Solanaceae > Jaltomata > Jaltomata sinuosa. The sequence goes on from QJPP01003562.1 coordinate 192,823, forward strand.
TAACATATATGCGGAAGCTAAACCGAACCCCAAAAATATGGTATCATAGTATAGAGCCGAATCTACATATAAGAGTATAAAGGATCCAAAATAATACATACACAAATGTCTCTGAGTAGTAACAGAGCACATAATACAAAAGATAAACTAAAGCTAAGCTCCGGCCCCCAAGAGCTCACCCTCAGTCTCAAGTATCCCCAAAACAGCTCCTCGCACGAGTCTCCAACAAGCTAACGGCATGGCCCACACTAGGATCTGGACCAGAAGATGCAGAGTGTAGTATGAGCACCATATGAGAAGAAAAACGTACCCAGTAGGTATCATAGGCCGACTGGGCACATATAAGGTAAAAGAGTAGTAACATACAAAATAGAAGCAAATAGTCACCGACATCAACGAAGAATTACATATAAATTAGCCAAGAGGGAAGACAGCAAATTACAACATACAAGGCTAGCAAGTAGAATATATACAACAGGCACAGGTGAAAGTAAGAAATGATGCACCTGGGATCCTTGCAACAACAATATATATATAAGAGGTTTTAGAAAAGTAGGCGGTATACCGGTAACCTCAAATGGATAGAGAAGGAGAGAAAAGATAATGATAATCATGCTCGAATATAAGACACGATAACCCAAATAATCCTTCTAATCTCAAGTCCAGAGTTAACAGCGGAAACCCAAGCCCAAGTTAATCAATATCCGAAGTCATAAGAACCACAATAGGAACCACTAGTGCAAAATAGTAACCATAAGTCTACCTATAGTCCCACGGACGCCCATACCCCCGAGGAACACAAACAAGTGAGGACAAACCCTCCGGCATCCCATACTACTGGAGCGTATAATCAGCAAACAACAAACAAGGGTGGAACCTCACACAAATGAATGGTATGACATGCCATGATAAGCGGAGAGTGATAGTAGTATCGTATGTTAACCGCTTCCAGCATCCTGTAAGGCCCAGAAGACAGGATCCATGGAAGGTCACACCCGTATACCTCTACTACGCCGTATACCCTCTCTCCGGCACTCGTGGCACGTAGCCCTTGGTCCGGAACGACAAGGTCCATGGAGGCCCCCGACCAACATACTAGATTCCCCGTAATCTCAAAAATCCCCAAGTAAAGCTGCCCGGAGAGTATCCAGGTCTAAATCAGTAAGTCAAATAGTCCTAGCGCCCAGCCCCGCGGAGTCTAGCATCACCCCGAAAGTTGGAGTAAAACAAGTCTAGCGCTCGACCCCGCCGAGTCTATTATAAGTGAAAATAGTGATAAAATATCCTTTAATTCCTCCTTACCTCAAGAAGATCCATTAAGACGGTACCAAATCCCTTTCAATCATTTTATCGAAAATGAGCCCCACGGGCCATGTAAGGTTTTGAAGTTCAGCAATAGTAGGCCCAAAGCCAAAAACGTAGTAAAATCATGAAAAAATTCCCTATATATGCATGATGAATGGTATACACAATCACAACAGTGGCCCCCAACCCACAATCAACCTATCGGCTCTGCACAGGCTCCAATCATTCTACAACACAGATAGCCAGCTTTATAACAGTAATGACGATGCCCAGGACTCACAGACATTCCCATATAACCCACCATATATGTTCCAGAGTCAAAGCAAGGCCACACAGGACCACAAGGGTGATAATATCATCTATAGCAAATACTACAACCATCGAAGGAAGAAAAGGAAGCAGACCTGAATAAAGCGGTCAAGGTCTGTGGTACCAACTAGTAAACCCAACCCAAGGATGCCCATTAATACAATTTTATTCTATATATGCGAAGTCTAAAGAGTTTAAATCAAAACCTACCTATCGTCCGACGACAAGCTGATGGGATAATGATATCCAAGCCCGAATTGCTCTGAGAGGCCCCGAATAATAGTCAAACTATCAAAATCATAAATAACACATTAAAAAAAGTCTAACGACACTCATAAAGCTATAAAAATAGTCGGGATGAAATTTGTGTCACCAGTGGGCCCGTGGGCCCCGTAACCCAAAACTAAAAATGAAAGTGCCCAAAATGATCACATAACCATGGGAGTACATGCCCAAAAAATCAAGAAAATTGGGCAAGGATTTCGAGCTAAAACAGCCCCGAAATGTCAAGAGCTCAAAGAGGGAAATTTATGAATAAAACCAAAAATTGGTAAGAATCACCTACCACAACGAGAGGAACGAGCTACAAGAGTGAGTTCCATGAAACCCATGAATCATGCAATCACCCGGAAACATAATCTACAAGCAAAAAGCAAGCTTTGAGAAGATGTCATCAATGTTGATTTTTAACAATGGAGAAGACAACATTGGGAAAGGAAGAAAACTTACCACAACGCAACCGGAGCAAGAGTTATCGAGGGAACAAAAAATTCTCGAAGGAGAGAACTGGTTAGAGCAATTTTTGAGAGAGTTTTGGTGCTTTGGTGTTGAGGGAAATGAAGAAAGATGGCTGGAAAAATGAAGGGAAAAGTATTTATACTGCCTAGGGGTCCTTCATCGCGATCGCGAAGGGACCTCTCGCGGTCGCGAGGACCACACTGGCTAGACCATTGCGATTAAGAGGACTAGCCACACGATCGCGAAGAACATAGGAGGGAAATCCTCATCGCAGTCGCGACAAGGGACATCACGATCGCAAAGAAAAAGGGACCAGGTGCTTCATCGCGATCGCGAAGGCAGAGGCTCTCAATCGCGATTAAGGCCTAAGGCCTGCACCTGCAACAACCAAAAACCTGCAATATTTCTAAAACTCTATGGGGCATTTCGGGCACGATCGAAAATCGATACTCAAAACCAATAATGCTAATAGAGTGGAAACGATGTTCCGGACTCAACAAAATCGGCAAAACTTCCATACGAGGTCATTTTGGAGTAATGTTGACCCAAGTCAACACTAACCAATAAGCAACCAAACACTCAAAATGAGCCTGACACACCCGGGGACTGAACCAAACACCTACCTAACCCAAACTCGACATTCCAGAGCTGATGGAATCGTCGAATTTTGAATCTGATGCTCCTATCATTGAAAGCTGACCCAAATTACACTTTCAACTCCAAAGGGTCTGAAAACAGAGAAAGAAACCCAAAACTCTCACCGAAAGTCCCCAGGTCTCAACTGAAGGTCCAACTAGACCAAACTCAACACTCCAGAGCTAACAAAACTGTCAGAATTTGATTCTGAGAACATTAGCTAAGAATGTTGGCCAAAGTCAACAATATTCTAAGTTTAAGCTCTAAAATAGGCAAATGGCCAAAACGACCAAACGAACGACTAGGGCACCGAACTACTAATCCCATCAATCTATAAATGAATTGGGGCTGCTACAGGATAGCTCTAACAGTACAAGAAAAGCGTTAGTCTAGTCGACCCTACTTATCGGGTCATCACAATATCCACTACTAAAAAGACTTTCATCCTCGAAAGTCGACCCTACTTATCGGGTCATCACAATATCCACTACTAAAAAGACTTTCATCCTCGAAAGTCAATAAGAAGGGAGTACCTGAAGGCTCGAACAACTACAAATACTGAGCTTGCAACTCACTCTCAGTCTCCTAAGTAGCCTCCTCGATCAGACGATGCCTCCACTAAACTTTCACAACCTAAATCTCCCTAGATCTCAATCTCTCGATATCTCTGGCCAGAATAGCTATCAGCTCCTCACCAAAGGATAAACTCTAATCTAACTAGATCGAATCCCAATGCAATCCATGAGACTTATCTGGAATATACCGGCGTAACATTAAGACATGAAATACAGGATGTATGGCTGAAAACATTAGAGACAAAGCTAACATGTAGGCAACACTACCAACCCTTTGAAGAATCTCAAACGGCCCAATGAATCTAGGGCTAAGCTTACCCCACCGACTGAATCTCATCATGCCCTTCATGGGTGATACTCAAAGGAATACCAAGTCACCAACACTGAACTCCAAGGCACGAAGTCTACGATCACCATAGCTCTTATGCCTACTCTGAGCTGCTCAAAGTCTATCCTGAATCACACAGACTCGGTCTAAGGAATCTCGAAATAAATTTGTACTTTGCGGTCTAGACTTTAAACCATCAAACCAACCAATCGGCGATCTGCAATGCCTACCATACAAAGCCTCGAAAGGTGCTATACTGATGCTCGAATAAAAGTTTTTATTATAAGAAAACTTGGCAAAAGGCACAAACTAATCCCATGAACCTCGAAAGTCAAGAACATATGCCAGAAGCATGTCCTCCAGGACCTGAATAGTCCTTTTGGACTGGCCATCTGTTTGAGGGTGGAAAGCAGTACTAAGCTGAACCTCTGTACCCAAATCTCGCTGAATCTCTCTCAAAAACTGAGATGTGAACTGAGTGCCGCGGTCTAAAATGATAGAAGCTGGGACCCCATACAACTGAACAATCTCATGAAGGTAAATCTGGACTAACCTCTCTGCACTGTAAGAAGTCTAAACTGGTAAGAAATATGCTGACTTAGAAAGCCTATCAATAATTACCCAGATGGAATCAAATCCCCGAGAAGTACGAGGTAAACCAACCACGAAATCCATAGTAATCCCTTCCCACTACCACTCAGGAATAGGAAGTCACTGCATCAAACCACCAGGTCTCATGTGCTCGAACTTCACCTCCTGACAGTTCAAGCATCGAGATACAAACTCCACTACGTCCTGCTTTATACCACTCCACCAGTAAAGCTGTCTCAAGTCTCTATACATCTTTGCTGCGCCAAGATGAATAGAGTATCTCGAACAATATGCCTCACAAAGTATCAACTAAACCAAATCTCCAACCCTCAGAACACAAAGATGACTATCGAACCTCAAAATGCCATCAGAACCCAATGTAGCCCAGCTAGCGTCACCCCAAACTACCTGATCACGAAGGTCACACAATCTCTGATCCTCAAACTATCGGCTCTGAATTTGATCAACTAGAGTAGAACGAACCTCAATACTGGCAAGAATCATGCTAGGATCCGACAAGTCAAGCCTAACCAAATGGTCACCAAGGACTGAATGTCCAAGGCCGATGGTCGCTCAAAAATGAAAAGTGAAGATAGGCTGCCCATACTTACCGCCTTTCGATGCAAGGCATCCGCAACCACGTTTTCCTTGCCCAGATGATATAAAATGGTGAAATCATAGTCCTTCAGTAGCTCAATCCATCTCCTCTGCCTTGAGTTTAGCTCTCGGTGACTCGTAATGTACTGAAGATTGTGATGATCGGTGAATATCTCACAATAAACCTAATATAAATAGTGCCTCTAGATCTTGAGTGCAAAGACTACCACCGCCAACTCCAAGTCATGAGTGGGGTAGTTGTGCTCGTGAACCTTCAACTGCCTTGACGCATATGCTATCACTCAAACCTTCTGCATCAATACATAACAAAGATCGACCCCAGAAGCATCACAATACATGGAGAAACTCTGACCCTCAACCGGCAAAGTCAATACATGAGCTGAAGTCAACAAGGCCTTAAGCCTCTGGAAGCTATCCTCGCACTGATCTGACCATTGAAATGGAACATCCTTCCTTTTCATCATAGTCAAGGGTGATGCTATGATAGAAAATCCCTCAATGAACCGTCTGTAGTACCCGGCAAACCCAATAAAGCTGCGAACCTCAGTAGGAGTAGTAGGTCTAGGCCAATCTCGCACCACTGAAATCTTACCCGGATCAACTCTAATCCCATCCTTAGACACGACGTGTTCTAGGAATGCAACTGACTCAAGCTAAAACTCACACTTTGACAACATGGCATAAAGTCGATGGTCTCTCAAAGTCTGAAGTACAGTCCTCAAGTGCTGCTCATGCTCATCTCTACTCCAGGAGTATACCAGGATGTCTTCTATGAAGACTATCATGAACGAGTCCAAATACGGGCTAAGCACCCTGCGCATCAACTCCATGAAGGCTGCGGGGGAATTAGTTAACCCAAAAGACATCACCAAGAACTTATAATGGCCATAACGTGTCCTGAATACTGTCTTAGGGATGTCCTCCACCCTAATCCTCAACTGGTGGTAGCCTGACCTCAAATCAATCTTCGAAAACACGGCTGAACCCTGAAGCTGATCAAACAAGTCATCAATCCTCAGCATCGGATAACTATTCTTCACTGTCACCTTATTCAACTGTCGATAATCAATACACATCTGCAATGACCCATCTTTCTTCTTCACAAACAAGATAGGATCACCCCAAGGAGACATACTTGGCCTAATAAACCCCTTAGCTAACAAATCCTAGAGCTTCTCCTTAAGCTCTCTCAACACAACAGGAGCTATACGGTAAGGAGAAATAGAAATGGGCCTGGTTCCCAACTCTAACTCAATATCAAAGTCTATACCTCTCTCAGGTGTAAGGCCTGACAGGTCAGTAGGAAATACATCTAGGAAGTCTCTAACCACAGGAACAGACTCAGGAGATGAAGGGTCAGTACTAGCATCTCGAACATATGCTAGATAGGCTAAACACCCACGAGAAATCAGCTTCCTAGCTGGAAGAGAAGAGATGATCCTATACAATGCGTGGCGAACCGAACCCTACCACACAACTGGGGATACACCAAGCACCACTATGGTTACGGTCTTGGTATAGCAATCCAAAACCACAAGGTGAGGGGATAACCAGTCCATGCCCAGTATCAAATCAAAGTTCAACATATCAAGAATCATTAAATCACCCCAAAGTCTCCAAATCACCAACAAATATCATACAAGATCTCACAATCTGATCCACTACTAAAGAATCTCCTACAAGGGTCAAAACAGATACAAGTGCAGATAATAACTCACTAGCCAACCCCAAACAAGGCAAAAAGTAGGCAGACACATATGAACATGTAGATCAGGATCAAATAAAGCCATAGCAGACTGACGACACACACACAGCATCTGAGGCCTCTGCCTCTGGTCTCCCAAGGACCGCATAGAACTGACGATGACCACTACCTAACCAACTTCCATCCCTACCACCTATCCTACCTTGTGGGCTACCACCTCTACCTTGACTTCCACCTCCTTGAGCCGATGGCTGAACTGAGCGAATAGGCTGAGCCGGCGGAGCGGCTGGCTGAACTGTACCCCACTGAGGGCAATCTCTGGCAAAATGGCTGCTGACTCCACACTCATAGCAAGGCCCTGATGGCCCACCCTGTTGAGATGAAACCACTAAACCTGTGTCGCCATCGCGGCCTGATGCCCCAGAAGTAGTACCTCTCGAAGACTGACTACTGTGACCACACTGACTTCTCTAACCCTGCTCAAACTGAGAACCAGAAGACTAAAGTGAAGCCTGAATCAGTCGACTAGACTAACCCTGGTGCTCTTGCGGCTGATAACCTCGACCCTACTTATTGGTACCCCTATGTCCCCGAACTGACTAAAGATCCAGTGTAGCTACCCTAATGTCGAGGCCTCTTATCTCCGGTCCCGGAGTCCTGACGACGCAAATCCTCTACAGTACTGGCATAGTCTGCAATAGCCTGGAATGAACGACCACTAGCAACCAATATACCTGCTGGTTCTCTAAACTCCCTCCGTAGACCCCAAACAAACCTACGGACTCTGTCAAACTCGGTAGGCATAATCATGGCCCCAAATTGACCAAGCTCATGGAAATGGGTCTTATACTCTGAGACGGTCATAGCATCCTGAGTAAGTCTAGTGAACTCCTCTCTCTGATGCTCTCTGTCGCTCTAAGGTAATAACTTGTCCATGAAGGCCTCATAGAACTTGGACCAAGTCAAAGAAGGTGACGACGATGGTCTGCAAGTAACCTGGGCCCTCTACCATAACTTCGCTGAGCCCTCCAAGTGATATGTAGTATAGACAACCTTGTGAGTCTCCAACAAACCCAAATGATGCAACGTCACCTCACAAGTAGTAATAAAATCATGTGGGTCCTTCCCAGAAGTACCAGCAAACCTCGGAGGTGCCAATCTCAAGAATCTACCCAACGCCTTTTTCTCCGGCTCTTTCATAGCTGGGCGAGGAGCAAGAGGTTGTGCCACTGATGGGACCAAAATAACCTCAGCACGGGGAGCTGTAGTAACAGGCTGTGCTCCTGAACTCAGTACACCCAGGGCTTCCCTCTGAGCGGATGTCTGTGCTGCCTCAGAAGGCCGCTCTCCAATCATACCTAACAACTATAATAGTAAACCCCAGATATCTGAAGACTGGGCTGGGGCTGAAGCTGGCACTGGAGCTGGTGGTACCTGGGCTTCCCCCTGGTCCATATGCTGCTCGGAAGCAAACTCTAGCTCATAATTATACTCGAACTCTCTCTCAACTCTAGCAGCTCTAGCAGGTGTCGATGCTCGGGGACGTCCTCGACCCTTACCTCTACGACCTCCTTGGCCCTTAGCTGGAGTCAGAGGCTCGTCTCTGCCTAACACCGACAATCTCGTATGAGCTATCTGCGGAAGAATGAACGAGAAAAAGTGAGATTTCAAGAAACTCCCAAGGATTACGCACGATACAGAAGAAAATAAGAGAGTCATATTTCCTAAGATGTCACTATAGCCTCCCGAAGATTGAGTACGGACGTCTCCTCTCTAATTCGTAGGACTCTACTAGACATTGGCTTCTGTACTGATGATACCGGTGAACCTAGTGCTCTGATACCAAGCTGTCGATGGCATCTACAACCCACCAGTAGGTGAACCAATTCTCTAGCCCATAACGGTCAGTAATGGGATACTATCTAACAAATGAGCGGAAGAACCAATTTAAATAGCAAAAGCAAAGGCAATAAGTAAGAAAGTGAACTATAAGAATATATATAACATATATGCGGAAGCTAAAATGAACCCTAAAAAATCTGGTATCATAGTATAGAGCTGGATCTATATATAAGGAGTACAAAGGATCCAAAATAATACATACACAAATGTCTCCGAGTAGTAACAGAGTACATAATACAAAATATAAACTAAGGCTAAGATCCAGTCGCCAAGAGCTCACCCTCAGTCTGAAGTATCCCCAAAACAACTCCTCGCACGAGTATCCAATGAGCTAACGGCGATGGCCCACGCTAGGATCTGCACTAGAAGATGCAGAGTGTAGTATAAGCACCAAATGTGAAGCAAAAGGTACCCAATAGGTATCATAGGCTGACTGGGCATATATAAGGTAAAAGAGCAGTAACAGACAAAATAGAAACAAATAGTCACCGACATCAATGAAGAAGTAAACAAAAACTAGCCCAGAGGGAAGACAACAAATTACAACATACAAGGCTAGTAAGTAGAATATATATAATAGGCACAGGTAAAAGTAAGAAATGATGCACTTGGGATCCTTGCAACAACAATATATATAAGAGGTTTTAGAAAAGTAGGCGGTATACCGGTAACCTCAAATGTATATAGAAGGAGAGAAAAAATAATGATAATCATTCTCGAATATAAGACACGATAACCCAGATAAGCCTACTAATCTCAAGTCCAGAGCTAACAACAGAAACCCAAGCCCAACTTAATCAATATCCAAAGTCATAAGAACCACAATAGGGACCACTAGTGCGAAATAGTAACCATAAGTCTACCTACAGTTCCACGGTCTCCCATACCCTCGAGGAACACAAACAAGTAAAGACAAACTTTCCGGCATCCCATACTACCGGAGCGTACAATCAGCAAACAACAAACAAGGGTGGAACCTCACACAACTAAATGGTATGATATGCCATGCTAAGCCAAGAGTGATAGTAGTACCATATGTTACCCGCTTCTGACATCCTATAAGGCCAGAAGACAGGATCCATCAAAGGTCACACCCGTATACCTATACTACGCTGTATGCCCTGCTTCCAGCACTCGCGATACGTAGTCCCTGGTCCAGAATGGCAAGGTCCATGGAGGCCCCCGACCAATATACTAGATGCCCCACAATCTCAGAAATCCCCAAGTAAAGCTGCCCAGAGAGTATCCAAGTCTAAATCAGTAAGTCAAATAGTCCTAGCGTACGACCCCACCGTGTCTAGCATCACCCCGAAAGTTGTAGTAAAACAAGTCTAGCTCTCGACCTCGTCGAGTCTAGTATAAGTAGAAATAGTGATAAAACATCCTTTAATTCCACCTTACCCCAAGAAGATCCATTAAGATGGTACCAAACCACTTTTCAATCATTTTTACCGAAAATAGGCCCCACGGGCCATGTAAGGTTTAGAAATTCAGCAATAGTAGGCCCGAAGCCAAAACCATAGTAAAATCATGAAGAATTCCCTCTATATGCATGATGAATGGTATACACAATCACAACAGTAGCCCCCATCCCACAATCAACCTATCCGCCCTGCACAAGCTTTAATCATTCTACAACACAGATAGCTAGCTCTATAACAATAATAAAGATGCTAGGGACTCACAAACATTCCCATATAACCCACCATCTATGTTCCAGAGTCAAAGAAAAGCCATATAGGATCACAAAGGTGATAATATCATCTATAGAAAATACTACAACCATCGGAAGAAGAAAAGGAACCGGACCTGAATAAAGCGGTCAAGGTCTGCGGTACCAACTACTAAACCCAACCCAAGGATGCCCATTAATACATTTTTATTCTATATATGAGAAGTCTAAAGAGTTTAAACCGTAACCTACCTATCGTCCAATGACAAGCTTCTGGAACAACAATATCCAATCCCGAATTGCTCCGAGAGGCCCCGAACGATAGTCAAACTATCAAAATCATAAATAACACATTAAAACAAGTCTAACGACACCCATAATGCTATAGAAATAGCTGTACCGAAATTCAGGTCACCGACAGGAATGTGGGCCCTGCAACCCAAAACCAAAAATGAAAGCACCCAAAATGATCACCATGACCATGGGAGTACATGCCTCAAAAACCACGCTAGCTAGACGATCGCGAGGACTAGCCACGCAGTCGCGAAGTACAGAGGAGGGAAGGCCTCATTGCATTCGCGATAAGGGATGTCACAATCCCAAAGAACATGGGACCAGGTGCTTCATCGCAGTCGCGAAGGCAGAGGCTTGCAATCGCGATTAAGGCCTGAGGCCTGCACCCGCAACAACCAAAAACCTGTAATATTTCTAGAACTCTACGGGGAATTCCGGGAATGATCATAAACCGATACCCAAAAACCAATAATGCTAACAGAGTGAAAATGACATTTAAGACTCAATGAAATTGACGAAACTTCAATACGAGGTCGTTCCGGAGAAATGTTGACCCAAGTCAACACTAACCAATAAGCAACCAAACACTCGAAATGAGCCCGGCACACTCGGGACCTAAACCAAATACCTACCCAACCCAACCCAAACTCGACATTTTAGAAGCTGATAGAATCGTCAGATTTTGAATCTGATGCTCCGATCATCAAAAGTTGACCCAAGTTACACTTTCAACTCCAAAGGGCCTAAAAATAGAGAAAGCAACCCAAAACCCACACCGAAAGTCCCCAGGCCTCAATTGAAGGTTCAACAAGACTAAACTCAATGCTCTGAAGCTAATGGAATTGTCAGAATTTGATTCTGAGTACGTTAGCTAAGAATGTTGATCAAAGTCAATGATATTCTAAGTTTAAGCTCTAAAACAGGCAAACGGCCAAAATGACCAAATGAACGACCAGGGCACCAAACTACCAGTCCCAGCAAGCTATAAATGACTTAGGTCCGCTATAGGATAGCTCTAATAGTATAAGAAAAGCGTAAAATGAAAATGACCAGAAGGGTTATCACAATATTATGTATAATGTGTTAATATATTAAAATTGAGATATTTTTTGAAAAGTCTGATAAGTCGGTAATCTACCAACTTATTGAGCCTAAATCCATGAATTATTGCTATATTTTGATTAGATTTAGAGGTTCTTATAGCCTTTATTGATGTTTATATAGGTACTTTTGATGAATGATGAGAAATAAGGAAATGGACCCAAAAAGATCTAAAAAGGAGTGAAGCGTGAAGTGTTCGGAAAAGCTAAAGATTCTGACCTGAGATGTGGTAGCCATACGACACGCACAAGTCGAGGTGCGAACCACACCTCCTCCGCATAAAGCTGCAAAAACCACTGAAGAATCTGTTAAGGGGTGCAGTCGCTGTGTGACGCGCAGATCCCAAGGTGCTAAATGCACAACCTTGACACAAAGCTCCCAAAGTCAGCTGAAGTAACTGGTCCAATTGAAGAGGGTGTGCGACGCGCACATCATGACATGCAAACCGCCTATCGCGCCGCACACCACCCAAAGGGGTAATTTTATCCTAAATTTTAGTGATGTTTTGGGAAGCTATAAAAGTCCAATTTAGGCTCATTTGAAAATATGCTACTTCAGTCCTGAATATTTGAGAGAGATTTTTGTCTTGAGAACAAGTTTTCCTCTCCAATGAGAAAAGAGTTTGAATCCATTCTCTTGGTTAACTATTTGTGCACTCAAATTGAGCTTAGAACTTGAGATTTAGCTCTAATAAAGAGGATTTTGACTTACCCATTTGGTATATCTCTCTAATTTTCTATGAGAGGCTAATTTCTCTTGTCTAGGGGTGTGTTGATGATGGGTGCTTGATAAATGGGTGTGGGTGTTGTTAATTCATATTTATAACTGCTTATTTGACATGAGTCTAGTAGTTTCACCAAGTTTTAATCCTAAAATTGGTGATTGCAAATATTAATTTTCATTACTTGACTATGTGATTTCTTGAAAGAGGATTTTATGGTTTCGGATGTGAAATTACTAGTGGAAACTTGGGACTCCATCTAGATTTGAAGCTAGAAATAGCTCTTATCAAAGGAATCACCCACTTAAGGGTCTAAGCTAAAGATAGTGTGACCTCCCCAAGATTAGGTTGGTTGTTTATTGATCAAACCAATGATGCTCTAACCAAGATTATCGGATATATGGTTGTTGATCGAGAGATAACAATCCATACCCATGACCAACGCTACTTATGTCAATAAGCGAGAATAAGTGTGAATTGATAATCACCCTAGCCCATGATTAAAGTCCCATCGGATACACATCCCTAGTCGTCTACTCTATTTTGTACACCCGCTTTCATTTATTTGCTTTTATTTGAATTGTGTTTGTAGTGACAATATCCCAATTCCCCCAACCTTTTACTTTTCATGTTTAAGCACTTACTCTCATTTTGAACTCACTTCAATACAATCTTAATTTAGCTAAATCCAAGTCCCTTGGTTATGACCCCAACACTCGTTGGGAATTATAAATTTGTTTTGCTGCACGATCGCCGTGACCTCCAACTTTGGGGAGCACGATTTGAGCGTTTATAAAAAATGGCGCTGTTGCCGGGGACTTGAGTTGATAGCTATTTTTGTTTATTGATTTGAAAGCACTTTGAGAGTACTTGTTTCTTTTACTTTTGTTTGTTCTTTGTGTTGTGAGTAAGCAGGCTAGCCTATGAACGAGGCCGATGACAATAAGAGCATTGACGACTTTATGGAGGCCGGCGAGGCTGAGCCTATGATGCAAGGGGGCATAGGTGAAATCTGCCTACCCCCCACGGTGGGAAATGCTTTCTTTTATGTGACTAGCACCATGCTCCACTTACTCCAAATGAAGGGCCTATTTGGTGGAGAAAAATATGAAGATGCCAACCGACATATTCAAAATTTTGTGGACATTTGCCAACCGTTCATCTTTCAACATATCTCCCAAGAGTCCATCTGATTACGCCTATTCCCTTTTTCCTTGACCGGGGAATCCATAACATGGTTGGAAGAGTTACCGGATGACTCTATCACATCTTGGGCAGAGTTAGTTGAGGCCTTTATATCAAAATTCTTTCCTCCATCTCGAATGATGAAGTTAAGAGATAAGATTACCAACTTTAGGCAGCTCTCGGATGAACCTCTACATGAAGTTTGGTTAAGGTTAAAAAAGAAGCTTCTCTTGTGTCTGAACCATGAGTTGTTGAACAACGTACTGCTACAAAGCTTCTATCGGTTATTGAACTCTCTAAATAAGTCAGTGGATGACAACCTTGGAGGTGGAACCTTCATGGACTTAGAATTTCCCATCGCTTAGACTTTGTTAGAGCGAATGAAAAAAACCAATCAAGCTTGGCATACGAGAGAAGCTGATGTACCAACTTTGGGAGGACCCTCATCCATCTTGGTTAATGAAATGAGGAAGAAGGATGAGAAGTGTGATGATACAATGGCCAAAATGATGACACAAATTGATTTGATGGCCAAGCATGTAATGGGAGCTGGTGGTGCTAAGACAGTGAATGCGGTGAGTACACTAGAAATCAAAGCGAGTGATGATGAATTGATGACAGTGGTTGATGGAAAACTATGCTTTTTGTCAGCGGGTTCTCATCCCGGGTATTATCGCCTGAGGGAGGAGAACTAAGGTTGGATTCGAGACAAAGAAAGAGACAAAAATTGGCAGGATAGAGACAAGGATGGTGATCATTTCAATCACTGGAGTTCAAATCCCTATATCCCTCCGAACAAGGAAGACTCTCTCTACCAACCGGGCACAAGAAACGCCATCCAGTCTAAGTTGGAGGACAAGTTGTTCTTGGTTCTTAAAAAGATGGACACCACAAATACGGGAGTGAGCGAGCTAAAGAGTGAAGTCTCAACATTTCACTAAACTGTGAGCTCCCACTCAGCCTTGATCAAGAATCTTGAGGCCCAAATGAACCACCTCTCAAGACAAATGAACCCGAGGATGAAAGGGATATTTCCTAGCAATACCATCACCAACCCAAAGAATGATTGATTGAGGTAGTATCCTCGTTCCGCGATGTTAAATCAAGCACTGCTTGGGAGGCAACCCAAGTTTCTTTATTTGTTTTTGATTACCTTTTGTTATTTCTAGTGTGTTTGTCGGGAATGCATGGATGAAAAAATTGAACAAGGGAAAATAGGGCAAAAATGGCTAGTGCGGCAGATTGTGCGGATCGCACAAGAAATTATGCGTATCGCACAACACACCGCATGCCAACACAAACTGCCTGAAGGAAATTTGAAAAATTAGAGGTGATATGCGCTGGTTCATGTAGACCGCATGAGCTCAAGAGCGTATCGCACCTCTATCGCATGGCAAAGTAGACACTTGGGCAAACCAGGGGAGAAAAAGGGGCGATGTGCGAAGCACCATGTGGTCCGCACTAAGGCTGGTGCGAATCGCATATCATGGCACACCGAAGGTAAATTTGAATTTTAATTGACCTAACCCATTGACCGATCATACCCGGAGATGACCCGGCTAAACTTTTCTTTTTAAACCCGCCTCTCTTCTCCTTCCTCCACCATTTTTTCCCTCAAACTCTCAAAATTCTCTCCCAAAATCTTCCACAAACCTCTCTACTTTTCCCAAAATCTTCTTCTCCTCTCCCCCAACCATCTCCACCACCACACCACCACTGCTGCTGTTGTTCTCTAGTGAGGTATTCTTGGTTCACCATTGTTGAAGTCCAAAAAGCTTCAATTTTCACTCCTCCCTTCGTAATCTTCACTTGTGGTAAGTTCTCCGATGTTAAATACTAGTTTTTATGAAGGTTGGGAACTCATATGGTGAAGCATGCTTAGTAGATTACCATGTTAGTTTTGGGTGAGATCCAAAAATTTTGGGTCCCCAATTTTGAGTTGCATTGATGATATTGCTTTATGTCAACTTGGTAAAACCTAAATCTTGTTAATGTATGTTGATTGGTAGTAATTTTTAGCCTTGAAATCTGTATTTGGGGTAAAGTCTAAATAACCCACTTGTGATTGACGAATGATTTGGCCCGATGATAGATTGGGTGACGTCGTTCTTAAGGGCAAATTGTTGTTTGTCATGAGATTTTGATTGAAAATTGATTCTTAAGGCTGAATTTTGCTGATTGTATACCTATGATTATTGTTAAGCATTATATTTGTGGTGTATGATCTTGTGCGGAGAGGGGGTTAATTATTACTAAAATTGTTGGTACCCATTGTTGCAAGTGAGGGCTAAATGTTCCTAATGATAGACGGGGTAACATCCATCTTAAGGGAAGTCATCGAGTTCCTTTCTTGCTTATTGTTGTGTTAATGGAAACCCCGGGAAGTCTGAGTACCCGGAAGTTATGGTCATGATATCCCTTGTCCCCCTTTGTTTATTGTTGATTGGTTTGTTGAATGGTGCCAAGTGCCTAAGCAAATCTTGCTCTACGGATCACATGCGGAATTCACAAGAACACAAGGAACCAAAAATTCCAATTGTGCCTTTGTGCATTTTGCATGCGATGCATAGATCCTGATGTGTGGGTTGCACAAGGCATCACACCATGTTGAAAAGAGAGAACCAGTCACTACTTCGAGGGGTGACGCATGGTGCGACACACACTTCAGATGGTGCGAATCGCACCAGCTTCGCACCTCGATGGAAAATTCATATAGGTTTTTGTTTGCTTGTTCGATAGCCATGCAACGTGCACTCTCTCTGGTGGATTTCACATGTGGTCCGCATAATTCAACAATCACCTACTTTGTTTTTCCAGTCTGTTGCATTCCATCCTTTGTAGTTGCTAACTTCTTTGTATAGTGTGTTTTTATATTTGGCTCAGAATCTATGGATGCAAAACATGTCTTCTAGCAGGAGGAACACGGGAGGCCAACTAAGGAAATTGTCTGCTGCTGAAGAAACAAGGCTCCAATTCGGTGTGGAAGGCATGAAGTCCATCTACACCCGGGACAAGGGTAGAACATTCAACGAAGAGCAGAGGTTCAACTTAGGGGAAGTTGAGGCTGAGGTTCCCAACATGTACCAATAATTTGCTGAACGAGATTGGTACCCTTTTCAAGATGTCCCCGGGGGATACTATGAGGAAGTCATGGGCGAGTTCTTTGTGGCCTATCAAGCCACGCAGGATTCAAAAGGGTATAGAGGATCGACAAAAAAATTCCCCAACCTGAATTCAGTTGTAGTCAGGGGAAAGAAGTATGCATTACCCCGCTGCCATCAATGCCATCTATTGGGAAAACCAAATCGAAACTGCACCAATTCTCATGGCTAAGTTGCAAGCAGAAGTGAAACCATATCGTGAAACTGCTGCTATCATTGCCCCTTCCACTTCTATGTGGGCCACTGTGGGTGGTAACATCCTAAGAAGAACTCTGCACTTTGAAGCCCGTCTGTGGTATGATCTTGTCAGAATCCGATTCCTACCCTCTCAAAATGATCAAAAGATAACTCAAGAGGGGGCCATCCTAGTTGTTTCCATTATGACAGCGGAACATGTGAATTTTAGGGAAACAACACCCATGGCAATTCGGAAGAAAACACGCAGGGGAAATGACGCATTCCTTTTTCCGATTCTGATCAGCAAGTTGTGTGCAAAGGCCGACATCCCATAATTCAGCTGCGACAAAGTCACCCACGTAGTTGGGGTGATTGATCTTGACAAAAAAATAGACAGGGACGCCCCCAGGTTCAAGAGACAAAGGATTGACAATGATGAACTTGATGCTGGAGTAGATGATACATCAGGGGCACATACACCCCCCCACATCATTTGTACCAAGAGAGGCTTTGACCAAAAGTGTCTTACAAGACATGGTTGACAAAACATACAATCATGAAAGGCAGTTGAATGATTTGGCTACCAAGCTGCCTGGTATGATACAAAGAGCAATTAAGAATGCGATGAAAGGGGTGGTGGACAGTGTCTCCAAACTCTACACAAGAATGGATGTTGTTGAGGGTGCGGTGTCGAACTTAAGAAGGATGTAGCCAAACCCAAAGGAAAGCAGTCCATTGAGGAGGCAGATTTGAACACCTTATCAGCCCCGCCAAACTCGAGGACCCATGGATGACTTATTTGTAGCCTATGCTGATGATGATGATGCGCAGCCTAGAAATGAGGATCAAGAGTTGGGTGATGATGAGGATCCGAATTTTCAGAGGGTTCTCCATGACTCCATACTTTCTGCGCACTCCTGAAAGGGTGGTGCTGGCCCAAGTGGGAGAGCCTCAGATGAGGAGACAACTGCAGATGATGAGATGATGAGGCTTAGTCCTCCAGGGATTTACACCCTCTTCCCATGCACTATTAGCATTGAGGGCAATGCTATTTTTATGGGTAGGGGGTGGCTTTACTTGCTTTTCTTGGTGCCCGTGAGTGGGCTTGAGATATTAGTTTTTATTGCCCTTGTCGGGCCTTGATGACATTCTGCTAGATTTTATTTGGCCCTTGTCGGGCACATTTTGGATGATTGTGATGCTATTGCCCTCGTGTCACGACCCGATTTCTTAGGTCATGATGGCACCTACAACCCCCCAATAGGCGAACCAATTCCTGTAGCCCAGAACGGTTAGTAATGGGCTACAACCAATACGCACAATGAACAGAAATAAGCGGAAGCAGAATATAAAGATAAGACAATGCGGAAGCAATAACCCAAAATATACATACAAATGATACTACACCAACCCCAAGACTTGGTATCGAAAGTACATAAGCTTCTAATAGAATAGAAGTGCTAGAAGTAACAAAATACAATATAAATCTGTCTCCGAAAGTATAAGGAGTATCAATACATAATATGAGATGTGGTCAAGCCCCGACTGTCAGGCGCTCACCTAGTCTCGAATATCCTAAAATATGCACGAGTCTTCAACACGATCAACGATGAAGGCTCAACTAATATCTACACCAGAAAGATGCAGAAGTGTAGTATCAGCACCAAGACAATGGGTAGTCAGTAGGCATCATCGGCCGACTGAGCGTATATAAGATATAAAAACAGTAATATAGCATATAGAAAGAAAGTGGTCACAAAGAACAATAGAGGAAGCACAAGGAATAAGAACAGAGAACAGACAACCAAGAGTTATAAACAAACAATGCTAGCACAGAAAACAAATATACACAGAACAGAGGTGTAAGAAAGAGGGACACACCTGGGATCCTTGCAACAGTAGTATAAATAGAGAGAGAGAGAATCAGGAATGTGGCGGTATACCAGTAACCTAAAGTAAGAAGGGAAAGAAGGAAAGCAAACCAACAAAATACTCTAGAAGCCATAAAAGTAACGAAAACATACTAAAAATACCAACTCTCAAGATAAGCATGAACCGAAATACATCTCACAATTTACAACCTAGAATGGAATAACTAAACCACCAGAACCAAGAGTTCTACTCAGAATCAAGATAAGGAACAACGTTCGATAAATCACAACCGCTCAGGAAGACACACGACGGAGCCTCAAAGATATAGGACTCACTAGCCCCTCAATACTCAAGCCCAAAACTCGGAGCCTCAACAGGCTAAAACTTACCAATTCTCAAGAACCAAGGACCATAACAAGTTCTATAAAACGATAGGAGTAATATAATCTACCTACAGTCCCAACGGCCTCTCATACAATCGAGGAACACAATCAAGTGAAAACAAACCCTCCGGCTGCCCATACAACTGGAGCGTACACTGAACACACAAAAAATAAGGGTGGAATTTGAGTGAAATATGCATGATGATGATAATGATGGAATCGGTAATAGTGACTCTATATGCACCCCCCCGACACTTCAGCAGGAGGACCCATGGTGGGACGTGCCTTCTATACCTCATCCTATGCCATATACCCTTCTTCCGACATGCTCGGCTTGTAGCTAGGTCCTGGAACAGAGGGCCCATGGATGTCCCTGACCACATACAGTAACGAACGCGAAATCTCAGAGAATCAAAACCTCAAAGTACATGCCCATAGTTGAACCGGGTCTAAAACAATAGTAGTTATCTTAAAAGACCCTCTCAAAGGGTGCCTGAAGTATACTCGGGTCTAAATTAGTGATAAAAGTCTCAATAACCCTCTCACAGGGTGCCCAGAGCGTATCCGGGTCTAAATCAGTAAGAAATCAGGTCTAGTGCTCTGCCTAGCAGAGCGTAGTATCAGTAGGAAATAAAGTTTAGTGCTCTGCCCAGCAGAGCCTAGTATCAGTAGGAAATCAGTGTGAAATCATCCAAAATCTCATGTCATCATTAGATTATACCAAAAATAGCCCCCCGGGGCTATGCAAGTTTAGGAAAAATCATCTATAGTGACTCGCAGTCAAAATCGAAGTAAAACATGCAGGGAAAACATTTTTTTCATTGATGATATGCTCACACACAAATATAAATTAGCCCAATGGCTCACAAACATTCCTACCGGCCCTGTACAGGCTCCACAGCTACTCAACAGACATAACCATCCTAAACGGATATCTCTATGTCAGGGACTCGCGGACATTCCCAAATAACCCACCATCTATGTTCCAGAGTCAATGCAAGGCCGCACAGGACCACAAGGGTAATATACGATACTACACGAATACTACAAATAATGTATGAAATAAGCGGACAGAAAGGCGGACAAGGTCTGGGGTACCAACCTATAACAACCCACCCAAGGATGCTAATTAATACAGTTATAGCCTATATACGCAGAGTCTAGGTAGGGAAAGCCATAACCTACCTGTCGTATGATGAATAACTGTGGGGACGATGTTATCCAGGCTTGAACTGCTCCGAGAAGCTCCAATTTGAAAAACCACTATCAACACAATAATCTATATTAATACAAGACTAACGATATCCATAATTCTATAAACATAACCAGGTTGAAATCTGGGACAAAAATGGGCCCATGGAAACTGGAAACAAAAAACCAAAGTGTTCCATACCTTCCCGAGAGCACATGCTCAAAATTTGAGCGGAAACAGACCATGGAAATGAGTCAAAACAGCCCCAAGAATCCATAATTTAAAGAGGGGAATTAATAGAGGAAAACAAAATTTAAAGAGAGAATTACTCGCTTTTAGAAGCCACAAAATGAGCAAGGATCGGCAAATAATACCCTCCAATCAGTTGGGATCAATAATGGTGAAATATTGTGTTTTTGGGAGCTCTTGGCTATGGAGGATCGAACTTTGTTATGTTTGAGAAATGGAGAAGAAAGCAAGAAAAGCCAACTTAAGCTGATTGCCTTGGCCTTCACGAACGCGACCAAGGCGTCACCTTCGCGAAGAGCAAAAAGGGGGTCCTGGACAAATGGCCTTCGCGAATGCGGCCAAGGCCCGCGAACGCGAAGAACAAAGTTGGGGCAGCTGGAAATGCCCTTCGCAAACGCGGCCAAGGCCCGTAAACATAAAGAACAAAAGTGCTATGATAGCAACCAGCTGTTCAAGGGCAGATTTTCACACTGTGGGTCCCCGGGAATGCATCTGGGGTCCCACAAACACAAATGACCTGAGCTATTTGACTAGAAACAGTTTTATAGATCCAATGAAATGGACGAAAATCCCATCGGAGGTCGATTTAATGAAATGTGGGCCACACGCCCAAAATCAACCTTTAGCCAACTATTTCCAAAACAGAACTCAATGGCCGAGATCAAGGCTGGAAGCCTCGAGATCCGAACCAATGGTCCCTCTAGCCTAAACTCGATATTCTGGAGCTAACGACACTAATGGAATTTCCATCTGAGGCTATTTTCTCCAAATATTGACCAAAGTCAACCAAATAAGCCTAACTGGCCTTAAAACACAGAACGAGAGAGAATTCCAAGCTGAAAAGCACCCAGATCCCGACCAAAGGTCCAACTAGACCAAAGTTCACGCTCCAGAGCTAATGGAACTATCAGAATTTGATTTCGAGTATGTTTACCAAGAATGTTGACTGAAGTCAATGATTTCAAAAGCTTAAAGCTCTAAAACAAGGAACGGCCAAAAAGACTAAACAAATGGCCCGGGCACCAAACTACCAGTCCCAACAAGCTATAAATGACTTGGGGCCACTACAAGCAAGCTCTAATGGTACAAGAAAGGCAAAAATGCGTGAATGACCGGAATGGTCATTACATCATCCACTACTAAAAAGACTTTCGTCCCTGAAAGTCAAGAAAGAAGGAAGGACTAGAGATTTAAGAATAGCGGATACGAAGCCCACACTACTCTCTCGAACAACCCGGGTAGCCTCCTTGATCGGACGGTACCCAACAAAATGAAACCACAAAAGCAACCAAGCCTAAAACTCAATACTAGCCAAGCTAGATTCCAAACTCAAACTCCAAAACACCAAGGGTCTGCCAACACAAACTGACCCTCAAGAATCTCAACCGGCAAACACCGACATAACACTGAAACCAAAGAAGCAAGGCGACCAACACACAGAACTCGAATCATCGAAACCACAACCAAGTTGGCTAGAAAATCCAATAACCATAGCTCTAACTCATGAACCCGATGATTTGCAAAACCCTTTTATTCTGAACTAAATCCTTTCGCACCATAATAGGAAGTTACATACAAGTCGAACACTAAACCACCCTCGAAGCATTAACTGACACACCAGAGATCCACAGTCTTCGCTAATACTCTACCAAGAATGAAGTCACCTTTTTTTGCTCAAACTCCTTTCAAGTCAAGCTATAGTCCACTAGCATTTGCCATCCAAAATAACAACTTAGAGCGTACCCTTGAAAACTGGAGTTACCTATACCGATTGATCATCAACCAATGAACAGACACTTTTTCTAACATCAATCTCACTAACTGAACCCGACTGAACAACCCATATGAATCCAACTTAAGTCTGCACACCAAAGTTTAAGAAAGACATATATGAATACCTTGTATTGACGGAGAACTTCCAAACTGTAGAACGAAACCAACCTCGCTGAACCGGACCCAAACCAAAACCAAGATCCTGCAAGGAGTGTGGTAAGCCTACCACGAAGTCCATAATCATCATCTAAGCCCCAAACTCTAATAACCACTGCTGCTACTCCGAATACTCGAACACCATTCAGATTTGAAATCACCTTACAACTCTCACCTTAGGAAGAAGTCCACCATGCCACAAATATCAAGTCAAAACACCCCATAGGCAAAGGAGAAGGTGCTTGGGGTGCAAGGTCGACAACTAGCTATAGAAATTATTGCATACACCTTCAACTGATCCTTTTGACTCGAATCAACAACTTTACTGTATCAGCACACAGACCCACCATCCTGAATCATACCACATACCATACTTCTAGTCCACAATGGCCAAGTCTAACCAACACTAAAACCCCACATAAAAGACAACCCTGGAAGAATCAACTAAACAAGGTTCCCAACTCTTGGCAAATGAATGGTGACCACCAGTCTCTAAGTATCAATATAACTCAAAATATGCTTGCTAGCCTCAACCCGCACAACCTGATCAAATAAAGCATGCACCACTGTTGAATCTCCAACTCATACCACTGAGTCTGTCTAATTATGGTAGAAGGAACCTCGTACTATCTAGAACCCCTCAAAAATCTGGAATGTCCAGCCTAACTCAAAGGTTAGCCAAATACTAGGTGTCCAAGTCCAACTGTCACTGCACAACTAAAATGAGAAAGCTAAGTTGTCTGAACTCATTGCCTTCCAACCCAAGAATCTGCAACAGAGAAGAACTGACCACGAACCATCCAGAGTTGTTTGCCAACCCACGATTCTAAAACTCAACCTCAATTACCGATCAATGCCTCTGTCGAAACCCATAAGTAGACTCATCCACCATCGGAGAATGCTAATAGAGCTGGAGCCAACTAGGCCATAAATACACAATTTTCCCAATCCATAGATGCTACTGAACCCCAAACCGATCGAAGAAAAAGACAGTGCAATCTGTAAATGGCCGAATCAAATCACTAACACACGATCCCAAAGCAAACCTTTGTCATCACCTCAGTCGATTACTGAAACACATTAGCACGAACAAAGAGTCATCTCCCTCCTTTTTAAACTAAATAAAACCTTTCAGTAGCATATACTGAACCTTAAAAACTCCTTCTCAAATAAAATCTGGAGCCATTACCTTAGTTCTCACATCTACATTGCCAAACTCAATAAAGCAGAAGAAGAATGGGCCAGATGCCCAACTCACCCAAAATGCTACGAGTACAACTCAGCCACGAGGCTACTGTCAACACTTAGTTGAAAATGCTAAAGTCAAAACCCAATCACAATGCCAAAATCAAAAGCTCATCCAGGGAACTATGATCGAAATTCATTCCGACTGGAACCGAGAAAAATGATAAGACAACCCAACCATTCAAGAAACTGAAGGAGACTATGGGAACAACCCACATACATGCCAACCTCCTAAACCAACCAACAAAGAGGGTCGACTCTAAACACCCGAGAAAGCCAAGCCTACCAAAGCACGCTAGTATAACCAACATCTCCAAACTTAAGACAAAATCTCAACTCTAGCATACTACCGATATCACATCAAACCAACATAAGAACCTCTAGCAAAATCTAGGAAACAACCTAAGCAACAACCATCTAGGACCACTCAAGAGGGAAGACTCAACGCAAGCCTAGAGTCATAACGAAATAGGGAACAAACCCAACCAGAAACAGACTAACAAGAACTACCCACGAGCTATAACTCCGGGTAAACACCTCACAAGAACAACTCACCCCATCCACTACTAAAGAATAAACTACCAAGAAAACAATGCATAAATACTACAATTCAAGTAGCCAAACAACTAAACAAGTAGCAGGTAGACATATAAGCAGCAAATAAATGAGAGAAGGGAAGGAATCGCCACGTGAACCGGACTATCACAAGCCTAAGGTAACAAAAGCCTTACCTGGAGAAACGATATCAGGAACCTCTACCCTTATGGTCATTCCCGCATTATGCTTTCCTTGTGCTATAGGAGCTGGGTATCAAAATCGTGTGATAGTGATTGTGTGACCTTAACCTTCGTCTCATATCCAAGGCTTGTGAGCCTAAATTTGAGAATTTTATTAATATCGCGCCTATTTGAAAATATTTGACTTAAAAAGTTATATTTTTATTGCCTTCCTAAAATATTTTAAAGGTTTATGAAAAATACTTTTGTTACGATATATTGTGTATGTATTTATTTTACAAGAGTTTTCTAAGTTATTAATATTTTAACATGGATAGTAAACTTAGTTATGTTAAAAATTATTATTATAATATAGTAGGTTTTATTTGAAATGATTTTCTATTAATTATGGCATATTTAAAAAGTTATATTTATTTTATCATGAACCTATGCAATATCCGAGTTTTTATATAACGAAATAAAAATAGTGAGTGGTGGCCTATTATTCCACCTCCACGTGACATGTGGAGAAGTGGGCAACAATATTCTACATTCATTACACCTACAACTTGATCACTTAGAGAAATCATTAAACAATATATATGCTGTAATTATATTTAAATCAAGTCGGCAGTGACCTTTACATATTCGTGTATGTTTCAAAGCTGCACTAATTTTGCTATCATTTTATTATGGATGGTTCAACTTGTGTTTATTCTTACATGGGTTTTTACAAACAAGAGCCTAGTAAGAAAATATTTTGGTATTACATTTGATCCCTAAAAGAAAATTGATTATTTACGTCAGTTATTCAAGGCCGAGTTTAAGTTTGATTTCGTTTTGGAGCTTTTTTTTCGGAGAGGTTCGAGCTTGTCATCGAAAGTCAGGTAGGTCATGGTATAAACTCCCTAGACTTAGCATATATTAGATAAAATTGTACTAGCTGGCATCCTTGGGTTGGATTATTAGGTTGATACCACAGACCTTGACCGCTTTATTCATGTCCGCCTACTTTTGTTCCTCTGATGCTTGTAGTACTTGCCGATATGTTTTATTTACCATTGTGGTCCTGTGAGGCTTTGTTTACTTTGGAACATAGAAGGTGGGTTATTGGGAATGTCTGCGAATCCCGGACATAGAAATATCCTTCTATGTTGGTTATGCTTGCTGAGTTGTTGTGGGCCTGTGCAAGGCCGATAGGTTGATTGTGAGTTGCTGGGTGGCTATTTTTGTTGATCATTCATTTCCAAGCATATAAAGAGGATTTATCCATGTTTTACTATGGTTTTGGTTTCAGGCGTACTGGAATTGTTTTCTAAACCTTGCATGTCCCCGGGGACCCATTTGCGATAGAAAATAAACTGAAAATGATTTGATTTAACTTATGAATATTATTGGGGTAAAAGAAGGATAAATTATGATTTTTATCACCAGTTTTACTATTAATGCTAGACTCGGCAGGAAGGGGGTACTAATTGAGTTTTTTACTAAATCGAGATGATTTTAGTCTCGGTTGGATCGAGCATCTGAGATGACTTTCTACTGTTTAGACCCAGTTATTCCCAAGCACCCTTTGATGGGTTTTTGAGATATTTTCTCACTACTTTAGTCCTAGACAGGGTCTGGGCATGCATATTCAAAACTGGGCCTCTATCTTGAACCCGGACTTCCTTCCAGATGACATGTATTGATACTGAGTTTTAGTATTGGGTCCGGGACCTCCATGGACCTTGGCTATGGTCCTGGGGCTTTGACCTGCATGTGCCGGAGGGAGGGTATACAGTGGTAGAGGTATACGGGCAGTGTCCTTCCATAGAACCTACCTGCTGGGCCCGATTGGCACCGGAAGAGGTATATATAGAGTTTCTATCCCACCCTGAGGTTATCAAGCATCATATTATCCAGTGTTTGACGTTCCACCCTTGTTTGCTATTTGTTGAGTGTTTGATCCGGTTGTATGGGCGGCCGGAGGGTTTTGTTTTCACTTGTTTGCGTTCCTCAGTTGTATGGACTGCCGTGGGACTGTAGGTAGCCTCTTGTTACTTATTCGTGGTGTTATCCCCTGTTACGGTTACGCTTATAAGATTATGCACGGTTAAATTATTACTTGTTGGATTTGAGATTGGTATGAGTAGTTGGGTTATTGGTTCCTATTTCCGAGCATGCCTACCTTTATTTTTCTCTTCCTTTACTTGTATTTGAGGTTACCAGTATACCGTCCATTCCTTAAACTTATTATATATATACTGTTATTCCAAGGGTCCCAGGTGCATTTTTTCTTGCTTACACATGTGCCTGTTGTGTATATATATTTTACTTGCTAGCCTTGTATGTTATTCTGTTGACTTCCCTCTGGGCTAGTCCCTGTGTACTTTTCATTGATTTCTGTGACTACTTGCTTCTATTCTGTCTGTTACTGCTCTTTTATATTATAAGTGCCAAATTGGCCTATGATACCTACTAAGTACCGGTTGCTTTGCAATTGGTACTCATACTACACTTTGCCTCTTCTGGTGCAGATCCTAGCGTGAGCCATCATCGCTAGATCATTGTGATTCATGCTCGAAGATCTTTTGGGGACTATTTTAGACTGAGGGTGAGCTCTTGGTGACCGAAGCTTAACTTTAGTTTATCTTTTGCTTTATGTATTCTATTACCATTCGAAGACATCTATATATATTATTTTGGATCATTTGTACTTCTTATATGTAGTTCTGGCTCTACTATGATACCAATTTTTGGGGTTTGGTTTAGCTTCCACATATGTGTATATATATTCCTGTTTTCTATCTTTTCATCTTATTCCTTTGCTTCCACTCGATTATATCATTTCTTCTGCTTAATTGTTAGCTAGTAGCCCATTACTAACCATTTCGAGCTACAGAGATTGGTTCGCCTACTAGGGGGTTGTAGGTGCCATTATGACCAAGAAATTAGGTCATGACAGCTTGGTATCAGAGCACTAGGTTCACTGGTGTCATCGGTATAGGAGCCAATGTCTGGTAGAGTCCTGCGGATCGGGGCAGAGATGTCCGTACTCAATCTTTGGGAGGATATAGTGACATCTTAGGAAATATGACTCTTTTATTGTTTCTGTATTGTGCATAGTATCCTTGAAGTTTCTTGAAATCTCATTTGCTTTACTTTATTCTTCCGCAGATGGTTCGTACGAGAACGTCAATATCATACAGAGATGAGCCTCCAAATCCAGCTAGGGGTCGAGGAAGCCCCCGAGCAGCGGCACTTGCTAGAGTTGAGATAGAGCCCGAGAAGCATGTGGATCAGGGGGCAGCCCTGGTACCACTAACTCCAGTACCAGCTCCATTACCCACTTCTATGCCAGCCTCAAACCCAGCTCTGTCTTCAGTTATTCGGGGTTTACTATTACAACTTTTGGGTATGATTGGACAGCAAGCTTCTGAGGTAGCACAGACATCTGCTCAGGGGGAAGCCCTGGGGGAATAGAGTTTAGAAGTGAAGCCTGCTACTGTGACTCACCGTGCGAGGTCATTCTGGTTCCATCAGTTGCACAACCTCTTGCTCCTCGCCCACCTATGACAGTGTCGGAGCAGAAGGCGTTGGGTAGGTTTTTGAAATTAGCACCTCTGAGGTTTGCTGGTATTTCTGGGTAGGACCCACATGACTTTATTACTACCTGTGAGGAGATGATGCATCATTTGGGTTTGTTGGAGACTCACGGGGTTGGTTATACTACCTATCAGCTGGAGGGCCCAGCAAAGTTATGGTGGAGGGACCAGGTTGCTTGCAGACCACTATCGTCACCTTCTTTGACTTGGTACGAGTTTTATGAGTCCTTTATGGCCAAGTTCCTATCTCAGAGCGATCGTGAACATCGCAGGGAGAAGTTTACTCGGCTTATGTAGGATTCTACGACTGTCTCGGAGTATGAGACCCGTTTTTATCAGCTACCACCATTTGGAGCTATGATCATTCCTACCGAGGCAGATAGGATTCACAGATTTGTATGGGGTTTGAGGCCAGAGATTAGGCAGCCAACTGAGATATTGGTTACTGGTGGTCGGTCATTTCAGGCGATCACAGACTATGCCCGTACTATGGAGGACTTACAATGACATGATCAAGGGGACAGAGATAAGAGGCCTCGATATCAGGGTGGCTACAGTGGTTCCAGGTATGGTGGTAGAGGTTCAGGCCAGTAGGGCCGGGGTTATCAACCACAACAACACTAGGGTCAGTCTAGCCAACTGGTTCAAGCTTCACTTCAGACTTCCGGTAGTACCCAGTTTGAGAAGGGTTAGAGCAGCCATCAGGGCTATAACAGTCAGTCTTCGAGGGGTACAACTTCTGGGGAATCAGGCCATGGTGGCCATATGGGATCTGTTAGTTCATCTCGACTGAGTAGGTCATTAAGGGCTTGTTGTACTTGTGGTGTGATTGGTCATTTTGCTAGAGATTGCCCCCAACAGGGTACAGTTCAGCTGGCTAAGCCTTTACGAGCAGTTTAGCCTCCGGCTAGAGGGGGTGGTGGTTAGGGTAGAGGTGGTGCTCCGTGTGTTAGAGCAGGTGGTAGAAACGGCGATCGGGCAGGTGGAGGTCATCGTCAGTTCTATGCGGTACCGGGGAGACTGGAGGTAGAGGCTTCGGATGATTACATGTATGATTTATGTGTGCCATCAGTCTGCTATGGCTTTATTTGATCCTGGATACACTTGTTCATATGTATCTGCCTACTTTTTTCCTTGTTTGGGGTTGGCTAGTGAGCCATTATCTATTCCTATTTCTGTTTTGTCCCCAATAGGAGATTCTTTAGTAGTGGATTAGATTGTGAGATCCTGTATGATATCTTTTGGTTATTTGGAGACTTGGGGTGATTTGATGATACTCGATATGTTAGATTTTGATGTGATACTGGGCATGGACTGGCTATCCCCTCACCGTGCGATTTTGGATTGTTATGCCAAGACCTTTACCACAGCTGTACCGGGTGTATCCCCGATTGTGTGGCAGGGTTCTGTTAGCTATGTGCCATCTGGGATCATCTCTTGTCTTCGAGCTAGGAAGTTAATATCCCATGGGTGTTTAGCTTATCTAGCATATGTCCGAGATGCTAGTGCTGACCCTTCATCTCTTGAGTCTGTTCCTATGGTTAGAGACTTCCTAGATGTGTTTCTTACCGACCTGCTAGGCTTTCCACCTGAAAGAGATATTGATTTTGCTATTGAGTTAGAGCCGAGAACCAGGCCCATTGCTATTTCTCCTTACCGTATGGCTCCTGTTGAATTGAGAGAGCTTAAGGAGCAGCTCCAAGATCTGTTAGCTAAGGGGTTTATTAGACTGAGTGTATCGCCTTGGGGTGCTCCTGTTCTATTTGTGAAGAAGAAAGATGGGTCGATGCGGATGTGTATTGATTATCGACAGCTGAATAGGGTGACAATGAAGAATAGGTATCCGATGCCGAGGATTGATGACTTGTTTGATCAGCTTCAGGGTTCAGCCGTGTTTTCAAATATTGATTTAAGGTTCGGCTACCATTAGTTGAGGATTAGGGCGGAGGACCTCCCTAAGACAACATTCAGTACGCGTTATGGCCATTATGAGTTCCTGGTGATGTCTTTTGGGTTGACTAATGCCCCCGCAGCCTTTATGAACTTGATGCACATGGTGCTTGGCTTGTATTTGGACTTATTTGTGATAGTTTTCATAGATGACATCTTGGTATACTCGCAGAGTAGAGATGAGCATGAGCAGCACTTGAGGGTTATACTCCCGACTTTGAGAGATCAATGGGTTTATGCCAAGTTCTCAAAGTGCGAGTTTTGTCTTGAGTCAGTTGCATTCCTAGGGCACGTAGTGTCTAAGGATGGGATTAGGGTTGATCCGGGAAAGATTTCAGCAGTTTGTGATTGGCCTAGACCTACTACTGTTACTGAGGTCCGCAACTTTATTGGGTTAGCAGGTTACTACAGACGGTTCATTCAGGGATTTTCTTCCAGAGCAGCACCCTTGAATATGCTGACTAGGAAGGATGTCCCATTTCAGTGGTTGGATCAGTGCGAGGATAGCTTTCAGAGGCTTAAGGCCTTATTGACTTTAACTCCAGTTTTGACTTTGCCGGTTGAGGGTCAGAGCTTCTCCGTGTATTGTGATTCTTCTAGGGTTGGTCTTGGTTGTGTGTTGATGTAGCAGGGTCGAGTGATAGCATATACGTCAAGGTAGCTGAAGGTTCACAAGCGCAACTACCCCACTCATTACTTGGAGTTGGCAGCGGTAGTTTTCACGCTCAAGATCTGGAGGCATTATCTATATGGAGTTCATTGTGAGATCTTCACTGATCACCATAGTCTTCAGTATATCACGAGTCAACAAGAGTTGAACTCGAGGCAAAGGAGATGGGTCGAGCTACTGAAGGACTATGACTTCACTATTCTGTATCATCCGGGGAAGGCAAACGTGGTAGCGGATGCCTTGAGCCGGAAGGCGGTGAGTATGGGTAGCCTAGCTTCTATTTTAGTTTCAGAGCGACCGTTGGCCTTGGACATCCAGTCCTTGGCTAATCGTCTGGGTAGGTTTGACTTGTCGGATCCTAGCCGAGTTCTCGCCAGTGTCGAGGTTCATTCTACTTTGATTGATCAGATTCAGAGCCATTAGTTTGAGGATCCACGGTTATGTGACCTTCATGATCAGGTTATTCGGGGTGAGGCCAGTCGGGCTAATCTAGATTCAGATGGGGTTCTGAGGTTTGATAGCCGCCTTTGTGTTCTGAGGATTGGTGATTTGATTCAGTTGATTTTTTGTGAGGCACATTGTTCTAGGTATTCCATCCATCCTGGCACAACCAAGATGTACAGAGATTTGAGGCAACTTTACTGGTGGAGTGGTATGAAGTGATATGTAGCGGAGTTTGTATCTCGGTGCTTGAACTGTCAGCAGGTGAAGTTCGATCACATGAGACCTTGTGGTTTGATGCAGCGACTTCCCATTCCTGAGTGAAAGTGGGAAGGGATTACTATAGATTTCATAGTTGGTTTGCCACGCACTTCTAGGGGTTTTGACTCTATTTGGGTGATTGTTAATCGGCTTACTAAGTCAGTGCATTTCTTGGCGGTTTAGAGTACTTACAGTGCAGAGAGGTTAGCTCAAATTTACCTTTGGGAGGTTGTTCGATTGTATGGGGCCCCAGCTTCTACCATTGCAGACCACGGCACTCAGTTCACATCTCAGTTCTGGAGGGCTATTCAGTGAGATTTGGGTACAAAGGTTTATCTTAGTACTGCATTCCACCCTCAGACAAATGGCCAGTACGAGAGGATAATTCAAATCCTGGAGGATATGCTTCGGGCCTGTATTCTTGACTTTGGAGGTTCTTGGGATCAGTTTGTCCCTTTGGAAGAGTTTGCTTATAATAATAGTTTTCATTCGAGTATTGGAATGGCACCTTTCGAGGCTTAGTATGGTAGGCGTTGTAGATTGTCGGTTGGTTGGTTTGATGGTTCCGAGTCTAGGCCACAGAGTACAGATTTGCTTCGAGATTTCTTAGACCGTGTTCGAGTGATTCAGGACAGACTTTGGGCAGCTCAGAGCAGGAAGAAGAGTTAAGCTGATCGTAGGCTTCGTGCCTTGGAATTTAGTATTGGTGACTTGGTGTTTCTCCGTGTATTGCCCATGAAGGGCATGGTGAGATTTGGTAGGCGGGACAAGCTTAGCCCCAGGTACATTGGGCCGTTTGAGATTCTCCAGAGGGTTGGTAGTGTTACCTATCAGTTAGCCTTGCCTATGATGTTTTTAGCAATACATCCCATATTTTATGTTTTGATGTTGCGCCGGTATGTTCCAGAAGATTCTAATGTGTTGCATTGGGATTCGGTTCAGTTGGATGAGAGTTTGTCCCTTGTTGAGGAGCCGATTGCCATAGTAGCCAGAGATGTTAGGAGGTTGAGATCTAGGGAGATTCTGGTTGGGAAGTTCAGTGGAAGCATCGTCCGGTCAAGGAGGCTACCTGGGAGATCGAGAGAGATGTGCGGGCTCAGTGTATGCAACTGTTTGAGCCTTCAGGTACTTCCTTGTCCTTGACTTTCGAGGATGAAAGTCCTTTTTAGTAGTAGATGATGTAATGACCCTTCTGGTCATTCCCGCATTACGCTTTCCTTGTGCCGTAGGAGCTAAGTATTGAAACCGTGCGATAGTAATTTGCAATCGTGTGACCTTAACCTTTGTCTCACATCCAAGGCTTGCGAGCCTAAATTTAAGAATTTTATTAACATCGCGCGTATTTGAAAATATTTAATTTAAAAAGTTATATTTTTATTGCCTTCCTAAAATAGTTTAAAGGTTTATGAAAAATACTTTTGTTACGATATATTGTGTATGTATTTATTTTACAAGAGTTTTCTAAGTTATTAATATTATAATGGGGATAGTAAACTTAGTTATGTTAAAAATTATTATTATAATATAATACATTTTATTTAAAATAATTTTCTATTAATTATGACATATTTAAAAAGTTATATTTATTTAACCATAAACCTATGCAATAGTTTTTATATAACGGTATAAAAATAGTGAGTGGTGGCCTATTATTCCAACTCCACGTTACATGTGGAGAAGTGGGCAGCAATGTTCTACATTCATTACACCTACAACTTGATCACTTAGAGAAATTATTAAACAATATATATGCTGTAATTATATTCAAATCAAGTCGGCCGTGACCTTTACATATTCGTGTATGTTTCAAAGCTGCACTAATTTTTCTTTCATTTTAATATGGATGTTTCAACTTATGTTTATTATTACATGGGTTTTTACAAAAAAAAGAGCCTAGTAGGAAAATATTTTGGTATTACATTTGATCCCTAAAAGAAAATCGATTATTTACGTCAGTTATTCAAGCCCGAGTTAGAGTTTATTTTTGTTTTGGAGCTTTTTTTCCGGAGAGGTTTAAGCTTGTCATCGGACATCAGGTAGGTTACGGTCTAAACTCTCTAGACTTAGCATATATCGGATAAAATTGTATTAGCTGGCATCCTTGGGTTGGATTATTAGGTTGGTACCACAGATCTTGACCGCTTTATTCATGTCCACCTAGTTTTGTTCCTCCGATGCTTGTAGTTCTTGCCGATACATTTTATTTACCCTTGTGGTCCTGTGAGGACTTGTTGACTCTGGAACATAGAAGGTGGGTTATTGGGAATGTCTGCGAGTCCTGGACATAGAAATATCCTTCTAGGCTGGTTATGCTTGCTGAGTAGCTGTGGGCCTGTGCAGGGCCGATAGGTTGATTGTGAGCTGATGGGCGTCTATTTGTGTTGATCATTCATTTTCATGCATATAAATAGTATTTATCCATGTTTTACTATGGTTTTGGTGTCGGGCCTATTGAAATTGTTTTCTAAACCTTGCATGGCCCCGGGGGCCTATTTTTGATAGGAAATGAACTGAAAATGGTTTTATTTAACTTATGAATCTTCTTGGGGTAAAATAAGGATAAATTATGATTTCTAACCAATTTTACTATTAACGCTAGACTCGGCAGGGCCGGGGTACTAGTTGAGTTTCTTACTAAATCGGGATGATTTTAGTCTCTGTCGGACTGATCATCTGAGATGACTTTCTACTATTTAGACTCGATTATGCCCGGGCACCCTTGGAGGAGTTTTAGAGATATTTTCCCACTACTTTAGTCCTGGACAGTGTCTGGGCATGGATATTTGAGACTAGGTCTCTATCTTGAACCCGGACTTGCTTCCAGATGACATGTCTTGATACTGAGCTTTAGTATGGGGTCCGGGACCTCCATGGACCTTGTCGTCCGGGCCTGGGGCTTTGGGATGCATGTGCTAGAGGGAGGGTATACGGTGGAGTAAAGGTATACGGGCAGTGTCCTTCCATGAAACCTACCTGCTGGCCCGATCGGCACCGGAGGAGGTACATACAGAGTTTCTATCCCAGCCTGAGGTTATCATGCATCATATCATCCACTGTTTGAGGTTCCACCCTTGTTTGCTATTTGTTGAGTGTACGCTCCGGTTGTATGGGCGGCCAGAGGGTTTTGTTTTCACTTGTTTGCGCTGCTCAGTTGTATGGGCGGCCGAGGGACTGTAGGTAACCTCTTGTTACTTATTCGTGGTGTTATCCCCTGTTACGGTTATGCTTATAAGATTATGTACGGTTAAATTGTTACTTGTTGGATTTGAGATTGGTATGAGTAGTTGGGTTATTGGTTCCTATTTTCGAGCATGCCTACCTTTATTTTTCTCTTCTTTTCCTTGTACTCGAGGTTACCGGTATACCGTCCATTTCTTAAACTTATTATGTATATACTGTTATTGCAAGGGTCCCAGGTGCATTTTTTCTTGCTTAAACCTGTGGCTGTTGTGTATATATAATCTACTTGCTAGCCTTGTATGCGATTCTGTTGACTTCCCTCTGGGCTAGTCCCTGTGTACTTTTCGTTGATTTTTGTGACTACTTACTTCTATTCCATCTGTTACTGCTCTTTTATCTTATATGTGCCCAGTCGGCCTATGATACCTACTGGGTACCAATTGCTTTGCAATTGGTACTCATACTACACTCTGCCTCTTCTGGTGTAGATCCTAGCGTGGGCCATCGCCGCTAGATCATTGTGATTCGTGCTCAGAGATCTTTTGGGGACTACTTCAGACTGAGGGTAAGCTCTTGGCGACCGGAGCTTAGCTTTAGTTTATGTTTTGATTTATGTACTCTAATACCATTCAGAGACATCTTTATATATTGTTTTGGATCGTTTGTACTCCTTGTATGTAGTTTTGGCTCTATACTATGTTACAAGGTTTTGGGGTTTGGTTTAGCTTCCGCATAAGTGTATATATTCCTGTTATCTATCTTTTCATCTTGTTCCTTTGATTCTGCTCGATTATATCATTTCTTCTGCTTAACTGTTAGCTAGTAGCCCATTACTAACCGTTTCGGGCTACAAGGATTGGTTCGCCTACTGGGGGGTTGTAGGTGCCATCATGACCGATAAATTGGGTCGTGACAAAGGATCGTCAAATAATACCCTCCAATCAGTTGGAATCAATAATGGTGAATATGGTGTTTTTGGGAGCTATTGGCAATGGAGGATCGAACTTTGTTATGTTTGAGAAATGGAGAAGAAATCAAGAAAAGCCAACTTAAGTTGACTGCCTTGGCCTTCGCGAACGCGGCCAAGGCGTCACGTTCGCGAAGAGAAAAAAGGGTGGCTGGACAAATGGCCTTCGCGAACACGGCCAAAGACCATGAACACAAAGAACAAAGTTGGGGCAGCTGGAAATTCCCTCTGCGAACGCGGCCAAGGCCCGTAAATGCGAAGAACAAAAGTTCTATGACAACAACCAGCTGTTCAAGGGAAGATTTTCACACTTTGGGGTCCCCGAGGATGCATCCGGTGTCTCGCGAACACAAATGATCTGAGCTATTTGACTAGAAACGATGTTTCGGATCTAATGGAATTGATGAAAATCCTATCGGAGGTCAATTTAATAAAAAGTGGGCCCCACGCCCAAAATCAACTTTTAGCCAACTATTTCCAAAACGGAACTCAATGGCTGAAATCAAGTCTGGAAGCCTCAGGACCCGAACCAATAGTCCCGCTAGCCTAAACTTTACATTCTGGATCTAACGACGCTGACATAATTTCCATCCAAGGCCGTATTCTCCAAATATTGACCAAAGTCAACCAAACACGCCCAACTGGCCTGAAAACACAGAACGAGAGAGAATTTCAAGCTGAAAAGCTCCTGAATCCCGACCAAAGGTCCAACTAGACCAAAGTCCATGCTCCGGAGCTAACAGAACTGTTAAAATTTGATTCCGAGCATGTTCACCAAGAATGTTGACTAAAGTCAATGATTTCAAAATCTTAAAGCTCTAAAACAAGAAACGGGCAAAAAGACCAAACAAATGGCCCGAGCACCAAACTACCAGTTCAAGAAAGCCATAAATGACTTGGGGCTACTACAAGCAAGCTCTAATGGTATAAAAAAGGCAAAAATACATGAATAACCGAAAGGGTCATTACATCTCGCCGGGCCTTTTGATTATGTTTTATTTTAATTTTGAGCTTATTTGCGCCCTCACCGAGCTTGATTTTTGGATATTGAGATTGTGTTTCCAGGTTGGTTTTACATGCCCTATTGGTTCACTACCCGTGCTTTGCAAATACGCTAAAGGCCTATGACGAGGCTTATTTTTAAAATGAATCATGAGCGCATAATTTGGATATTGCCTTGTTAATAGTAGTTTAGAAATAAACTCCGAGGGTTTTCTTAATAACACGGTTCTTTCCCAAGGAGCAAAAGTTTTGATTATTTTCTTTTTCTTTTGTTTTGTTTTTGTGTCGAACTGGGTTGGTGTTTTTCTATGATAGATTGACAGACGACTTTCTTAAGGGAAAATGCCAAGTTTTAGTTTTATAATTGAGTCCGTAGTTGCTTGTATTGAAATGGGCCCACCAAAAAATTTCTCTTGGCATTGGTTTGAAAATAAAAGGAAGAAGGGAAATGAATTTTTGAGGAAAAGCATTCTCTTGTCATGACTTGCACACTCTCGCTTTGGCTTGATCGACTCACAAACGAGTGTGTAATGAACTCAGAATAGCTTGTCGAAAATCATTTGTCCCAATTGATTTTGAGACTAATGAAAGAAGTCTTGTGGCATGATGCCTTGTGTGGTGAGGCTTTACCTTGATTCTAATGCATAAATGTCGTCTAGAACTTGACCCGAATGTGATTCAAGGCAAAATTCTAGGTGTGACCAAGCTTGGAAGATGACCTTAGGCCCTTTTTGATAGCCACTTCGCCCAAATGACTTCCCATGATGTCAATCCTAGTGAAACCCTTTGAGCTTGTTGCCGTTCTTTGGCACCTTGTTAACACTTTGACCTTTTTGGAACCTCTATCTTGGCACCCATCCTCCCTAATTGCTTGAAAATGAAATATAGGCTAAAAGCCTAAGTTTGGGGGGGAGGGATAGGGAAATGAAGGACAACTTAAACAAATGCCTAAGTTTGGGGGTGTATGTGATCAAATGAGGAGAAGAAAAGAAGTGCACTTAAAGTGCAAGGTAACACCTTCGGTTTGAATTGAAAATTTGCTTCAAAAATTCAATCCAATGAGCAAAATAAAAACAAAAATAGGTGCTACCAAACAAAGGCGATACAAGGAGTTTGAATGATCATGAGTAAAAAGGAGAAATATTGGGTTGTGTGAGGGAGAAATAAGGTGAAGTTGAAATCTAAAAATGTGAGCGGTGGTCGAAATGAGTACAAAGAGCATTAGGGAGGTGTAATCACTTGAACCAAATGAAATTCTCACCTTAGCCCTAGCCAACATCATAACCCGCAAGTCCTTGGTGATTCAGAGCTTGGCTACCGTACATTAGTGGCGATCTACATGAAGGGCAAGTTTATGGTTCGACGCGTATGCACTTAAACTTCCTTGAGAGAGTGAGAGTCTTTTCGGTTCTCCTATAATCCTGAGTGCTTGTGAATTGAATGATTGTGAGTGAGATTCTCTCTTATGGTGAGTGGCATCATGCACTCGAATTGAAACATGAGGTCTCTATTTCAATTGAGGGGAATGAATGAGACAAGTTGTGTGGCAAAACTTGAGGCAAACCTTGACGGTCCATGTCAATGACTTGAGAAGCTTAAATGTCTTGTTTTGAATGACAAAATTCCCTTGATTTTGAATGAGAAATGAAGTCCTTTTGGAAAAAGTTTTGAAATGGCAAAATGCCTTGAGTTTGTGGTGGTTCAATTGAGATGAGCATCATCGTTGAGTCTTTTGTTTGAGTCATTTGTTTATTCTTTTTTTTTAGTATAGATTAGTCTTTTGTGCCTTGTTTGAGTCTAGAGCATAATTCATTTCTTGCCTTGTGAGTATCTTGCTTGAGGACAAGCAATAGTTCAAGTTTGGGGGTTTGATAGGTCGGTAATCGACCAACTTATTGAGCCTAAATCCATGAATTATTGCTATGTTTTGAATAGATTTAGAGGTTCTTATGACATTTATTGATGTCTATGCAGGTACTTTTAATGAATGATGAGAAACAAGGAAATGGACCCAAAAAGAGCTAAAAAGGAGTTCAAGTGTGAAGTGTTCGGAAAAGCTGTAGATTCTGACCTGAGATGCGGTGGCCTTGCGACATGCACAAGCCAAGGTGCAAACCGCACCTCCTCCGCATGAAGCTACAAAAGCCACTGAAGAATCTGTTAAGGGATGCGGTCGCTGTGCTACGCACACATCCCAAGGTGCGAAATGCACCACCTTCGCACGAAGCTCCCAAAGTCAGCTAAAGTCACTGGTCCAATTGAAGAGGGTGTGCAACGCGCACATCACGATGTGCGAATTGTACATCATGCCGCACACCACCCCAAGGGGCAATTTTGTCCTAAATTTTAGTGACGTTTTGGGAAGCTATAAAAGGACAATTTAGGCTCATTTGTAAATATTCTACTCTGGTGTTCCATTTTCTATAATTTCTGATAGGGGTACTCAGTTTACATCCTAGTTTTGGAGGTCATTTCAGAAAGGTCTTGGTACTCAAGTTAAGCTTAGCATAACTTTTCACCCACATACGGATGGCCAGGCAGAGCGCACCATTCAAACTTTGGAGGATATGTTGAGAGCTTGTGTGATTGATTTCAAAGGTAATTAGAATGATCACTTACGTCTTATCGAGTTTGCCTACAACAATAGCTTCCATTCTAGCATCCAGATGGCTCCTTATAAGGCATTTTATGGGCGGGGATATAGATATCTTATTGGTTGGTTTGAG
Organism: Jaltomata sinuosa; assembly: GCA_003996215.1. Taxonomy (NCBI): domain Eukaryota; kingdom Viridiplantae; phylum Streptophyta; class Magnoliopsida; order Solanales; family Solanaceae; genus Jaltomata; species Jaltomata sinuosa. The sequence continues at coordinate 232,211 of QJPP01003562.1, forward strand.
GTAGGTGAGGAAGCTTTGACTGGTCCAAATTCAGTTCATGAGACTATGGAAAAATTTCAAATCATTAGGGAGAGGTTAAAGACCGCTCAAAGTCGACAGAAATCCTATGCATATGTGAGGAGAAGAGAGTTGGAGTTTGAGGTTGATAATTGGGTATTTTTGAAGGTGTCACCCATGAAGGGTGTGATGAGGTTTGGTAATATAGGAAAACTCAGTCCCCGCTATGTAGGTCCTTATCGGATTATGAGAAGAGTTGGGAGTGTTGATTATGAGGTTGATTTGCCAATGGAATTAGAAGCAGTTCATCTGATTTTCCATGTTTCTTTGTTGAAAAAGTGTGTTGGTGATCCGACCTTGATTATTCCTTTGGAGGATGTGAGTGTGAAGGATAGCCTTACTTATGAGGATGTTCCCGTGGAGATTCTTGATCGTCAGATTCAGAGGTTGAGAAACAAAGAAGTCGCTTCGGTGAAGGTCCTTTGGAGAAATCAGCTAGTTGAGGTAGCTACTTGGGAAACAAAAGTAGCCATGAAATCCAAGTACCCCCATCTCTTTCCTTCTGATTCAGTTTTAGCCTGAGGTAATAGTTTCCTCCAAGTAATCTTGAATCAGATTCCTGAAATTTACACAATTATTTGTAGAGTGAGTCCATTTCTCATGCCATTTACAATAACGTTTTCCTTTTCTTTCTTCTTTTTTAGGTATCTTATGTCCAGGCAGACAGGTCAAAAGCTGTTGATAACCCAGCGGCTGCTTCAAAGCTTCAAATGCCAACCAGTATCTAAAAATGTTCGGACATTATTGGGATTGATGTGTTCAAAGTGGTGGATGCCTTTTCTGAGGGATGAACTCTCCCCAAATCCATCACTCATACTAATCTAGTTCTCCTGCCTAGAAAAGATATTATTCAGACCTTCTCATACATGAGACCAATTAGTTTTAGCAACTTTCTAAATAAAGTAATTTCTAGATTGGGACATGACACAATGGAAAAGCTGCTGCCTATCATCATCTCGCAAAACCAGTCTGGATTTGTGAAAGGGAGGAACATTACAAAAAATGTACTTTTAGCCCAAGAGATTATTTCACACATCAGGATGAGGGGCAAACCTGCAAATGTAGTGCTTAAACTAGACATGTCCAAGGCCTATGACAGAGTGAATTGGAACATTTTGATTAACGTGCTAGATAAGATGGGCTTTAACAATGCAGTGGTTGACAAAATTTGGAGACTCCTGGCTAACAATTGGTACTCTGTACTGATTAATGGGAAAGCACATTGTTTTTTTCACTCAACAAGAGGAGTTAAGCAACGAGATCCACTATCACCAGCATTGTTTATACTCTCTGAAGAGATTTTATTTAGAGCTCTAATAACTTTATTCCATGAAAAGGATTTTAAGAGCTATCAGATGCCCAAGTAGAGTGAGAAGATTAACCACTTAGTATATGTTGATGATACCATTATATTTGGCTTTACTGATAGGAAATCCCTAATTCTCTTATTGGAGGTATTAAGGAGATAAGAAGAAGAATCTGGTTAATTGATTAATAAAGAAAAAAATGCCTTCTTTGTTTATCATAAGACTGCTCATACTTATATCAAAGATGTGGAGGAGTGCACTGGCTTCAAGAAAGGAAAAATTCCATTGATTTATCTAGGATGTTCTATTGGGCATGCTAAGAAGAAGAAAGTACATTTCTCTAAATTGATAAAGAAAGTGAATAACAAGCTTCAAGCATGGAAAGGGAAGATGCTTTTTTTGGTGGGAAGACTATTCTAATTAATAATGTTTTGAATAGTATCCGCACTTATCTTTTATCTGCTATCAATCCTCCTAAGTATATTATACATGATCTACATAGAATCTTTGCTAGATACCTGTGGAATTTCAAAGAGGTTGGCAGGAATAAACTTTGGGTAGCCTAATCAGATATTTGTAGACCCAAAGAGGGCACCCAAAAATCCTTGTGGACTAACTATATATGGAATAAATATTTCAAGAGGATGAGGCCTGAAATGGTAGAATGAAAATGGGGATCATTAACTTAGAAGTTTATGTTGGAGGCAAGAGACAGATTTGACCAAGAGATATGGTGGCAACCTAATTGTGGTCACTCAAGTGTGTGGTTTTACAATTGGTCCCAACTGGGTGCTCTTTACTACTATCTACCTATTGGGATTACAAATGACCATCATTTGGAGGATATGTGACAACTTTTCTCTAATGGTAACTGGAATGAGGATCTGATGCAGCAAGCTTTTGATGAAGAAGTGGTTCAACATTTTGTGTTGAACATTGATTATGGAGAGGATACCGAAGAATGGGATATTCCTTGGTGGCTGTTTACCAACTCAGAAAGGTTTACATTTAAGTTATCATGGGAATGTCTAAGGCAGAACGGAGAAGAACAGTATATGTTTAAGCAAATATGGATGAAAGATCTTCCTTTTAAAGTGTCCTTCTTTATTTGGAGGCTATGGTTAAAAAGACTCCCTGTTGGAGAAATCCTTATCAGGAACATAATTTGTGATGAACTGGTGGCTGCTGTTGTAGGGATGGGGCTCATGAAAGTATAGACCATCTTTTTTTAAACTGTCCTAGTGCTACAGCTGTATGGACCTACTTTGCTGATATTGCAGGTGTAACAGGCCCATTCTTGCAGCTAAAAGATAGTGTTATGAAGTGGTGGACTGATGTTGCTGTCCCTAATCTTAACCAGATATTTAAGTTTGTTCCAATGTTTTTATTATGGCATTTTAGGAAGAGAAGGAATACCTTAAAGCATGGGGGAAGAATGTCTATCAATTCCATGAAAATGGAAATCACCAGGAACATTGTTTACTTGGCTAAGGTTTTATATCCTTTGATGCTAAACATTCCTAGCTCATGGTCTGAATTAGTAATATTCCTAAATGGTTATATACCATCTATTGGGTGCAAAGTAGTGTACTGGAAAACACCTAGCAAGGGCACCTTCAAATGAAACTCGGATGGAGCATCCAAAGGTAACCCTGGGCCAAGTTCAAGGGCTTATTGTGTCAAAAATGAATATTGCACTATAATGTATGCTGAATATTGGAGGATTGGGGATTCTACAAACTTGTTGGCTGAAGTCATTGCTCTAAGGAGAGGACTGGAAATCTATGTTAAAATGAACTATTTTCCACTATGTTTGGAAACTGATTCTCTATCATTGAAAAGCATTGTGGGAAATAAATGGGCTACCCCTTGGTGTTTGGTAGTGGAAGTCAAGAAGATAAGAATATTGATAAAGGAGAAGGAAGTAGTGATTGAGCATATCTACAGAGAAGGCAACAAGCTTTCCGACTTTCTTGCTAACCATATTTTTTCTTTTGCAAGTATTGACACAATACAATATACACATGAATCACAGCTACCAAGAGAAGCCAAGACAATAATAAATATGGACAATGAACAAGTGCAAATTTGAGAATTAGGAAATTTTCAAAATGAAGCATTTAACAACCACCAGAGTTGAGATCACCAAACAACATGGATATGCAGACAACTAGGCATCCACAAGGTCACAAGGTTACGATTAAAATAAGGCAATATGATTCGACCAAAATAAGTAAATAGCAAACCAAGGAATCAACAATAATATATTCATACTTGATGAAACTGGCATTTTTCAACCTTAGGCAGTGGTATTAGCTCCTTCATGAGCTCAATCTGTCAAGGTCAAAACATTAAAGAGATTTTTCTAGTCAAAATTGAACAACACATGATCATAAGAACTTGATGAATACTTATCTTGGTTAGCAGAGGCAACATTTGAGGAAATCGAGTGGAAGAAGTCTTCGATTGGAGTTATTTCATGGCATTTGTGAGACTTGTAAATGCCTAAGTTGAAAAACACCCAAAACTCGAGCTCAATCTACGTTTCTGTCCTCAACACAACCATAGTTAAGTATTTCATGGTGCTTTTGAGACAAGCCTTTCGTTTGCGAACTGGATATGAAATGTATTGAAGAAGACGATGGAGGTTAGGGTTTACTTTCCTATTTCTACCTTTTGTTTCTTAGGTTTCTCCTTTTTGTTTCCTTTTGTCTTTTTTTGTTATTTTATTGCTTTTGTGGGAACATCAGGTGGTCTTCACTTGAATACCCACCCCTCTTTGTGTAAATAATTGATTTTAATATTATGGCCTTTAAGGCTCCTTTTTAATTTGAAAAAAAACCTAGGGCTTGTTCTAATGTTTGCAACCATTAGATATCTGTAAAAATTGAAGGATAACAACACAATAGTATATACAACATGAATCCAATATCAAATCAACCCTAATTCATTAATTCACCATGGATCCCACAACCCTAGTTGTGGGAGTTAAGCTACTCATGAATAAAGAAGAAGAGAGGGCAATATAAATCATAATTAAAAGAAGAATCCTTAGAAAGATGAAATCAAATACTTCAATTCATCAAGAACACTTGAGCAAACTAAATCTCCACAATAAGAAAAAGAAGTAACGTTTATTTCTCTCCAAAAATGTGTAAAAACTATGCTGCCAGAAGTCCCTGTAAAAGTACCCTAGGAATCCTATTTATAGGCAATTCCAAATTAAATCCAGATTGGTCTAGGAAAATAAAGACGCATCCTAAAAATGGGCACCAAAATGGTCCATTTTGGTCAACAACGGTCTGTTTCCTTATTCATTATAACTTCTACAATTTAGCTCTTTTCTGGTCTGGAAACAGTCGGAAGAAGGGACCGTTGTTTCTAAAAATGGTCCATTTTTGGTAAGTCATTGAGCCTGTGATGACTTGCTGGTAAATTTTGGTAAGTCGTCCAGCCTGTGACAACTTGCTGGTAACTTTTGGTAAGTCGTCCAGCCTATGATGACTTGCTGAGAAATTTTGGTAAGTCGTCCAGCCTGTGACGACTGCTGAGAACCTTGACTAGTTGACTTGAAGGTTGGTCACAACAGTCCCTTTCCCTGTCTGTTGTAAGTCAAATTTTTGCCTCAGCTTCTGTCTTTGGGGTTGAATGGAATGGTTGTAGCAACGGTTCGTTTCAATTCACAACGATCAGCAAAATGCCTCATTTTTGGCCCAAGTAAGCTCTCTTGTTGCTTTAATCTATATTTCCTGAAATACGACCAAAACACATAAATTTGCATAATATCTGCTTGAAAACTTACGTCTATTCTTTGGTCAAAGGAGTAAAATATGTCATAAAATAGCGGCACATCAACACCCTCAACTTAGAATGTTCGCTTGTCCTCAAGCAAGATGACACACGATCAAAATAGATGACTCAATAAAAGAAAAACACATCATGTCTATAGCAATCAACGACCATTCAACAATTTGATCAACTTCATCCAACCCCATGTACTACAAAAGTGTTTGAAAAGCTAAGTAGTAAGGATCCAAACATGTCATTATGATGTGATATAGTACTCTAAATACACACAAAACAGTTATGGTAACAGTCAGAAGATGATAAAGAATCCAGGTGCCCTTACCATCAGGAAGTTCCCCACACAAGATTTGGGACTAAGTAAGATCATTCACACTCAAAAACGATTTCAAACAGTGCACATGCGATACAATAGGCTTTCTCTTGCTATTCTATTTTAGTTTTTTTAGACAGTCGCTCAAGATCATTACATGACTTGGTTTGGCTTGTAATGAGGCCTCGGGTGCAAGTAGGATACAATGTGGGGAATAGTGACTAAACCCTCCTTGAAACCATCGACCCACTGTTTTCACTTAAGATCATTCCATCCACTTTATTTGCCTTTGATTTCATTATTTCTAGCCACAGGTGTGGCCTACTTGGCTGGACTACTATTTTTCTGTCTTTTTCACTTCTTTTTTTCACTCTTTTTCATTTTCTTTTCTTCATTTTTCTTTCCTTTGCACACACCTGTACTTTTTATTCTATCAACAACCAATCTTTAAAACAACCCTATTTTTCTTATCATATACTTCTATAGTAGCCACCGTCAACTTAGGCTAATTGCTTGAGTTTAGGTGAACGATGTCCAAGGAGGGACCAGGGACAAAATAGATATTCAAAGTTAAAAAGGGAAGGTAAAAGGTTATTGAAAGAACAAGGTCAACTTTGGCTCAAAAAGGTATTATTTGCATTTCGACAGATTTTTAGGCTAAGTGGGTTGCACACAAAAAAGGGTCTGCGATCCTTTCCTAAGCAACTGACTTCAAACTTCACAAAATAGGCCAGGTAAGTTCTAGATGCATGCACAGAGTAAGAATTTATCAAAGCAAGCTCAGACATTTGGCACCAAGAAACCATACCACTACCAACCATTAAAATAAAAGTCTGGCTTAAGCAAAGTTACTACAATCACATACAACAAATGACATTTAGGGATCCAGTACAGTTAACCATTTAAAACAAAAGTACAAAATAAAACTTTTTGGAGGGGGATCCTTTTTATTACTACTTGCAAAATACCATGATTGCTACAAACACAACTTGACAACACAACACCAACAAAATTTCAATAACCACCTAAACATGCTGGTTCTACTAGATAACACAATGGAGGGAAATGAAACACAACAACAAAAACCCTCGGTGCTGATAGACTCACAGGTATCCCAACACCCTCAACTTAAAATCATGATTTATCCCTAAAGCAATTTATAAAAGAAGAAGAAGAAGAAGAAGAATAAGGGTGAGAGGTACTCGCTGAGGCCTTCTAAGGTCTAGCTAACAACATGTTTTCTCATAATTTTCATCAAGGCCTGCGCGATCCCATACTTAAGTTCAACCATGTTCTTTAGCTTCAAATTTTGGGTACTCAAACTTCCCCTAAACTGCACACAAACCAAAAAAAATTACAAAAAAAGAAGCATAACACTATAAAAATAAACATAAGAAGCTATACTACAAATTGGGTTGCCTCCCAATAAGCGCTTGATTTAACATCGCGACACGACACCATCAAGTGAACCATTTTTCTTTCCACTTAGAACTTAGGAATTGCACCCCTAATTTCTTTTCTAATTTTTTACTATGCTCAAGAGGCGGTGGTACAAATATAAAGGTCCCAAGAAATAGATATCGGATTTCATACTTTTTGGACCTTAAGTGAGGAATGTAATTCTTTGATTTTGGCACAATAAATTCAAAAATATAGACATATTGTTCCTCCTTCTTATACTATCCCATAAGTTCATATGGATTGATTAATAACTCACCATCGAAATATAATGTAGAAAAATGATTTGAATGAGGTCCAATGCATCCTAACTCATGGATTGTGATGACCCTTCCGGTCATCTTCGTGTTTTCATATTCATTGTACTATAAGAGCTTTCCTGTAGCGAACCCAAGTCATTTATGACTTGCTGGGACCAGAGGTTTGGTGCCCTGGTCGTTCGTTTGGCTGTTTTGGCCGTTTGCCTATTTTAGAGCCTTAACTTAGAATATCATTGACTTTAGCCAATATTCTTGGTAAACGTGCTCGAAAAAAAATTCCAATAGTTTTGTTAGCTCCAAAGCATGGATTTTGGTCTAGGAGGACTCTTGGACGAGTTCTAGGAGCTTTCAGTTTCGTTTCATCTTAGTTTTTGTGTTTCAGCCAAGTTGAACTTGAAAGTTTGACTTTGGTCATCCGTCGGAGAATATGGCATCGGATGGAAATTCTGACAGCGCTGTTAGCTTTGGAATGTCAACTTTGGGCTAGGGGGACCTTTGGCTCGGGTCCCGAGGCCTCCAGACTTGTTTTTGGCCTTGGTGTTTCATTTTGGAAAGTTTGGTCAAAGTTAGTTCTCGGGAGTAGGGGCCACCCTTTTGTGCTATAGACCTCCATTGGTATTTTTCTCAATTCCGTTGAGTCAGGAATTCCATTTTTAGTTGATTATCTCTGCTTGTTTGCATTCACGAGACCCTGTACTCTTTCCCTGAGGTCCGTTCGAAGAAAAATCTGCCAAAGTTGGCATTGGCCTGCTACTGTTGCTGTCATGGACACCGGGGTGTGGCCTTAGGTGCACCTGCGCTTTCGCGCCTATGCATGGGAAGCGCATCTGTATGCCAGGCCAGTCCATGGCCTTCAGTGCCCCTACGCTCCCTTGGCCGCCAGTGCGCGCGCGCGCCTGCGTTTGGAGGGCCGCCGTGGCGCCTGGGCTGGCCTATTTTCAGTAGCTATATATTGTTTTGTATTCATTTTTCCAGCCCCTTTTCTCAACTTTTCCAACTCTAAACCTCATAAAATCTCTCCCAATTTGCTCCTAATCAGTTCTAATCTTGGGGAATTGTTTTTTCATCATTAATCTGTGCTTCTCCTTCACTTGGTAAGTCATCTTCCCCTACTTGCTTTCTTTTGGTTTTCTCTTTAAATCCACCATTGTTGTTAAATTCCTAAAGCTTGGAATTTGTGGTAGATTCTGCCTCCTAACTTATGCATGCTCGTGGGCTTGAAGGATTATCCGTCTTGTCTTGAATCCCATCTTTGTGGTAATTAATCCTTGCTTAATTTCCGAGTTTATTCTTAAATTCTAGCTTTTATCTTCGTCTTGAGCGGGCTGTTTTGGCGCCCTTCTCTTGGCCAATTGTGCTCAAATTTGGAGCATGCCTTCTTGGAATTGTTGTGATCATCGTGCTCTTTTTCATTTTTGGTTTTGGTTTGTGGGCCATGTGGGCCTGCTTTTGACTCGAATTTCGACCCGGCTATAATTGTAGTGATATGGGTATCGTTAGACTCATCTTACTGTATTATTGATGTTTTTGATAGTTTGACCATCGTTCGGGACTTCTCAGAGAATTTCGAGCTTGGATTTCATTGTCCCACCAGCTTGTCATTGGACGACAGTTAGGTTATGGTCTAAACTACCTAGACTTAGCATATATCAGATAAAATTGTACTAGCTGGCATCCTTGGGTTGAGTTATTAGGTTGGTACCATAGACCCTGATCGCTTTTTCGCGATTCACCCCATTTCTTCTCTCTATTGGGTGTAGTATTCTTAGTAGTTGATGTTATCACCCTTATGGCCCTGTGTGGCCTTGTTTTGACTCTGGAACATAGATGATGGGTTATTCGGCGGTGCCCGTGAGTCCCGGGCATTTTTGTCATGATATTATGCTGGCTATATGTGTTGTAGAGTGATTGGAGCCTGTGCAGAGCCGATAGGTTGATTGTAAGCTGTTGGGCGGCTATTTTTGTTGATCATTCATTTCCATGCATATAAAGAGGGTTTATCCATATTTTACTATGGTTTTGGCTTTGGGCCTACTGAAATTGTTTTCTAAACTTTGCATGGCCCCAGGGGCCCATTTTTGATGGAAATGAATTTGGAATGGTTTGATTTAACTTGTGAATATTCTTGGGGTAAAAGAAGGTCAAATTATGATTTCTATCACCAGTTTTACTTTTAACACTAGGCTCGGTAGGGCCAGGGTGCTAGTTGAGTTTCTTATTAAATTGGGATTGTTTTAGCCTTGGTCAGACCGAGCATCTGGGATAACTTTCTACTGTTTAGACTCAGTTATTCCCGAGCACCCTTGGAGGGGTTTTTGAGATATTTTCCCACTATTTTAGTCTTGGACAGGGTCTGGCATGCATATTCGATACTGGGTCCGGGACCTCCATGGACCTTACCATCTGGGCCTGGGGCTTTGGGCGGCGTGTGCCGGACGGAGGGTATATAGCGGAGTAGAGGTATACGAGTGGTGTCCTTTCATGGAACCTATTTGCTGGGCCTGATCGACCCTAGAAGAGGTACATACAAAGTTTCTATCCTACCCTGAGGTTATCATGCATCATATCATTCATTGTTTGAGGCTCCACCCTTGTTTGCTGTTTGTTGAGTGTACACTCCAGTTGTATGGGTGGCTGGAGGGTTTTTCTTTCACTTGTTTGCGTTCCTCGGTTGTATGGGCGGCCGGGGGACTGTAGGTAGTCTCTTGTTACTTTATCACGTTGTTATCCCCTTGTTATGGTTATGCTTATAAGATTATATACCGCTGAGTTGTTACTTGTTGGATTTTAGATTGGTATGACTAGTTGGGTTATTGACTTCTATTTTTGAGCATGTCTATCTTTTATCTCCTTCTCTCTTTCTTGTACTTGAGGTTACTGGTATACCGTCTATTTCTTAAACTTATTATGTATATACTGTTATTGCAAGGATCCCAGGTGTGTTATTTCTTGCTTACACTTGTGCCTGTTGTGTATGTATTCTACTTTCTAGCCTTGTATGTTGTTCTGTTGACTTCCCTTTGGGTTAGTTCCTATGTAATTTTCATTGATTTATATGACTACTTGCTTCTATTTTATCTGTTACTATGTTTTTATCTTATATGTGCCCAGTCGGCCTATGATACCTATTGGGTACCTTATGCCTCTCATTTGGTGCTCATACTACACCGTGCATCTTCTGGTATAGATCCTAGTGTGGGCCATGACTGTTTGCTTGTGGAGACTAGTGCGAGGTACTATTTTGGTGATATTCTAGACTGAGGGTGAGCTCTTTGAGACCATAGCTTAGCTTTTATTTATCTTTTTATTATGTACTCTGTTTCTACTCGGAGATAGCCTTGTATATATTATTTTTGACCCTTGTACTCCTTATGTAGATCCAGCTCTTATACGCTATGATATCAGGTTTTGGGTTTGGTTTAGCTTCCACAATATATATATTATTCATGTTGTCTATTTTCTTCATATTATTCCCTTGCTCCTGCCTATTAAACTGTTCTTCCACTTAAACTATTAGAAGGTAGCCCATTACTAACCATTCAGGGCTACGAGGGTTGGTTCGCCTACTGCGGGGTTGTAGGTTCCATCATGACTGAGAAATCGGGTTGTAACAGCTTGGTATTAGAGCCCTAGGTTCACCGATGTCATCGGTATTGTAGCCAATATCTAGTAGAGTCTTGCGGATTGGGGCAGAGACGTCCGTACTCAATACTCGGGAGGCTATAGTTACATCTTAGGAAAAATTTGACTTTTGTTATTTTTATCTTGTGCGTAGTATCCTTGAGAGTTTCTGGAAATCTCACTTACTCTGGTTCACTCTTTCGCAGATGGTTCGTACGAGATCTCTAGCTTCTGGCAGAGGAGAAACTCCTGCCCTTGCACCTCCGACTTCAGCTAAGGATCGGGGTGGTCGCAAGGGTAGAGGTAGGGGTCGTGGACGCCCCAAAGCAGCGGCACCTGCTAGAGTTGCTAGAGTTGAGGTGGAGCCTGAGTATGACTATGATATAAAGTTTTCTCCAGAGCAGTAGCATGTGGACCCAGGGGCAGCTTAGGTACCACCAACTCCAGCACCAGTTTCTGTGCTTGCTTCAGCCCCGGCTCAGTCTTCGGATATTAGGGGTTTACTTGTTCAACTATTGGGTATGATTGGAGAGAGACCTTTTGAGGTAGCACAAACACCCTCTCAGGGGGCAGCCCTGGGTATTTAGAGTTAAGGAGCACAACCTGCTACTGCGGCTCCCCGTGCCAAGGTTGTTCTAATTCCTTCAGTTGCACATCCTCTTACTCCTCACCCAACTATGATGGATGGGGAGCAGAAGGATTTAGGCAGGTTATTATGATTGGCACCACCGAGGTTTGCTGGTACATTAGGTCAGGACCCCCATGGTTTTATTACTACATGTGAGGAGATATTGCACCATCTGGTTTTGTTGGAGACTCACGGAGTCGGTTATACCACCTATCAGCTGGAGGGTCCAGTGAAGCTATGGTGGAGGGCACAGGTTTCTTGCAGATCTTCTACATCACTTCCTTTGACCTGGTCTGAGTTCTATGAGGTCTTTATGGCCAAATTCCTGCCTCAGAGTGATCGTGAGCATCACAGGGAGAAATTTACTTGGCTTATGTAGGATTCTACGACTGTCTCAGAGTATGAGACCCGTTTTCATCAACTAGCACCATTTGGGGCTATGATCATTCCTACTAAGGAAGATATGATTCACCGATATGTATGGGGTTTAAGGTCGGAGATTAGGCAGCCAGCTGAGATATTGGTTGCCGGTGGTTGGTCATTTTAGGATATCACATACTATGCCCAAACTGTGGAGGACTTATAGCGACATAATTAGGGGGCCAGAGAAAAGAGGCCTTGATATCAGGGTGGCTATAGTGGTTCCAGACATGGTGGTAGAGGTTCGGGCCTATGGGGCAGGGGTTATCAGCCACAACAGCACCAACGCTAGTCCAGCCGACCAGTTCAGGCTTTACTTCAGACTTCCAATAGTACCCAATTCGAGCAGGGCTAGAGCAGTCATCAAGGATATAGTGGTCAGTCTCCGAGGGTTACAACTTTTGGGGCATCAAAAAATGGTTGCCATACAGGTTTAGCTGGTTCATCCTAATATAGTAGGTTATTAGGGGCTTGTTTTACTTGTGGTGTGATTGGTCATTTTCCTAGAGATTGCCCCAGCAGGGTACAGGGTAGTCGACCGAGCCATTACGAGGAATTCAGCCTTTGGCTAGAGGGGGTGGTGGTCAGGCTAGGGGTGGTGCTCTGCATGGCAGAGCAGGTGGTAGGGATGGCGGTTCGGCAGGTGGAGGTCATTGACTGTACTATGCGGTCCCTAGGAGACCGGAGGCAGAGGCCTCAGATGCTGTGATTACACGTATGATTTTGGTATGCCATCAGTCTGCTATGGGTTTATTTGATCCGGGATCCACTCATGTTTATATGTATCTGCGTACTTTCTACATTGTTTGGGGTTGGCTAGTGAGCCATTATATGTTCATGTTTCTGTTTCGACCCCAGTTGGAGATTCTTTAGTAGTGGATCAGATTGTGAGATCCTATGTGATATCTATTGGTAATTTGGAGACTTGGGGTGATTTGATGATCCTTGATATGTTAGAATTTGATGTGATACTGGGCATGGACTGGTTATCCCCTCACCGTGTAGTTTTGGATTGTTATGCCAATACTATTATTATAGCCGTGCCCGGTGTATCCCCGGTTGTGTGGCAGGGTTCTGTTAGTCATGCACCATCTGGTATCATCTCTTTCCTTCGAGCTAGGAAGTTGATTTCCCATGGGTGTTTAGCTTATCTAGCATATGTCCGAGATGCTAGTGCTGACCCTTCGTCTCCTGAGTTTGTTCTTGTGGTTAGAACTTCCTAGATATGTTCCCTGCCGACCTGCCAGGCCTTCACCTGATAGGGATGTTGATTTTTCCATTGAGTTAGAGTCGGGCACCAGGCCCATTTCTATTCCTCCTTACCATATGTATCCTACTGAGGTGAGGGAGCTTAATGAGCATTCCATGATTTGTTAGCTAAGGGGTTCATTAGACCGAGTGTGCCTTCTTGGGGTGCTCCTGTCCTCTTCGTGAAGATGAAGGATAGGTCGATGCGGATGTGTATTGACTATCGATAGTTGAATAAGGTGACAGTGAAGAATAGGTATCCGATGCCGAGGATTGATGACTTGTTTGATCAGCTCCTGGGTTCAGCCATGTTTTTGTAGATTGATTTGAGATTTGGCTACCATTAATTGAGGATTAGGGAAGAGGAAATCCATAAGACAGCATTCAGTACACGTTATGGCCACTATGAGTTAATGGTGATGTCTTTTGGGTTGAATAATTCCCCCGCAACCTTTATGGATTTGATGCATAGAGTGCTTAGCCCATATCTGGATATTTTCGTGACAGTCTTCATTGATGACATTCCGATATACTCGAGGAGTAGGGACGAGCATAAACACCATTTGAGAATTGTACTTCAATCTTTGAGAGATCATCCACTTTATGCCAAATTTTCAAAGTGTGAGTTTTGGCTCGAGACAGTTGCATTCCTAGGGTACATGGTGTCTAAGGATAGGATTAGAGTTCATCTGGGTAAGATTTCTGCGGTTCGTGATTGGTCGTGACCTACTAGTCCTACCAAGGTTTGCAGCTTTGTTGGTTTAGCCAGGTACTACTGGCGGTTTGTTGAGGGATTTTTTTCCATAGCAGCACTCTTGACTATGCTGACTAGGAAGGATGTTCCATTTCAGTGGTCGGATTAGTGCGAGGATAGCTTTCAGAGGCTTAAGGCCTTATTGACTTTAGCTCCAGTTCTGACTTTCCCGGTTGAGGGTCAGAGTTTCTCCGTGTATTGTGATGCTTTAGGGGTTGGTCTTGGTTGTGTGTTGATGCAGTAGGGTTGAGTGATAGCATATGCGTCGAGATAGCTGAAGGTTCACGAGCGCAACTACCCCACTCATGACTTAGATTTTATGGTGGTAGTCTTCTCGCTAAAGATCTAGAGGCGCTACTTATATAGATTTCAGTGTGAGATATTCACCGATCACCGTAGTCTTCAGTACATTACGAGTCAGCGGGAGCTAAAATCGAGGCAGAGGAGATGGATTGAGCTACTGAAGGACTATGATTTCACTATTCTATACCATCTGGGCAAGACAAATGTGGTAGCGGATGTCTTGAGTCGGAAGGCGGTAAGTATGGGCAGACTAGCTTCACTTAAAGTTTCTGAGCGACCATTTTCCTTGGACATCAAATCCTTGGCTAACCAATTGGTTACGCTTGACTTGTCGGATCCTAGCAGAGTGCTTGCTAGTGTTGAGGTTCGTTCTACTCTAGTTGATCAGATTCAGAGCCGACAGTTTGAGGATCAGAGTTTGTGTGACTTTCGTGATCAGGTTGTTCGGGGTGAGGCCAGCCGGGCTACTTTAGGTTCTGATGGTATTCTTAGGTTTGGCGGCCGACTTTGTGTTTCGAGGGTTGGTGATTTGATTCAGTTGATACTCTGTGAGGCATATTATTCTAGATACTACATTCATCCTAGCGCAGCGAAGATATATAGAGATTTGAGATAGCTTTACTGGTGGTATGGTATGAAGCGAGATGTAGCAGAGTTTTTATCTCGGTGCTTGAACTATTAGCAGGTGAAGTTTGAACACTTGAGACCGAGTGGCTTGTTGCAGTGACTTCCCATTCCTGAGTGGCAATATGAAGGTATTACTATGGACTTCATTGTTGGTTTGCCTCATATTTCTCTGGGTTTTGATTCCATTTGGGTGATTATGGATCGGCTGACTAACTCGGCCCACTTCTTACCAGTTGAGACTTCCTATGGTGCTGAGAGGTTAGCTTAGATCTACATTTTCGAGGTTGTTTGGTTGCACGGGGTACCAGCTTCTATCATTTTAGACCGCAGAAGGCAGTTCACATCTCAGTTCTAAAAAGCTATACAGAGGGATTTGGGTACGAAGGTTCAGCTTAGTACTTCTTTCCACCCTCAGACATATGGCCAGTTTGAGAGGACTATTCAGGTCCTGGATGACATGCTTTGGGCTTGTGTACTTGACTTTGGAGGTTCATGGGATCAGTTTGTGCCTTTGGCCTAGTTTGCTTATAATAATAGTTTTTATTCGAGCATCGACATGACACTTTTTGACGCTTTATATGGTAGGCATTGCAGATCGCCCATTGGTTGGTTTGATGGGTTAGAATCCAGACCGTAGAGTAAAGATTTGCTTAGAGATTCCTTGGACCGAGTCCGTTTGATTCAGGATAGACTTAGAGTAGCCCAGAGTGGACAAAAGAGCTACGCTGATCGTAGACTTCATGCCTTGCAGTTCAATGTTGGTGACCTGGTTTTCCTTCGAGTATCACCCGTGAAGGGCATGATGAGATTTGGTCGATGGGGAAAGCTTAGCGCCAGGTTAATAGGGCCATTTGAGATTCTACAGAGGGTTGGTAGTGTTGCTTACATGTTGGCTTTTTCTCTGATGTTTTTAGCTATTCTCCCTATTTTTCATGTCTCAATGTTGCACCGGTATATGCCAGATGAGTCCCATGTGTTGCATTTGGATTCAGTTCAGTTAGATGAGAGTTTGTCATTTGTTAAGGAGCTGATAGCTATTCTGGCTAGAGATATCAGGAGATTGAGATCTAGGAATATTCCAGTTGTGAAGGTTCAGTGGAGGCATCATCCCGTCGAGGAGGCCACTTGGAAGATCGAGAGTGAGCTGCGTGCTCAGTATCTGCAGTTGTTTGAGCCTTTAGGTACTCCCTTCTTCTTGACTTTCGAGGATGAAAGTCTTTTTAGAAATGGATGTTGTGATTACCCTTTCGGTCATCTTTGCATTTTCACATTCATTGTACTGTTAGAGCTTTCCTGTAGTCACCCCAAGTCATTTATGACTTACTGGGACTGGTGGTTTGGTACCCTGGTCGTTCGTTTAGTTGTTTTGGCCGTTTTCCTATTTTAGAGCCTTAACTTAGAATATCATTGACTTTAGTCAACATTCTTGGTAAATATGCTCAAAATCAAATTTTGATAGTTTCTTTAGCTCCGAAGCGTGGATTTTGGTCTAGAGGGACTCTTGGATGGGTTCTGGGAGCTTTCGGTTTTGCTTCGTCTTAGTTTTTGTGTTTCAGCCAAGTTGAACTTGAAAGTTTGACTTTGGTCAATATTCTGAGAAGACGGCCTCAGATGGAAATTCTTACAGCACTGTTAGCTCCGGAATGTCGACTTTGGTCTAGGGGGGCCTTTGGCTCGGGTACCAAGGACTCCAGACTCATTTTTGGCCTTGGTGTTTCATTTTGGAAAGTTTGGTCAAAGTTAGTTCTCGGGCGTGGGGGCCCCCATTTTGTGCTATCGACCTCCATCGAGATTTTCGTTGCGTTTGTTGTGTCTGGAATGCCATTTTTAGTCGATTAGCTATGCTCTCTTGCATTTGCGAGACCCCGTACTCTTTCCCGGAGGTCCGTTCGATGAAAGATCTGGCAAAGTTGGCATTGGCCTATTGCTGTTGCTGTCATGGCCGTCGGGGCATGACCTTGGGTGCACATGTGCCTGCGCCTGGGTAGCACACCTGCACACTAGGCCAGGCCATGGCCTCCAGCGCACCTGCGCTTCCTTGGCTGCCGGTGCGCGCTTGCGCTTGCAGGGCCGCCGTGGCGCCTGGGCTGGCCTATTTTCAGCAGCTATATATTGTTTTTTGTTCGTTTTTCCAGCCCCTTTTCTCAACTTTTCCAACTCTAAACCTCATAAACTCTCTCTCAATTTGCTCCTGATCAGTTCTAATCTTGGGGAATTGTTTGTTCATCATTAATCCGTGCTTCTCCTTCACTTAGTAAGTCATCTTCCCCTACTTGCTTCCTTTTGGTTTTCTCTTCAAATCCACCATTGTTGTTAAATTCCTAAATCTTAGAATTTATGGTAGATTCTGCCTCCTAACTCGTGCATGCTCGTGGGCTTGAAGGATTATCCGTCTTGGCTTGAATCCCATCTTTGTGGTAAGTAATCCTTGCCTAATTTCTGAGTTTATTCTTAAATTCTAGCTTTTATCTTCGTTTTGAGCGGGCTGTTTTGGCGCCCTTCTCTTGGCCAATTGTGCTCAAATTAGGAGTATGCCTTCTTGGCATCATTGTGGTCATCATGCTCTTTTTTGTTTTTAGTTTTTGGTTATGTACCCCACAGGCCCACTTTTTACCCAAATTTTGACCCGGCTACAATTGTACTGATATGGGTATCGTTAGACTCATCTTACTGTGTTATTGATTTTTTTGATAGTTTGACCATTATTTGGGATTTCTCGGAGCAATTTGAGCTTGGATTTTGTTGTCCAGCAGCTTGTCATTGGACGATTGGTAGATTACGGTCTAAACTCCCTAGACTTAGCATATATCGGATAAATTGTACTAGATGGCATCCTTGGGTTGGGTTATTAGGTTGGTACCACCGACCCTGATCGCTTTTCCGCGATTTGCCCTGTTTCTTCTCTTCGTTGTGTGTAGTATTCTTAGTAGTTGATGTGATCACCTTTATGGCCCTGTGTCGCCTTGTTTTGACTCTGGAATATAGACGGTGGGTTATTTAGGGGTGCCCGTGAGTCTCGGGCATCGTTATCGTGATATTATGTTGGCTATCTGTACTGTAGAGCTATTGCAGCATGTGCAGGGCCGATATGTTAATTGTGAGCTGTTGGGTGGCTATTTATGTTGATCATTCATTTCCATGCATATAAAGAGGGTTTATCCATGTTTTACTATGGTTTTGTCTTCGGGCCTACTGGAATTATTTTCTAAACTTTGCATGGCCCTGGGGGCCCATTTTCGATGGAAATAAATTTGGAATGGTTTGATTTAACCTGTGAATCATCTTGGGGTAAAAGAAGGTCAAATGATGATTTCTATGACCAATTTTACTTTTAACGCTAGGCTCGACAGGTCCGGGGTGCTAGTTGAGTTTCTTATTAAATTGGGATGGTTTTAGCCTCGGTCGGACCGAGCATCTGGGATGACTTTCTACTCTGTTAGACCCGGTTACGCCCGGGCACCCTTGGAGGGGTTTTTGAGATATTTTCACACTATTTAAGTCCTGGACAAGGTCTGGGTATGCATATTCGAGACTGTGTCTCTATCTTGAACCAGACTTGCTTTCGGATGACATGTTTTGATAATGAGTTTTAGTATGGGGTCCGGGACTTCCATGGACCTTGCCATCTGGCCCTGGGGCTTTGGGTTGCGTGTGCCAGAGGGAGGGTATACGGCGGAGTAGAGGTATACAAGCGGTGTCCTTCCATAGAACCTACCTGTTGGGCCCGATCGGCACCAGAGGAGGTACATACAGAGTTTCTATCCCACCCTGAGGTTATCATGCATCATATAATTCATTGTTTCAGGCTACACCCTTGTTTGTTGTTTGTTGAGTGTACGCTCTGGTTGTATGGGCGGTCGGAGGGTTTTGTTTTCAGTTGTTTGCGTTCCTCAGTTGTATTGGAGGCCGGGGGACTGTAGGTAGTCTCTTGTTACTTTATCACGGTGTTATCCCCCTATTACGGTAATGCTTATAAGATCATATACGGCTGAGTTGTTACTTGTTGAATTTGAGATTAGTATGACTAGTTGGGTTATTGACTCCTGTTTTTGAGCATGCCTATGTTTACTCTCCTTCTCCCTTCCTTGTACTTGAGGTTACCGATATACCATCCATTTCTTAAACGTATTATGTATATACTGTTATTGCAAGGATTCCAGGTGCGTTATTTCTTGCTTACACATGTGCCTGTTGTGTGTGTATTCTGCTTTCTAGCCTTGTATGTTGTTCTGTTGACTTCCCTCTGGGCTAGTTCCTGTGTACTTTTCATTTATTTCTATGACTACTTGCTTCTATTCTGTCTGTTACTACGCTTTTATCTTATATGTGCCCAGTCGGCCAATGATACCTACTGGGTACCTTATGCCTCAGATTTGGTGCTCATACTACATCCTGCATCTTCTGGTGCAGATCCTAGTATGGGCCATCATCGTTAGCTCGTAGATGCTCATCCGAGGTGACGTTTTGGTGATATTCTGGACTGAGGGTGAGCTCTTGGCGACTAGAGCTTAGATTTTAGTTATCTGTTGATTATGTACTCTGTTTCTACTCAGAGACAACCTTGTAAATATTATTTTGGACCCTTGTACTCCTTATGTAGATCCAGCTCTTATAAACTATGATACCAGGTTTTGGGTTTGGTTTAGCTTCCGCAGTATATACATTATTCCTGTTGTCTATTTTCTTCATATTATTCCGTTGCTCCCCCCTATCAAATTGTTATTCTGCTTAAACTATTAGAAGGTAGACCATTACTAACCGTTCCGGGCTACGGGGGTTGGTTCACCTACCGGGGGATTGTAGGTGCCATCATGACCGAGAAATCGGGTCGTGACATGGATTGTATTATTATTTACATCCTCATATTCACACACACTAGAGTCTTCAAAAATAATTTTATCTACTTCCTCACATAACTCTAGTGTACTCTTCTTAACAGTGACAACATCAATTAGAGTATGGTCTAGTAGTTGTTCCTCAAATTTTAGCTCCTCAAGTTGGCTTATAAGTATCTTTTCTTCCTCACACAATTCATAACTAAATTGTTGGGCGTCAAACGCATCAAATTTTTCACTCAACTCTTCTTCCACGTTAAGGATATCCAAGATAAACCTATACTCATCATGAATGAGCTCTGTATTTGTTTTTATGAGAATTCTTATCGCATGCTTACTTCTCTCATGGATATTCTCAACTGCGTCTACTAATATTCTGCAAGGACCGATATTATATGAAGCACAAGAATTACAAGAACACCTATCACTCCACACTCTTTCAGATTCATCTCAAGAAGAGTGGTAAGATAAAAAAAATATATATTTGTAAAGAAAAATAATACAAAAAAAATATAAACACCACCAATAGAAATAAATATGACTAAGAGACAAGTAAACACACCGGACTTAATAGACAACCGTATTCTCTAGCAACGGTGCCAAAATTTGATATGCCAAAATTATACCTCACTTAAGAAATATAAGCGGTCGTTGTAAAATATAGAACCCAACAAAGGTTAGGTCGAATCGTAGAGGGAATATGGTGAAAATTAAGTCATTAGTAGTTTAAATGACTATTAATCGATGATTTCTGAAAAGGTGGGGTTTTTTATAACGATCAATGTTGTTTAATCTTTGGCTAATTCAATTAGCAAATATTAAATTAGATGAATAAAAATCAGTAGATGAAGCAAACTAGGGGTGTGTTCACCATTGCTTCACAACAAATTCAAGTTATCTTTGGTAACAGATTCACTTCGCACAACTAATGTGAGGCAATTGAAAACAAATGTACGCCTAAATGTTTCTCAACCCAATTATACAATTTTCCCTTCAATTCTTTCGAACTTGAAAAGATAAAAGTAAAGAATTCAATTTTAGCCTCCTGTAGATTAATGTCGCTACAATATTACTCATTAGACGGAGGTTAGAAGCTCTGAATCCTCATTATTAAACCTTTTTCCCAGTTTTTAACCTCTTATTTCAAGCAAGTCAAACCTAGGGCTTGTTCTAATGTTTGCAACCATTAGAAATATATAAAATTGAAGGATAACAACACAATAGTATATACATCATGAATTCAATACCATATCAACCCTAATTCGTTAATTCACCATGGATCCTACAACCCTAGTTGTGGGAGTTTATCTACTCATGAATAAAGAAGAAGAGAAGGAAATAGAAATCATAATTAAAAGAAGAATCCTTACAAAGATGAAATCAAATACTTCAATTCTTCAAGAACACTTGAGCAAACTAAATCTCCACAACAAGAACAAGAAGTAACTTTTGTTTCTCTCCAAAAATGTGTAAAAACTATGCTGCCAGAAGTCCCTGTAAAAGTACCCTAGGAGTCCTTTTTATAGGCAATTCCAAATTTAGTCCGGATTGGTACAGGAAAGGAAATACGCGTCCTCAAAACGGATGCCAAAATGGTTCATTTTGGTCAACAACAGACCGTTTCCCTCTTCGTTGTAACTTCTACAATTTAGCTCTTTTCTGGTTCTGGAAACGGTAGGAAGAACGGACCATTATTTCTGAAAATGGTCCATTTTTGGTAAGTCGTCAAGCCTGTAATGACTTGCTAGTAAATTTTGGTAAGCCGTCCAGACTGTGACGACTTGCTGAGAAATATTTGTATGTCGTCCAGCCTGGGATGACTTGATGTGATTGGTTGACTTGACGGTTGGTCACAACGGTCTGTTTCCCTGTCCGTTGTAACTCAAATTTTTGCCTCAGCTTCTGTCTTTGGGGTTGAATGCAACGGTTGTAGAAATGGTTCATTTCAACTCATAACGGTCAGCAAAATGTCTCAGTTTTTGGCCCAACTAAGCTCTCTTATTGCTTTAAATCTATCGTTCTTGAAACACAACTAAAACACATAAATTTGCACAATATCTTCTTGAAACTTACGTCTATTCTTTGGTCAAAGGAGTAAAATATGTCGTAAAATACTGGCACATAACTAGACCATCGTGATCGTGAAGGTCAGCCATGCAGTCGTGAAGAAAAATGAGGCATGGCCTTCATCACGGTCGCGAGAAGGAACCTCGTGATCGCGAAGAGCAAAGGGTGTCGGGTCCACAGGTCTTTCATCGCGATCGCGTGAAGGGGACCTCGCGCTCGTGATGCCCAAAAAGAAAGACCATCGCGATCGCGTGGCCTCTTTCATGGTTATAAATAAGGCCTGAGGCCTGCACCTGCAACAACAACCAACAAAAAGCTTAAGGCAAAAAGTCACCGGATTGGCCCACAAAACTCATGTGGGACTCTTTCGTGTGCAAATAAATTATGCTACCGCACCAGAAATAGCATTCTAGACTCAACGAAATTGATAAAATTCCCAACAGAGGTCGATTTAGCAAAAAGTGGGCCCCACGCCCAAATAGACAACTTTTCCAAAATGGAACCCAATAGCCCAAAATGAGTCCGAAAGCCTCAGGACCTGAACCAAAGGTCCTTCTAGTCCAAAGTCAACGTTCCGGAGGTAACAACACTGACGGAATTCTCATCTGAGGCCATCTTCTCCGAATGTTGACCAAAGTCAAACTTTCAAGTTCAACTGGCCAGAAATCCCACAAAGTGAGATAAAACCAAACCGAAAGCTCCTAGACCCCGACCAAGCGTCCAACTAGACCAAAATCCATGCTCCGGAGCTAACCAAATCATTGGAATCTGATTTCGAGCATGCTTGATAAGAATGTTGACTAAAGTCAACAATTTCCTTAGTTAACGCTCTAAAACAGAAAATCGGTCATAACGACCTAACGAATGGCCTGGGCATCGAACCATCGGTCCCAGCAAGACATAAATGACTTGGGACCCAGGCAAGCTCTAACAGTGCAAAGAAGACAAAAACATGAACATCACCAGAAGGGTCATTACAATATATATATATATATATATATATATATATATATATATATATATATATATATGCGCTCCTTCTGTCCTAATTTATATGACTCACTTGTTTTTTAGTTATTCCAAAAAAGAATGACATATTTCTAAATTTAGTAACAAATTAACTTTAAAATGCCTATTTTACCCTTAATGAAATAACATATAGCCACACAAATATCTATGACTTATTTTAGACCATAAATTTCAAAGTCTTTCTTTCTTTCTTAAACTCCGTGCCAAGTCAAACTAACTCGCATAAATTGGGACAAAGGGAGTTTTTTAAAAAAAAAAAAAATTAGGGGTAGGGGAAGGGGAAACGGGGAGGGAATAACAAGGTGGAAAATCAAACTCTCACCAAAAAGGTCGGAGTTCAGGTAGCCAACCAAGTAAGCTACTAAGATTCCTCAACGGAGGGAGTAATATATATACTAGGATATTTTATTAAATAAAATGGTAATTTAACACCAAAACTGTTTTAGAAAATATTTTGATTCTATAAATGATTATTTTACTTTGTTTATCCTTCAAAAAACTTGATCAATTAACTAAAACTTGGAGGGCGAAAATTGTATATCAACACTGACTTAGAAATCATTTGGCATTTCTTAAGGGCAAAACGAAAAGCTTATTAGATTTTAAATAATTTACTAAACCAGAAATTTCACTCACGTAACCATTTTCCCTTGGAAATTTGGATTTAAGGGCCCATTTGACCATGAAAAAATTTCACTTTTTTTTCAAAGTTGAACACCGAAAAATATGTTTGGTCATAAATTTTTTTTAAAAAATTATATTTATTTTGAAAAAAAATCTAAAAACAACAAAAAGCTATTTTCACTTCAAATTACACACAAAAAAATAAAAAAAACAACTCTAATAAAAGTATTATTTTCTATTCACGAAGTAGTAGAGTTAATTAATTTTAAAAAGAAAATACATAGGCCAAAAAGTTGCACAAACAATGGGAATAAAAATTGAGGTCAGAATTGAGCCAATAAAAATTCATAATTATCAACTATGGGAAGCCTCTACTAAAAAAGGCTGAAAAGTAACGGACAGAAGCGACGCTGTCCATCGCTTTTTTGGCCAAAATCTCTGAAAAAGGGAAGGACTGACTTCCATGGGAAAGTGGTCAGTCAATTTTCCAAAAGCACAGACAACGTCACTTTAAAAATAATGGACATCGATGCAAATGTAAAAGTGATGAAATTTTTTAATTTTTATTTTTTGAAGAAATCAGCGTTGTCCGTCGCTTTGTTCTTGAACTTGAAGAACAAAGTGACGGACATAGTCGCTTTTTTTGGTATTTTTTTTAAAAAAAAGTGACGGACAACGTCGCTTTTTCTGGTAATTTTTATAAAAAAAGTGTCATGACCCTATTTCTCGGTCATGATGGCACCTACAACCCCCCCAGTAGGTGAATCAATCCCTGTAGCCCAGGACGGTTAGTAATGGGATACCTTCTAACAGTTTAAATGGAAGAGCAGGTAAAATAGCGGAAACAAGGGAAAAAGAGAAAGAAATTAGATAACAAGGATAACATATATGAATAGTAGAAACTAAACCAACCAAAAACCTGGTGTCATAGCGTATAGAATCCCGAACTACATGAGGAGTACAAGGGTCCAAAAGAAATATACATATACACAAGCTGTCTCCAAGTAGAGACAGAGTACAGAATATATAAAAGATAAATTAAGTCAAACTCTGAACGCCAACAGCTCACTCTCTGCCTGGATGGTCCAAACACAGCACCCCACATGAGTCTCCGGCGCTCTATCGGCGATGTCCCACACTAGGATCTGCTCCAGGAGATGCAGAGGGTAGGGTGAGCACCAAATGTGAAGCATAAGGTACCCAGTAGGTATCATAGACCGACTGGGCACATATAAAGTAAAAGAGCAATAGCAGACAGAGTAGGAACAAACAGTCACATAATTCAATGATAAGCACACAGGAGCTAGCCCAGAGGGAAAACAACATAAATAACATATAAGGATAGCATATATAATATATACACACAACAGGCACAGGTGAAAGTAAGGACAACGCACCTGGGATCCTTGCAAAAATAATATATATAAGAATAAGTTCTAGAAATCGATGGTATACCGATACCCTCAAGTATAAGGAAAAAGGGAGAGAAAAATAAAGGTAGACATGCTCGACATACATGAATTAATACCCAATCAAGTCATACAAAACTCAATCTAGTAACTCACCACCTTACAGTAATCATGCTCATACTCAATCGTAACAGGGAACAATATCGGAATAAAGTAACAAGAGTCTACCTACAGTCCCTCGGCCGCCCATACAATCGAGGAACGCAATCAAGTGAAAATAAACTCTCTGGCATCCCATACTATCAGAGCGTACAATCAACAAACACCAAACAAGGGTGGTATCTCAAACAATGGATGATATGATGCATGAAATCCCCGAGGTGAAATAGAACCTCTGTATGTACCTCCTCCGATGCTAATCGGGCCCAGCAGGTAGGTTCCATGGAAGGATACAACCCGTATACCTCTACTCCACCGTATACCCTTCCCCCTGGCACATGCAGCCCAAAGCCTCAGGCCCGGAGCGGTAAGGTCCATGGAGGTCCTGGACCCCATACTAAAACTCAGAATCAAAACGTGTCCTCCAGAATCGAATACGGGTTCAAGCCAGTGGATAAGTCTCAAATATGCATGCCAAGACCCTGTCTAGGACTAAAACAGTGAAAAAGTTATCTCAAAAACCCTTCCAAGGGTGCCCGGGCACAACCGGGTCTAAAACAGTAGTAAAAACATCTCAGATGCTCAACCCGGCCGAGCCTGATATCATTTCAAATCAGTAAGGAAACTCAGCTAACACTCCTACCCGGTCGAGTCTAGCAATAGTAGTAAATCATGATAAAACTATATTTTTAACCTTCTTTTACCCCAAGAAGATCCACGTATCAAGTCAAATCATTTCCAAATCCAATTTCATCAAAAATGGGTCCCCCCGGGCTATGCAAGGTTTAGAAAATCAGTTTTTGTAGGCCCAAAGTCAAAAACCATAATAAAACGTGGAAAAACCACTTTATATGCATGGAAATGATATTATCAACCCAAATAGCTACCCAGCAGCTCACAATCAACCTAACGGCCCTGCACAGGCTCCGAAGCTACTCAACAAGCATAATGAGCCTAGAAGGATATTTCTATGTCCGGGACTCGTGGATATTCCCAATAATCCCACCTTCTATGTTCCAGAGTCAACAAGACTTCACGGGGTCACAAGGGTAATAAATATATCTACAAATAGGAATACTACACACAACGAAGGAAAAAAATAGGATGAATCATGGAAAAGCGGTCAAGGTCTGTGGTACCAACCTAATAACCCAACCCAAGTATGCCAACTAGTACAATTTTACCCGATATATGCAAAGTCTAAGGAGTTAAGCCATAACGTACCTGTTGTCCGATGACAAGCTGCGGGAACGATGATATCCGAGACCGAGCTGCTCTGAGAAGCTCTAAACGAGAATCAAACTATCAAATTCATGATTAAAATGTTAAGACGAGTCTAACGATACCCATATTGCTAAAATTATAGCTGGGTCAATATCTGGGTCAAAAGCAGGCCCATGGGGCCCGCAATCCAAAACCAAAAATAAAAAGGACCACGATGACCCCAACGATGCCAAGAAGGCATTCTCCAAATTTGAGCACAATTGGACAAGGGAAGGGCACCAAAACAGCCCGCCCAAGTTGTATTTCGAAAATAAAAATGGAAATTGGGCAATAATTAATTACCAAAATGACGGAAAATCAGCCCAAGACGGATAAAACTTCACACCAATGAACATGCACAAGCTTAGGGGGAAGAATATATCACAAATACCAAGCTTTGGATGAGCATCAATGGAGGAATTAAGAGAAAAACTGAAGAAGGCAAGTTGGGGAAGATGACTTACCAAGAGGTGAAGAACTACGGATAATCGACGAACAAATAATTCTCCAAGGTTTAGAACTAAATTGGAGTAAAATTGTGGAGAGAATTATGAGTTTTAGAGTGAGAAAAGTGAGGAGAAGGGCTGGAAAAAAATGAAATGACAGCAATAAATAGTTGTTGTTCGCAGCTGATTTTCTGCACTTTTTAGAAAACTCGATGGGGAATTCCGGGCGCAATCGGAAATCGATATTCAAAAACCAATAGTGCTAATAGAGTGGAAACGACGTTCTAGACTCAACATAATGGACGAAAATTTTATACGAGGTTGTTTTGGAGAAATGTTGACCCAAGTCAACACTAACAAAAAGAAACTCAAAGGCAAAAAATGAGTCTGACTCACCCGGAACCCAAACCAACCATCTTCCTAGCCCAAACACAATATTCTGGAGCTGATGGAATCGTCAGATTTTGAATCCGACACTCCGATCATCAAAAGTCATCCAAAGTTACACTTTCACCTCTAAATAGCCTAAAAACTGAGAAAATAACACAAACCCCACACTAGACATTCTCAAGCCTCAACAAAAGGTCCAACTAGACCAAACTGAGAATTCAATTCCGAGTATGTTAGCTAAGAATGTTGACTAAAGTCAATGATATTCTATGTTTAAAGCTCTAAAATAGGCGACGACTAAAATGACCAAACGAACGACCAGGGCATCGAACTACCATCCAGGAACTAGCCCAGAGGGAAATCAACAGAACCACATGTGAGGCTAGTAAGCAGAATATACACACCATAGGCACAGGTGAAAGTAAGAAACAACGCACCTGGGGTCCTTGCAACAATAGTGTATACAAAATAAGTTTACGAAATTGACGGTATACCGGTGATCTCAAGTGTAAGAAGAAGAGAGAAGAGTAATGATAGACATGCTTAGAGACATGAATCAAGCCCAACTAATCATATCAATCTCCATCCAGAAACTAACAGTCTAGCAGTAACCAATTTCATAATTAACCGTAACAGGGAACAATTCTCCAAGTAAATAGAAAGAGTCTACCTACAGTCCCCCGGCCGCCCATACAACCGAGGAACACAAACAAGTGAAAACAAACCCTCCGGCATCCCATACTACCAGAGCGTACAATCAACAAACAACAAACAAGGGTGGAGCCTCAAACAATGAATGATATGATGCATGAAGGTCTCAAGTGAAATGGTATCTCTGTATATACCTCCTCCGATGCCGATCCGGCCCAGCAGGTAGGTTCCATGGAAGGACACTGCCCGTATACCTCTACTCCGCCGTATACCCCTCCTTCGGCACACGCAGCCCGAAGCCCCTGGCCCGGATGGCAAGGTCCATGGAGGTCCCAGACACCATACTAAAACTCAGTATCAAACATGTCGTCCGGAAACAAGTCTGGTATCAAGATAGAGACCCAGTCTCGAATATGCATGCCCAGACCCTGTCCAGGACTAAAGTAGTAGGAAAATATCTCAAAACAACCCCTCCAAGGGTGCCCGGGCATAATCGGGTCTAAACAGTAGAAAGTCATCTCAGGTGCTCGGTCCGACCGAGGCTAAAAATCATCTCAAGTAGCAAGAAAACTCAACTAGCACCCCGGCCCTGCCGAGTCTAGCGTTAATCGTAAAACTGATGATTTAAAACATAATTTTACTTTATTTTACCCAAGAATACTCACAAGTTAAATCAAACCATTTCCAAATTATTTCCATAAAAAATGGGCCCCCGGGGCCATGCAAGGTTTAGAAAATAGTGTCAGTAGGCCCGAAGCCCAAACCGTAGTAAAACATGGATAAAACCTCTTTATATGCATGGAAATGGTATGATCACACACAATAGCTGCCCCGCAGCTCACAATCAACCTATCGACCCTGCATAGGCCCACAGCTACTCAGCAAGCATAACCAGCCTAGAAGGATAATTCTATGCCCGGGACTCGCGGACATTCCCAAAATCCCACCTTCTATGTTCCAGAGTCAACAAGGCCTCACAGGACCACAAGGGTAAATAAAATATATCGGCAAATACTACAAGAAACGGAGGAACAAAAGTAGGCGGACATGAATAAAGTGGTCGAGGTCTGTGGTACCAACCTAATAAACCAACCCAAGGATGCCCATTAATACAATTTTATCCTATATATGCGGAGTCTAGGTAAAATAAACCATAACCTACATGCCGTCCGATGACAAGCTTGAACCTCTCCGAAAAGAAGCTTCGAAACGAAATCAAACTTGAACTCAGACTTGAATAACTTGACGTAGAAAATTGATTTTCATTTGAGAATCAACTATAGTTTCAAAACATGCTTTCTTCCACAAAATCCCTCCAGCCATCTGCTCGCGTATATGTACTATAGCCTATGATATTGTTTGGATGGAAAAGAAAATAATGGTTTTGTAGTAAAAAGGAACAACAACATATATAAGTACATGAATTGTTAGAGAGAAAGTGATAAGTTTTCTTTTAACAATGGAATGAGTGGCACTAAATGCACCACTTACCATACATGCCACCACTCACTGTTAGTATTTGCTGGCCACTCCCTCCACCTACACGTGGAGTGGAGGTGGCAATTACAAGGCAACAAAATAATATTCTTATCCCGTTATTTATATACTCGGGTATTGCGTAAATTCGTGGTATAATAAATATAACTTTTTAAATATACCATAATTCATAGAAAATTATTTCGAATAAAATCTACTATATTATAATAATAATTTTCAACATAACTAAATTTACTATCTCCGTTAAAATACTACAATGTATAAAAACCTTATAAAATAATTACATACACACTTATATCGTAGAAAAAATATTTTTCATAAACCTTTAAAATATTTTGAAAAGGTAATAATAATATAACTTTTTACCAAATTCAACTTTAAAATAAAATATTTTCAAATATACGCGCGATGCTAATAAAATTCTCAAACCTAGACTCGCAATTCACCAACGCACGATTTTGATACTCAAGAACTCTCTTGGAATTCTCCCTTAAGTTTTCTCACTATTTCGGAACTGAAATGGCGTTTTAAAACGTGAAGTTGAGGCTTAAATCGAGTTTAACCCGACCCGGTTCGCGACCCGGTTCGCAACCCATTTTCTGCCAGACAGTCCGCGGTAAAACAGTCATAACGTTTTACTCCGAGATCAGTTGGATGTGAGGTTTTGTGCGTTAGAAACTAGACTTGTATACCTTCGATTTGGTATTTTGGGGGACTTCTAACTCCTTATATATTGAGAGAAAAGCTCCGAGACATTTTACCCAAAGTTCAGAAAATTTATTAAAGAACTTACGATAACTTTTGCCGATTTGCTTGACTTCAAAACTTATAATGCGACCAAACAAATGCGCCCGACACCGAAATACCGGTCCTGATGAGCCTTAAGTGACTTGGGGCCGCTACAAACAAGCTCTAACGGTTCAAGGAAAATGTATACGTATAAATAACCGGAAGGGTCATTACATCATCCACTACTAAAAAGGACTTTCGTCCTCGAAAGTCAAGGTCAAGGGGGTACCTGAAGGCTAAAATAGTTGCGGATACTGAGCCCGCATATCTCTCTCGGTCTCCCAGGTAGCCTCCTCGACTGGACGGTGCCTCCACTGAACCTTAACAACCGGGATCTCTAGAGACCTCAATCTCCTGACATCTTTGGCCAAAATAGCTGCCGGCTCCTCAACGCAGGCTAAACCCTCACCCAACTGAACTGAATCCCACTGCAACACATGAGACTCATCTTGGGCATACCGATGCAACATCGAAACATGAAATACAGGATGTATAGCTGAAAACATCGGAGGCAAGGGTAGTTGATAGGCAACGCTACCAACCCTCTGAAGAATCTCAAACGGCCCAATGTACCTGGGGCTAAGCTTGCCCCGCCTACCAAATCTCATCACGCCCTTCATGGGCGATACACGGAGAAACACCAAGTCACCGACACTAAACTCCAAGGCACGAAGCCTACGATCAGCATAACTCTTCTGCCTGCTCTGAGCCGCCCGAAGTCTATCCTGAATCACTCAGACTCGATCTAAGGAATCTCGAAGCAAATCTGTGCTCTGTGGCCCAGCACTAAAACCATCAAACCAACCTACCGGTGATCTGCAACGCCTGCCATACAAAGCCTCAAAAGGTGCCATGCCGATACTCGAATGGAAGCTGTTTATTATAAGCAAACTCTGCAAGGGAAAAAAAACTGATCCCCA
>QJPP01003562.1:263448-348272 GCA_003996215.1 Jaltomata sinuosa
TGCCTTTAGTCGAGCCTATCAACATCACGCCATATGCGAATCAAACCATGAGAGTACGAGGCAAACCAACAACAAAGTCCATAGTAATCCCTTCCCACTTCCCTCAGGAATGGGAAGTCACTTGCATCAAAACGCATCAGGTCTCATGTGCTCGACTTAACCTGCTGACAGTTCAAGCACCGGGATACAAAATCGCTATACTCCGTTCATACCACTCCACCAGTAAAGCTGCTCAAGTCTCTATACATCTTTGATGTGCCAGGGTGAATGGAGTATCTAGTACAATGTGCCTCATGAAGTATCAACTGAATCAAATCACTAATCCTCGGAACACAAAGGCGACTATCAAACCTCAGAACCCCATCTGAATCCAGAGTGGCCTGACTGGTCTCACCCTGTACAACCGGATCACGAAGGTCACAAAACTGCTGATCCTCAAACTGACGGCTCTGAATCTGATCAATCAAAGTAGAACGAACCTCAACACTGGCGAGAACTCTGCTAGGATCCGACAAGTCAAGCCTAACCAAACAGTTAGCCAAGGACTGGATGTCCCAGGCCAACGGTCGCTCTGAAACTGAAAGAGAAGCTAGGCTACCCATACTCACTGCCTTCCGGCTCAAGGCATCCGCTACCACGTTTGCCTTGCCCGGATGATACAGAATAGTAAAGTCATAGTCCTTCAGTAACTCGACCCATCTCCTCTGTCTCGAGTTCAACTCCTGCTGACTCGTGATATACTGAAGACTACGATGATCGGTGAAGATATCACAGTGAACTCCATATAAGTAATGCCTCCAGATCTTGAGCGCGAAAACTACTGCCGCCAACTCTAAGTCATGAGTGGGGTAGTTGCGCTCGTGAACCTTCAGCTGCCTCGACGCATATGCTATTACTCGACCCTGCTGCATCAACACACAACCAAGACCAATCCCAGAAGCATCACAATACACGGAGAAGCTCTGACCCTCAACCGGCAAAGTCAAAACTGGAGCTGAAGTCAATAAGGCCTTAAGCCTCTAGAAGCTATCCTCACAATGATCCGACCACTGAAATGGGACATCCTTCCTAGTCAGCATAGTCAAGGGTGCTGCTATGGAAGAAATCCCTCAACGAACTATCTGTAGTAACCTGCTAACCCAATAAAGTTGCGAACCTCAGTAACAGTAGTAGGTCTACGCCACTCACAAACCGCTGAAATCTTTCCCGGATCAACCCTAATCCCATCCTTAGACACCACGTGCCCTAGGAATGCAACTGACTCAAGCCAAAACTCGCACTTTGAGAACTTGGCATAAAGCCGATGATCTCTCAAAGCCTGGAGTATAACCCTCAAGTGCTGCTCATGCTCATCTCTACTACGCGAGTATACCATGATGTCATCTATAAAAACTATCACAAATGAGTCCAAATACGGGCCAAGAACCATGTGCATCAAGTTCATAAAGGCTGCGGAGGCATTAGTCAACCCAAAAGACATCACCAGGAACTCATAATGGCCATAACGTGTCCTGAATGCTGTCTTAAGGATGTCCTCTGCCCTAATCCTCAACTGATGGTAGCCGGACCTTAAATCAATCTTCAAAAACATGACTGAACCCTGAAGCTGGTTAAACAAATCATCAATCCTCGGCATCGGATACCTATTCTTCACTGTCACCCTATTCAGCTGCCGATAATCAATACACATGCGCATCGACCCATCTTTCTTCTTCAAGAAGAGAACAGGAGCACCCCACGGTGACACACTAGGTCTAATAAACTCCTTAGCTAACAGATCCTGGAGCTGCTCCTTAAGCTCACTCAACTCAGTAGGAGCCATACGGTAAGGAGAAATAGAAATGGGCCTTGTGCCCGACTCTAGCTCAATAGCGAAATCAATATCTCTCTCAGGTGAAAGGCCTGGCAGGACGGTAGGAAACACATCGAGGAAGTCTCTAACCACATGAACGGACTCAGGAGAAGTAGGGTCAGCACTAACATCTCAGACATATGCTAGATAAGCTAAACACCCACGGGAAATCAACTTCCTAGCTCGAAGACAAGAGATGATCCCAGATGGTGCATGGCTAACATAACCCTGCCACACAACCGGGGATACACCGGGCACAGCTATGGTAATGGTCTTGGCATAACAATCCAAAACCACACGGTGAGGGGATAACCAGTCCATGCCCAGTATCACATCAAAATCTAGCATATCAATAATCATCAAATCACCCCAAGTCTCTGAATCACCAATAGATAACATACAGGATCTCACAATCTGATCCACTACTAAAGAATCTCCTACTGGGGTCGAAACAGAAATAGGAACAGATAATGGCTCACTAGCCAACCCCAAACAAGGCACAAAGTAGGCAGATACATATGAACAAGTTGATCCAGGATCAAATAAAGCCATAGCAGACTGATGGCACACAAAAATCATACCTGTAATCACAGCATCTGAGGCCTCTGCCTCTGGTCTCCTAGGGACCGCGTAAAACTGACGACGACCTCCACCTGCCCGACCGCCATCCCTACCACCTGCTCTGCCGCGCGGAGCACCACCTCTACTCTGATGACCACCCCCTCTAGCCGGAGGCTGAACTGCTCGTAAAGGCTTGGCCAACTGAACTGTACCCTGCTGAGGGCAATCTCTAGCAAAATAACCAATCGCACCACAAGTAAAACAAGCCCCTAACGGCCTACTCAGTCGAGATGAACCAGCAGATCCCGTATGACCACCACGACCTGATGCCCCAGAAACTGTACCCCTCGAAGACTGGCCGCTATAGCCCTGATGGCTGCTCTGACCCTGCTCGAACTGGGTACTACCGAAAGTCTGAAGGGAAGCCTGAACCGGTCGGCTGGACTGACCCTGGTACTGCTGTGGCTGATAACTCTGGCTCCACTGGCCAGAACCTCTACCACCATATCTGGAACCACTATAGACACCCTGATGTCGAGGCCTCTTATCTCTGGACCCCTGATCATGTCGCTGTAAGTCCTCCACAGTGCGGGCATAGTCTACAATAGCCTGGAATGACCGACCACTGGAAATCAATATCTCAGCTGGCTGCCTGATCTCTGGCCTCAAACCCCATACAAATCTGCAAATCCTATCTGCCTCGGTAGGAATGATCATAGCTCCGAATGGTGCTAGCTGATGAAAACGGGTCTCATACTCCGAGATAGTCGTAGACCCCTGCACAAGGTGAGTAAACTGCTCCCTGCGACGCTCCCGATCACTCTGGGGAAGGAACTTGGCCATAAAGGCCTCATAAAATTCAGACCAGGTCAACGGAGGTGACGACGGTGGTCTACAAGCAACCTGAGCCCTCCACCATAACTTCGCTGGGCCCTCCAACTGATAGGTAGTATAACCAACCCCGTGAGTCTCCAACAAACCCAAATGATGCAACATCTCCTCACAAGTAGTAATAAAGTCATGTGGATCCTGTCCAGAAGTACCAGCAAACCTCGGAGGTGCTAACCTCAAAAACCTACCCAACGCCTTCTGCTCTTGCTCTGTCATAACTGGGTGAGGAGCAAGAGGCTGTACAACAGATGGAACCGGAATGACCTCCGCACGGGGAGCCATAGTAGCAGGCTGCGCTCCTGAGCTCCGTGCACCCAGGGCTGCCCCCTGAGCAAATGTCTGCTCTACCTCAGAAGGCCGCTCTCCATTCACACCCAAAAGCTGTAATAGTAATCCCCGAATATCTGGAGACTGAGCTGCAGCTGGAGCTGGCACAGAAGTGGGCACTGGAGCTAGTGCTGGAGCTGGCGCTGGAGCTGGCGCTAGAGTAGGAGGCTCATCTCCGCGTGATGCCGATGATCTCGTACGAACCATCTGCGGAAGGATGAAGTAGAACAAATGAGATTTCCAGAAACTTCAAGGGTTCCACGCACGACACAGAAGCAATGAAAGAGTCAAATTTCCTAAAATGCCACTGTAGCCTCCTAAAGATTGAGTACGGACGTCTCCGCCCCGATCCGCAGGACTCTACTAGACATTGGCTCCTATACCGATGACACCGGTGAACCTAAAGCTCTGATACCAAGTTGTCACGACCTGATTTCTCTGTCATGATGGCACCTACAACCCTCCAGTAGGCGAACCAATTCCCGTAGCCCAGGATAGTTAGTAATGGGCTACTATCTAACAAATAAGGGAACAAGATGAAGAGAATAAATAACAGGGATATATATATATATATATATATATATATGCGGAAACTAAACCAAACCCCAAGACCTGGAATCATAGTATAGAGCCAAAACTACATACATGGAGTGCAAACGATCCTAAACAATATATACAGATGTCTCTGAATGGTAGTAGAGTACATGAAGCAAAAGATAAACTAAAGCTAAGCTCCAATCGCCAAGAGCTCACCCTCAGTCTGAAGTAGTCCCCAACAGATCTCCAAGCACGAATCACAACGATCTAACGGCGATGGCCCACGCTAGCATCTGCACCCAAAGATGCAGGGGGGTAGGGGTGAGCACTAAATGCGAAGCATAAGGTACCTAGTAGGTATCATAGGCCGACTGGGCAGATATAAGATAAAAGCGTAGTAACAGACAGAATAGAAGCAAGCAGTCACAGAAATCAACGAAAGGTACACAGGAACTAGCCCAGAGGGAAATCAACAGAACCACATGTGAGGCTAGTAGGCAGAATATACACACCATAGGCACAGGTGAAAGTAAGAAACAACGCACCTGGGGTCCTTGCAACAATAGTGTATACAAAATAAGTTTACGAAATGGACGGTATACCGGTAA
This sequence comes from Jaltomata sinuosa, assembly GCA_003996215.1. NCBI lineage: Eukaryota > Viridiplantae > Streptophyta > Magnoliopsida > Solanales > Solanaceae > Jaltomata > Jaltomata sinuosa. The sequence goes on from QJPP01003562.1 coordinate 268,225, forward strand.
TCTCAAGTGTAAGAAGAAGAGAGAAGAGTAATGATAGACATGCTTAGAGACATGAATCAAGCCCAACTAATCATATCAATCTCCATCCAGCAACTAACAGTTTAGCAGTAACCAATTTCATAATTAACCGTAACAGGGAACAATTCTCCAAGTAAATAGAAAGAGTCTACCTACAGTCCCCCGGCCGCCCATACAACCGAGGAACACAAACAAGTGAAAACAAACCCTCTGACATCCCATACTACCGGAGCGTACAATCAACAAACAACAAACAAGGGTGGAGCCTCAAACAATGAATGATATGATGCATGAAGGTCTGAAGTGAAATGGTATCTCTGTATATACCTCCTCCGACGCTGATCCGGCCCAGCAGGTAGGTTCCATGGAAGGACACTGCCCGTATACCTCTACTCCACCGTATACCCCTCCTCCGGAACACGCAGCCCGAAGCCCCTGGCCTGGATGGCAAGGTCCATGGAGGTCCCAGACCCCATACTAAAACTCAGTATCAAACATGTCGTCCAGAAACAAGTCCGGTATCAAGATAGAGACCCAGTCTCGAATATGCATGCCCAGACCCTGTCCAGGACTAAAGTAGTAGGAAAATATCTCAAAACAACCCCTCCAAGGGTGCCCGGGCATAACCGGGTCTAAACAGTAGAAAGTCATCTCAGGTGCTCGGTCCGACCGAGGCTAAAAATCATCTCAAATAACAAGAAAACTCAACTAGCACCCCGGCCCTGCCGAGTCTAGCGTTAATCGTAAAACTGATGATTTAAAACATAATTTTACTTTATTTTACCCAAGAATACTCACAAGTTAAATCAAACCATTTCCAAATTATTTCCATAAAAAATGGCCCCCCCGGGCCATGCAAGGTTTAGAAAATAGTGCCAGTAGGCCCGAAGCCAAAACCATAGTAAAACATGGATAAAACCTCTTTATATGCATGAAAATGGTATGATCAAACACAATAGCTGCCCAGCAGCTCACAATCAACCTATCGACCCTGCACAGGCCCACAGATACTCAGCAAGCATAACCAGCCTAGAAGGATAATTCTATGCCCGGGACTCGCGGACATTCCCAAAATCCCGCCTTCTATGTTCCAGAGTCAACAAGGCCTCACAGGACCACAAGGGTAAATAAAATATATCGGCAAATACTACAAGCAACAGAGGAACAAAAGTAGGCGGACATGAATAAAGCGGTCGAGGTCTGTGGTACCAACCTAATAAACCAACCCAAGGATGCCCATTAATACAATTTTATCCTATATATGCGGAGTCTAGGGAAAATAAATCGTAACCTACCTGCCGTCCGATGACAAGCTTGAACCTCTCCGAAAAGAAGCTTCGAAACGAAATCAAACTTGAACTCGGGCTTGAATAACTTGACGTAGAAAATTGATTTTCATTTGAGAATCAACTATAGTTTCAAAACATGCTTTCTTCGACAAAATCCCTCCAGCCATCTGCTCGCGTATATGTACTATAGCCTATGATATTGTTTGGATGGAAAAGAAAATAATGGTTTTGTAGTAAAAAGGAACAGCAACATATATAAGTACATGAATTGTTAGAGAGAAAGTGATAAGTTTTCTTTTAACAAAGGAATGAGTGGCACTAAATGCACCACTTACCATACATGCCACCACTCACTGTTAGTATTTGCTGGCCACTCCCTCCACCTACACGTGGAGTGGAGGTGGCAATTACAAGGCAACAAAACAATATTCTTATCCCGTTATTTATATACTCGGGTATTGCGTAAGTTCGTGGTAAAATAAATATAATTTTTGAATATACCATAATCATTAGAAAATTATTTCTAATAAAACCTACTATATTATAATAATAAATTTTAACATAACTAAATTTCTATCTCCGTTAAAATATTACAATGTATAAAAACCTTATAAAATAAATACATATACACTTATATCGTAACAAATATATTTTTCATAAACCTTTAAAATATTTTGAAAAGGTAATAATAATATAACTTTTTACCAAATTCAACTTTAAAATAAAATATTTTCAAATATACGCGCGATGCTAATAAAATTCTCAAACCTAGACTCGCAATTCACCAACGCACGATTTTGATACTCAAGAACTCTCTTGGAATTCTCCCTTAAGTTTTCTCACTGTTTCGGAACTGAAATGGCATTTTAAAACGTGAAGTTGAGGCTTAAATCGAGTTTAACCCGACCCGGTTCGCGACCCGGTTCGCAACCTATTTTCTGCCAGACAGTCCGCGTTAAAACAGTCATAACGTTTTACTCCTAGATCAGTTGGACGTGAGGTTTTGTGCGTTGGAAACTAGACTCGTATACCTTCGATTTGGTATTTTGGGGGACTTATAATTCCTTATATATTGAGAGAAATGCTCCGAGACATTTTACCCAAAGTTCAGAAAATTTATTAAAGAACTTACGATAACTTTTGCCGATTTGCTTGACTTCAAAACTTATAATGCGACCAAACAAATGGGCCCGACACCAAAATACCGGTCCTGATGAGCCTTAAGTGACTTGGGGCCACTACAAACAAGCTCTAACGGTTCAAGGAAAACGTATACGTGGAAATAACCGGAAGGGTCATTACAGATATTTTCTCTAGAGTTTTCCTTTCTTAGTCTTCATTCGAGGATGAATGATCCCAAGGGGGATATATTATAACACCCCAGAAATCAATCCAGCTTTCTAAGTTGAAATCTCTGAAAAAAATTTCATATTCCCAAGAATTACGGGTCCAAAACCACTGACCGTGGTTTGAATCACGGGTCGTAGAATGGAACCGTGGTTTCCTCCTATTGGTTCAGCCTCTGGTCTGAGAACCACGAGTTGGTTCTATGGATCGTGGTTCAGTCTACGGTCCATACTATCAACTCATGGAATCAGATCAGAGGGTTGGAAAGTTTCCTAGGTTTGACGAATGAGTTCTACGACCCGTCGTTCAAATAATGGACCATCCTATTAACTCGTAGAAAGTGATCATAGGACTGCATGGTTTCTAGAAATTACGGGTTAGGTCTACAAGCCATCATTCAAATGCTGAGTTATCATGTCAACCCGTGGTTTTCCTTCTGCAGCCTGGTTGATTGGCCAGGAACCACGAGTGGAAACCACGAACCGTGGTTCAGTCTACGTTCCGTGATTTCCATCCGTGGTCCCTGAAAGTCAACTTTTTCCAAGTTTAAGTCTAGGGGTATTTTTGTAATTTTCCACTCTTTTAACTCCTATACTAAGTCATTTTAAGCCTATTTAGGAAGGTTTTTATTCCCAGTTGGCCTAAGTTCTCTCCCATTCATTCAATCAAATTCAAAAAGAAGAAAAAGGAGTTCCATCTTCTCAAGCTTCAAGTTAGGGTTTCAAGCTCCAAGTTCAAGCCTCCTCTTCTTCTCAATTTCAAGTGGGTTAGCTCCAATCAAGTTATGTGGGTATTGAATAAGGGATTCCTTCACCCTTATGCCCAAAACCCCAATCTTCTAAATTGAACTTATGGATTTCTAAACTATGGTTCTTACCCAATTCTTATAGGCCTTCTAAAATTGTTTCCTCATGATTCTTCTATGGAATCTAACTCTAAATTGCATGATTTTTCATGAATTTTTATGAGTGGTTTCTTATTCATGAATTTTAGCATGATTCCTTTGGATTGCATGTCTTCAAGTAAAATTAATATGTTTGGATAACATGACCTCTATTTTCATGAAATTGCATGTCTAATTCTTCAAGTTGTGATTTTAGAAAGGATAGTATATCTTGAATTATGGTTTTGCAAAGCTTTAAGACTTATGATATGAAATTTGTATGGCATAAGATATGCCCCATGTTTTATGAAAGGTTTGGCATCCAGATATGTCTACCTAAGTTATGAACAATTTTGACATTAGATATGTCTACATGTTTTATGAACAGATTTGACATCAGATATGTCACCAGTTATGACCAGTTTTAGCATCCGATATGCCCTAGTATTATATGAGCTATATATATGTGTGTGTGTTTTGGGAATAGTATTAGCACCGGGTTTGACAGGGTGAGAGTACCCATTATCCCAGAACTACGTGCCCCTGTAGGTTCTAAGTCCCCTCTGTTGGGCATCAGATTTAGTGATCACGCCACAGTCACACTTCTATACCCTGGCAAGGTATATTGGGTTCTTTTCGATGGGGCATATACATCGGTTTTCATGTAGATCACATGGTCTATGTCAGTTAGAGAACCTCCCACAGAAACAGTTTCAAGTTTAAAAACGTATTAACTCTTTGCTTTCAGATTTCAGACTTACTACTTATGATTATTTTTTAGCTTATGATATTGAATTAAGTCATTACATTACAGATTTTACTATTACCACATGATTTTAGCTTCAAAGATAATTTAAGCATGTTTAATCATGAATTATGCATGATCTCAGTTTTAAACAAGCTTTCAAGTATATTTTTATCATGATCATGCATATCTCACATACTCGGTACATCCTATAGTACTGACGCATACTTTGCGCTGCATCCTCTTGATGATGCAGATTCAGGCTCCCTCCCTCAGGCTCGTGGCTAGAGATCGTAGGCCATTTCCAGTCAGTGTTGGTGAGTCCTCATTATTCGAGGGCTAGTTATGATTCTAGCTAGTTTTGGTTATTTACTTTTGTACCTTGAGTTAGCTAGGGTCTTGTCCTAGCAACTTTTTATGTCATGAGTAGAGGCTTTTCAGACATAGCCAGCTTTTGAGTCTCTTTCTGGATTTTGAATCTCTATTTGACTTGATTATACATTTAAGTGATCCCAGATTTATCTATTATGCATCTGCTAATCTTTTATTTTGCTTGAGAATGCTATGACCAAGGGTTAATCTGCGGCACTTGTATCCTGGATCCCGTGTTACTCCTAGGGGGTAGCCTCATGGCATGACAAATCATGGAAAAGCGGTCAAGGTCTGTGGTACCAACCTAATAACCTAACCCAAGGATGCCAACTAGTACAATTTTACCCGATATATGCAAAGTTTAGGGTGTTAAGTCATAACCTACCTGTCATCCAACAATAAGCTGCGGGAACAATGATATCCTAGGCCTGATCTGCTCTGAACGAGAATCAAAATATCAAATTCATGAATAAAATATTAATACAAGTTTAACGACACCCATATTGCTACAATTGTAGCCAGGTCGATATCCGGGTCAAAAGTGAGCCCGCAGGGCCAACAACCCGAAACCAAAAATGAAAAAAACCACGATGACCCCAACGATGCCAAGTAGGCATGCACCAAATTTGAGCACAATTGGACAAGGGAAGGGCACCAAAACAACCCACCCAAGTTGGGGATTAAAGAATGGAAATTACTAAAATAAAAATGGAAATTGGGCAAGAATTACTTACCAAAACAACGGAAAATCATCCCAAGACGGATAAAACTTCACACCCACAAACATGCACAAGATTAGGGGGAAGAATCTATCACAAAATTCAAGCTTTGGATGACCATCAATGGAGGAATTAAAAGAAAAACCAAAGAAGGCAAGTTGGGGAAGATGACTTACCAAGAGGCGAAGAACTACGGATAATCGACGAACAAATAATTCCTCAAGGTTTAGAACTAAATTGCAGTAAAATGGTGGAGAGAATTTTTGAGTTTTAGAGTGAGAAAAGTGAGGAGAAGGGCTGGAAAAAACAAAATGACAGCAATAATAGCTGTTGTCCGCAACTTATTTTTTGCACTTTTTAGAAAACTCGACGGGGCACTCCGGGCAAAATCAAAAACCGATATTCAAAAACCAATAGTGCTAATAAGGTTAAAATGAAGTTTCGGACTCAACAGAATTAACAAAACTTCTATACGAGATCATTTAGGAGAAATGTTGACCCAAGTCAACACTAACGAAAAGGAACTCAAAGCATCAAAATGAGTCTGACTCACCCGGAACCTGAACCAACCATCTTCCTAGCCCAAAATCAACATTCCGGAGCTGATGGAATCATAAGATTTCGAATTCGACACTCCGATCATTGAAAGTCATCCGAAGTTACACTTCCCTCTCCAAATGTCTTAAAAACTGAGAAAATAACACAAACCCCACACCGGACATTCTCAGGCCTCAACTAAAGGTCCAACTAGACCAAACTCATCGCTCTGGAGCTAATGGCACTATCAGAATTCAATATCGAGCATGTTAGCTAAGAATGTTGACTAAAGTCAATGATATTCTAAGTTTAAAGCTCTAAAACAGGCGAACGGCTAAAACGACCAAACGAACGACTAGGGCACCAAACTACCAGTCCCAGCAAGCCATAAATGACTTGGGGCCTCTACAAGAAGGCTCTAACAGTGCAATAAATGCGAAAATGCAATGATGACCAAAAGGGTTATCACAAAAAACGACAAATATCATCGCTTTTTTTGGGATTTTTTTTAAAAAAAATCCAGGAAAGCGACGGACAACATCGCTTTTTTGGAATTTTTTGTAAAATTTCCATAAAAGTGACAGACAAAAGAGACCTTTTCCATCTCTTTTCTGCATTTTTCCAGATACAGAAACCTGCATTTTCAAGATGCATCACCTGCCATTTACAAAATAAATTCAATATAACCCAAAGCAGCACTAATTGTTTCCACAACAGTCATAAAACAACTATAACATCAATAAGAAACTAAATAACAACTAATAATATGACTAAACACATAAAAAGTACACCAAAAGGACCTACAAAGTATGAATAACTTAAAGAAAAAGTGTCAAAGTGTCAAAATGTGTCAAAATGTCTAAAAGTAGAGAGAAATGAACTAAATGAGTCAATCCTATTGGGGGTAGTATCCACATACTCCTCCTCATTATTACTATGCTCAGTCATGTCGTCACTTGATGACGAGGAGGAAGGAGTATGATTTTTACTACGTTGGCAATTACCAATCAAGGAATATACTTGTTATTTAAGATCCTCGATGGTCTTGGACATATATTTATCGCTCTCAGCCCGTTTTCTCTTGAATTCTACCAAGGCATATGGAAGTTGTGCCATCAGCTGTGACATATGTGCAAGCTGAATACCATCAACCCCCTCAGCCTGGCACGAGGATCCAATACCTGCCAGCCCTGACTGGATGCATCGCACATCATTCCTAGACCCTAGACCATAGACTCACCCCTTTTGTCTTCCTCCTGCAACTTTTTCAGTCCACATTGGAGTGGCTTCCTCCTTTGTAGAATGGGTCGGCAAGCCCTAATTTTGTTGAGTTTGGCTGTACTAAGACAAAACACGTCCAAACTCATCCTGCATATAAAAAAAGTAAAAATTATAATATATACATAATAAATATATATATATATATATATGTTAGTACTTTAATTATATCTAAAATTTAAAACTTACATAGGCGTCTTGAGCCCTCTGCTCAACCCATACATCCGGATCTGAATCATTTTTTTCTCTCTTACGTGGCATCTCCGAAGGGGCTCAGACTGAGTCAGAGGGCATCCCAATTCCTTCTCTTGCAAACAAAATAAAATTTAACATAATCAAGTAATTAATATTTAATCAAGTTTATATAAACATATAATTTAAAAGGTTAATATTATTACTTACCATATCCCTTTCAATCTCCACTACGCTCTTTGCAGCCATAGTGTGCAAGGATCTACCTTTGACACTATTTTTGGCTTTCTTGGATTGTTCATACAGTGCTCTGAACTCTTTCAAATTCCAATATTCTTTAAGTTGTTCATGAATATGAGGTAGAAGAAATGATCCACACTTTTTAGTATTCGAAACTCTTTTAAGCCATTGGGATAGCCTGGTACTGACCTTTCTCTCGAAAGTAGTGAAAATAATCTTATTGTACTTTCGCTTCAAAGTACACATTGTCTGAAAGAGAGAAATGACTAGTGTTACGTGATATATATATATATATATATATATATATATATATATATATATATATATATATATATATATATATATATATATATATATGTGTGTGTGTTGTGTGGTGTGTGTGTGTGTGTATGAAAAATTTAATATTAAACTTAATAAGATAATAATTAAATTGTTATATATTAAACTCATCAAATACGACATGTTTGATCGATGTGGATGTCCTGCCAGAGTGTTTAAGGTTTCTTGAAAAATCCTCCTAACTGCCTCCTTTAGAGCACGTTTGGGCTCTTTCATGGGATACCACCTGTGAAGAACATAATATGCATGTCAAGTCATAAATTATTAATTAAGATGAAAAAAAAAACCTTATCAATTTAGAAAAAACTTACGATGATCCATCAGGCTGAATCATGACTCTACCAATGGCATCCTTCTCGCCGGGTCTAAGATCCACCTCCTCTTCCTCCTCATAAAGTGGTGATGCAGGTAATAGTAGAAGTGTATAATGTTGATTCAATGGGGGAGTAGATGTCTATGTGTCAGACTCAGAGCTTTTATCTCTAAGTCGCACGCCTGATAGGTGGGGGGAAGAAGAATCGCATGAGGTGGAGTACCAGATGATAATTTGATAGTCATGCTTCCATGTGATGGAGAGATAGTGGGTGTAGGTATGAAAGTGTGATGATGAGAAGTAGTGGGTCTAGGAATATGATAATCTGTGAGATTCCTAGTGCCATGGGGGATAGAAACTGGTGGAGAACAGCGAATCTGTGGCGAAGATGAAAGACGGCCTGGAAAATCATCAGGCTCTATAGGCCTCCTAGGTCTATTCCTAGGCTTACTGGACGTTCTAGTACTCTTAATAGGATGACCTCAATCACCATCACCTGATGACATATGTATGCATAACCCAAAACTAATTCAAAATTTCCAAATTCAAGAACCTAATTCTAAACTAATACTAACCTAACTTAAAGTTGAAAAATAATTCAAGATTATAACCTAAACTATGGTTCACAAGACTAACCTAAACTAAGATTCACAAAGACTAACCTAAACTAGCAAGCTATTCAAGGTTCACAAACTAACATTAATTTAATAAACTAACACTAACCTAAATTGATAACTAATAGCTTAAAAAATTAGACATTACCTAAATTCAAAACTAATAGCAAAAAAATAATTAAACATTAACCAAAACTAAGATTCATATAACAATCAATTAAAGATTCAAAACTAACACTAACCTAAAGTGAACACTAATAGCAAAATATTCTAACTTTAACTTAAATTCAAAACTAATAGCAAGTATTAACCTAAATTAAGGTACACAAGACTAGCCTAAACTAAGGTTCACATGACTAACCTAAACTAGCAAGCATTATTCAAGGTTCACAAAAAGGAACCTAAAGTTGAAAATTAATTCAGGATTATAACCCAAAACCCAAAACTAATTCAAGAACTTATTTCAAATTAAAAATTACCAAATTCAAGTTATAATCTAATTCAAGAACCTAATTTCAAATTGAAGTACCTAATTCCAAATTGAAGTACCTAATTCAAGAACCTAATTAAGGTTCACAAAAAAGAACCTAAATTTGAAAACTAATTCAAGATTATAACCCAAAACCCAAAACTAAGTCAAGAACCTATTTCAAATTCAATGTTCTCAAATTCAAGTTATAATCTAATTCAAGAACCTAATTTCAAATTCAAGTACCTAATTCTAAATTCAAGTACCTAATTCAAGAACCTAATTAAAATTCACAAAAAAGAACCTAAAGTTGAAAACTAATTGAAGATTATAACTCAAAACTAACAATATTAAATTAAAAAACTTAACTTAAAAAACTTAATTTAAAAAACCTTAACTTAAAAAGACTTACCTTCAAGGACCTAAATGAAGAACCTAAAGTTGAAAACTAATTCAAGATTATAACCCAAAACTAATTCAAGAACCTATTTCAAATTCAAAGTTTCCAAATTCAAGTTATAATCTAATTCAAGAACCTAATTTCAAATTAAAGTACATAATTCCAAATTCAAGTACCTAATTCAAAAACCTAATTAAGGCTCACAAAAAAGAACCTAAAGTTGAAAACTAATTCAAGATTATAACTCAAAATCCAAAACTAATTCAAGAACCTAATTCAAATTCAAAGTCCCCAAATTCAAGTTATAATAAAATTCAAGAACCTAATTCTCAATTCAAGTTCCTAATTAAGGTTCACAAAAAAAAACCTAAAATTGAAAACTAATTCAAGATTATAACCCAAAACTAACAATATAAACTAACAAACATAACTTAAAAAAAACTTAATTTAAAAAATCATAACTTAAAAAGACTTATCTTCAAGGACCTAAATCAAGAACCTAAAGTTGAAAACTAATTGGCACGACCCGATTTCTCGGTCATGATGGCACCTACAACCTCCCAGTAGGCGAACCAATCCCCGTAGCCCGATATGGTTAGTAATGGGCTACCTTCTAATAGTTTAAGCGGAAGATTCGATACATAAGCAGAAGCAAGGGCATAATAAGAAGAAAATAGATACAAGAGAGATATAAACAAGCGGAATCCAAACCAACCCAAAACCTGGTATCAAAGCGTATAACAGCCGAACTACATCAGGAGTACAAAAGTCCAAAATTCATATATACACAATGTCTCTAAAACTATAAGAGTACAAAATACACCAAGGATAACTGATGTCAAGCTCTGAACGCCAAGAGCTCACCCTCAGCCTGGATGATCGAAAAACTACACCCCGCACGACTCTCCGATGCTCTAACGGTGATGGCCCACGCTAGGATCTGCACTAGAAAATACAGAGGATAGGGTGAGCACAAGGTACCCAATAGGTATCATAGTCCGACTGGGCATATATAAAGTAAAAGAGCAATAGCAGACAGAGTAGAAGCAAACAGTCACATAAATCAATGAAAAGTACACAGGAACTATCCTAGAGGGAAGACAACAAACAAAAACATATAAGGCTAGCATATAGATCATATACACACAACATGAACAAGTGAAAGTAAGAACGACGCACCTGGGATCCTCACAAAAATAGTATATATAACTGTAGGTTCTACAAATGGACGGTATACCGGTAACCTCGAGCATAAAAAATGGGAGAGAAGGGTAAAGTAGACATGCTCGATAAACAGAACAAATAACCAGCTAAACCATATCAATCTCAAATCTTAAAATAATTGCCTAGCGGAGTCCAACTCCGCACTTATAACCGTAATAGAGAACTATTCTGTAATAAGTAACTAGAGTCTACCTACAGTCGCCCGGCCGCCCATACAACCGAGGAACGCAATCAAGTGAAAACAAACCCTTCAACATCCCATAATACTAGAGCGTACAATTAAAAAATAGCAAACGAGGATGGAATCCCAAACAATGAATGATATGATGCATGAAAACCTCAGGGTGAAATAGAACCTCTGTATGTACCTCCTCCGGTGCCAATCGGGCCCAGCAGGCAGGTTTCATAGAAGGACACCTCCCGTATACCTCTACTCTACCGTATACCCTCCCCCCAGGCACACGCAGCCCAAAGCCTCAGGCCCAGAGCGGCAAGGTCCATGGAGGTCCCAGACCCCGTACTAAAACTCAAAATCAAAATGCGTCCTACGAAATTGAGTCTGGGTTCAAGACAATGGCTAAGTCTCAAATATGCATGCCTAAACCCTATCTAGGACTAAAACAGGGAAAAAGATATCTCAAAAACCCTTCCAAGGGTGCCCGGGAACAACCGGGTCTAAAACAGTAGTAAAAACATCTCAGATGCTCGACCCGACCGAGCCTGATATCATTTCAAATAAGTAAGTAAACTCAGCTAGCAGTCCAACCCGGTCGAGTCTAGCAATAGTAGTAGAAATGGGTGGTATACGGTAACCTCGAGCGTAAAAAGTGGGAGAGAAAGGTAAAGTAGACATGCTAGATAAACAGAACAAATAACCAGCCAAACCATATCAATCTCACATCCCGAAATAACAGCCTAGTGGAGTCCAACTCCGAACTTATAACCGTAATAGAGAACAATTCCATAATAAGTAACGAGAGTCTACCTACAGTCCCCCGGCCACCCATAAAACTGAGGAATGCAATCAAGTGAAAACAAACCCTCCGGTATCCCATACTACTGGAGCTTACAATAAAAAAAATAGCAAACACAGAGGGAATCCCGAATAATGAATGATATGATGCATGAAAACCTCAGGGTGAAATAGAACCTCTGTATGTACCTTCTCTGGTGCCAATCTGGCCCATCAGGCAGGTTACATAGAAGGACACCGCCCGTATACCTCTACTCTACCGTATACCCTTCCCCCTGGCGCATGCAGCCCAAAGGCTCAGGCCCAGAGCGACAAGGTCCATGGAGGTCCCAGACCCCATACAAAAATTCAGAATCAAAACGTGTCCTCCAGAATCGAGTCTGGGTTCAAGCCAGTGGCTAAGTCTAAAATATGCATGCCGAGATCTATCTAGGACTAAAACAGTGAAAAAGATGTCTCAAAAACCCTTCCAAGGGTGCCCTGGCATAACCGGGTCAAAAACAGTAGTAAAAACATCTCAGATGCTTGACCCGGCCGAGCCTAATATCATTTCAAATCAGTAAGAAAACTCAGCTAGCACTCCGACCCGGTCGAGTCTAGCAATAGTAGAAGATCATGATAAAACCATATTTTTAACCTTTTTTTACCCCAAGAAGCTCAATGTATCAAGTCAAATCATTTCCAAATCCAATTTCATCGAAAATGGGCCCCGAGGCCATGCAAGGTTTAGAAAATTAGTTTTCGTAGGCCCGAAGAAAAAAACCATAATAAAATGTGGAAAAACCTCTTTATATGCATGGAAATGATATGATCAACCCAAATAGCTGCCCGGCAGCTCACAATCAACCTAATGGCCCTACACAGGATCCGAAGCTACTCAACAAGCATAAGCAGCCTAGAAGGATATTTCTATGTCCGGGACTCGCGGACATTCCCAATAATCCTATCTTCTATGTTCCAGACTCAACAAGACCTCACAGGGTCACAAGGGTAATAAATATATCAACTAATAGGAATACTACACACAACAAAGGAAAGTAATAGGATGAATCATGGAAAAGCGGTCAAGGTCTGTGGTACCAACCTAATAACCAAACCCAAGGATGCCAACTAGTATAATTTTACCCGATATATGTGAAGTGTAGGGAGTTAAGCCGTAACCTACCTGTCATCCGATGACAAGCTGCGGGAACGATGATATCCGAGGTTGAGCTGCTCCGAGAAGCTCCTAACGAGAATCAAACTATCAAATTCATGAATAAAATGTTAAGACGAGTCTAACGATACCCATATTGCTACAATTGTAGTTGGGTCGATATCCGGGTCAAAAGCGGGCTCGTAGAGCCTACAACCCGAAACCAATAATAAAAAGAACCATGATGATCCCAACGATGCCAATAAGGCATGCTCCAAATTTGAGCACAATTGGACAAGGGAAGGGCACCAAAGCAGCCCGCCCAAGTTGGGGATTAAAGAATAGAAATTTCAAAAATAAAAACGGAAATTGGGCAAAAATTACTTACCAAAACGATGAAAAATCAGCCAAAGACGGATAAAACTTCATACCCACGAACATGCACAAGCTTAGGGGGCATAATCTATCACAAAATCCAAGCTTTGGATGAGCATCAAAGGAGTAATTAAGAGAAAAACCGAAGAAGGCAAGTTTGGAAAGATGACTTACCAAGAGGCGAAGAACTATGGATATTCGACGAACAAATAATTCCCCAACATTTAGAACTGAATTGGAGCAAAATGATGGAGAGAATTTTGAGTTTTAGAGTGAGAAAAGTGAGGACAAGGGCTGGAAAAAAATGAAATGACAGCAATAAATAGCTGCTGTCCGCAACTGATTTTCTGCACTTTTTAAAAACTCGATGGGGTATTTCGGGAACAATCGGAAACCGATATTCAAAAACTAATAGTGCTAATAGAGTGTAAATAATGTTCTGAATTCAATGGAATCGACAAAACTTTCATACGAGGTCTTTTCGGGGAAATTTTGACCCAAGTCAACACTAATGAAAAGGAACTCAAAGGCTCGAAATGAGTCCGACTCACCCGGAACCCAAACCAACCATTTTCTAGCCCAAACTCAACATTTTGGAGCTGATAGAATCGTTTGATTTTGAATCCGACACTCCAATCATCGAAAGTCACCCGAAGTTACACTTTCAACTCCAAATAGCCTGAAAACTGAGAAAACCACACAAAACCTACACTGGAAGTTCTCAAGCCTCAACTAAAGGTTCAACTAGACCAAAATCATAGCTCCGGAGTTAACAGAACTGTTAGAATTCAATTTCGAGCACGTTAGCTAAGAATATTGACCAAAGTCAATGATATTCTATATTTAAAGCTCTAAAATAGGTGAACGGATAAAATGACCAAACGAACGACCAGGGCACTAAACTACCGGTCCCAGCAAGCCATAAATGACTTGGGGATGCTACAGGAAGGCTGTAACAAAGCAATAAATGTGAAAATGCAAAGATGACCGAAAGGGTCATCACAACATCCACCATTAAAAAGACTTTCATCCTCGAAAGTCAAGAAGAAGGGAGTACCTGAAGGCTCGAACAACTGCGGATACACAGCACGCAACTCACTCTCGGTCTCCCAGGTAGCCTCCTCGACCGGACGATGCCTCCACTACACTTTCACAAATAGAATCTCCTGACATCTCAATCTCCTGATATCTCTGGCCAGAATAACTATCGGCTCCTCAACAAATGATAAACTCTTATCCAACTGAACTGAATCCCAATGCAACACATAAGACTCATCAGGCACATACCGGTGCAACATCAAAATAGGAAAACTGGGTGAACAACTGAAAATATCAGAGGCAAGGCTAACATGTAGGCAACACTACCAATCCGCTGTAGAATCTCAAACGGCCCAATAAACCTGGGGCTAAGCTTTCCCCGCCGACCAAATCTCATCACGCCCTTCATGGGCGATACTCAGAGGAAAACCCGGTCACCAACACTGAACTCTAAGGAACGAAGCCTACGATCGGTGTAGCTCTTGTGCCTACTCTGGACTACTCTAAGTCTATCCTGAATCAAACAAACTTGGTCTAAGAAATCTCTAAGTAAGTCTATACTCTGCGGTATGGACTCCAACCCATTAAACCAACCAATCGGCGATCTGCAATGCCTACCATATAAAGCCTTGAAAGGTGCCATGCCAATGCTCGAATGAAAGCTATTATTATACGCGAAGTCGACCAATGGCATGAACTAATCCCATGAACCTCAAAAGTCAAGTACACAGGCCCAAAGCATGTTCTCCATAACCTCAATACTCCTCTCGGACTGGCCATCTGTCTGAGGGTGGAAAGCAATACTAAGCTGAACCTTCGTACCCAAATCCCTCTGTATAGCTCTCTAGAACTGGGATGTGAACTAAGTGTCGGGATATGAAATGATAGAAGCTAGGACCCTGTGTAACCGTACAATCTCACAAATATAGATCTAAGATAACCTCTCTTCCTCATAGGAAGTTTGAACTAGCAAGAAATGTGCTGACTTAGTCAGCCTATCAATGATCACCCAAATGGAATCAAACCTCCGAGTAGTACGAGGCAAACCAACAACAAAGTCTATAGTAATACCTTCCCACTTCCACTCAGGAATGGGAAGTCACTGCATTAAGCCACCCGGTCTTATGTGCTCGAACTTAACCTGCTAACATTTCAAGCACCAAGATACAAACTCTGCCACGTCCCGCTTCATACCACTCCACCAGTAGAGTTGTCTCAAATCTCTGTAGATCTTTGCTGCGCTAGGATGAATAGAGTATATAGAACAATATACGTCACAAAGTATCAACTGTATCAAATTACCAACTCTCGGAATGCAAAGTCAACCCTCAAACCTCAAAATCCCATCAGAACCCAAGGTAGCCCGGCTGGCCTCACCCCCAACCACCGAATCACAAAGGCTGCCCATACTCACCGCCTTCTGACTCAAGGCATCTGCTACCACATTTGCCTTGCCCAGATGGTATTAAATAGTGAAATCATAGTCCTTCAGCAACTCAATCCATCTCCTCTGCCTCAAGTTCAACTCGCGCTGATTCCTAATGTACTGAAGACTATGATGGTCGGTGAATATCTCACAATGAACTTCCTATAGTTAGTGCCTCCAGATCTTGAGCGCGAAGACTACCGCTGCCAACTCTAAGTCATGTGTGGGGTAGTTGCGCTTGTGAAACTTCAGCTGCCTCGATACATATGCTATCACTCGACCTTGATGCATCAACACACAACCAAGACCGACCCCTGAAGCATCACAATACACGACAAAACTCTGACCCTCAATCGGCAAAGTTAAAACTAGAGCTGAAGTCAATAAGGCCTTAAGCCTCTGGAAGCTATCCTCGCACTGATCGGACCACTGAAATGGAATATCCTTCCTAGTCATCATAGTCAAGGGTGCTGCTATGGAAGAAAATCCCTCAACGAACCATCTGTAATACCAGGCTAACCCAATATAGATGTGAACCTCGATAGGAGTAGTAGGTCTAGGCCAATCACGAACTGCAGAAATCTTACCCAAATAAACTCTAATCCCATCCTTAGACACCACGTGCCCTAGGAATGCAACTGACTCTAACCAAAACTCACACTTTGAGAACTTTGCATAAAGCCGATGATCTCTCAAAGTCTGAAGTATAGTCCTCAAGTGCTGCTTATGCTCTTCTTTACTCCTCGAGTATACCAGGATGTCATCAATGAAGACTATCATAAACATATCCAAGTACGGGCTAAGCAACATGTTCATCAAGTCCATGAGGCTGCGGGGGCATTAGTCAACCCAAAATATATCACCAGGTACTCACAGTGGACGTAACGTGTCCTGAATGCTGTCTTAGGGATGTCCTCTACCCTAATCCTTAATTGATGGTAGCTGGACCTCAAATCAATCTTAGCAAACATGGAGGAACCCTGAAGCTGATCAAATAATTCATCAATCCTGGGCATCGGATACTTATTCTTCACTTTCACCTTATTCAACTGCCAATAATCAATACACATATGCATCAACTCGTCCTTCTTCTTCACGAAGAGAACATGAGCACCTCAAGGAGACACACTCGGTCTAATAAACCCCTTAGCTAACAAATCCTTGAGCTGCTCCTTAAGCTCTCTTAACTCAGTAGGAGCCATACGGTAGGGAGGAATAGAAATGGGCGTGGTGCCTGGCTCTAACTCAATGGAGAAATCAATATCCCTCTCAGGTGGAAGGCGTTTCAGGTCGGTAGGATACACATCTAGGAAGTCTTTAACCATAGGAACAGACTCAGGAGACGTAGGGTCAGCACTAGCATCTCAAACATATACTAGATAAGCTAGACACCCACATGATATCATCTTGCTAGCTCAAAGACAAGAAATGATCCCAGACGGTGCATGGCTAAAAATACCCTACCACACAATCGAGGATACACCGGGCACGTCTATGGTAACGATCTTGGCATAGCAATCCAAAATTGCACGGTGAGGGGATAACCAGTCCATGCCTAGTATCACATAAAAATCCAACATATCAAGTATCATCAAGTCAGCCCAAGTATCCAAATCACCAACAAATATCACACAGGATCTCACAATACGATCCACTACTAAAGAATCTCCTACTGGGGTCAAAACAGAAACAAACACAGACAATGGCTCACTAGCCAACCCCAAATAAGGCAGAAAGTTGGCAGATACATATGTTCAAGTGGATCTAGGATCAAACAAGGAATAAGATGGCTGACGACATACAGAAAATACCTGTGATCACGGCATTTGAGGCCTCTACCTCTGGTCTCCCAGGGACTGCATAGAACTGATGATGACCTCCACTTGCCTGACCACCATCCCTACCAACTGCTCTGCCAAGTAAGACACCACCCCTAGCTCGGCTGGCTGAACTGTACCCTGCTGGGGGAAATTTCTAGCAAAGTGACCAACCATACCACAAATATAGGAAGCCCCTGAAGACCTACTCGGTCGGGATGAAATAGCAGAACCTGAATAGCCACTACGACCTAATGCCCGAAAATCTGTACCTCTCGATGGCTGACTATTGTGACCTCATTGACTGCCCTGACCCTGCTCAAACTGAGAACTAGAAGCCTGAAATGACATATGTACCAGTCGGCTAGACTGACCTTGATGCTTCTATAGCTGATAACATCATCCCCACTGGCCTGAACCTCTACCACTATGCCTATAACCACTGTAACCATCCTGATGTCGAGGCCTCTTATCTCTGGCCTCGGTGTCATGATGACACAAATCCTCAACTGTGTAGCATTATCTGCAATGGCCTAGAATGACCGACTTCTAGCAACCATTATCTCCACAGGCTCTCTGAACTCTCTCCGTAGCCCCCAAACAAATATATGGACTCTGTCGGCCTCAGTAGGCATAATCATGGCTCATGACAGAGCAAGCTGATGGAACCAGGTCTCAAACTCTGAGATGGTCATGGTATCATGAGAAAGTCTAGTGAAATCATCCCTCTGATCCTCTCGGTCGCTCTGTAGCAAGAACTTGTCCATAAAGTCCTCATAAAACTCAAACCAGGTTAAATGAAGTTATGTAGAAGGCCTGTAAGCAACCTGTGCTCTCCACCAGAACATCGCTGGACCCTCCAGCTGATATGTAGTATATCCAACCCCGTGAGTCTCCAATAAGCCCAAATGGTGCAATATATCCTCACAGGTAGTGATAATGTCATATATGTCCTGACCTGATGTACCAGTGAATCTCAGCAGTGCCAATCTCAGAAACATACCCAAGGCCTTCTACTCCGTCTCTATCATAGTAGGGAGAGTAGAAAGAGGCTGGGCAATCGATGGAACTGGAACAACCACAGAATGGGGAGCCACAATAGGAGGATGAGCTCCTAAACTCTGAACACATAGGGCTTCCCCCTGAGCAGATGTCTGGGCTGTCTCAGAAGTATGCTCCCCAATCATACCCAATATATGAAGTAACAAACCCTGAATATATGAAGACTGAGCTGGTGCTGAAGCTGGCATAAAAACTGATGCTAGAACTAGTACTGGAGCTGGTGGTACCTGGGTTATCCAAGAGACCATATGTTGCTGCTCTGGAGCTAACTCTAGCTCGTAGTCATATTCAGGCTCTATATCCACTCTAGCAGCTCTAGCAGGTACCGCTGCTCTGGTGTGCCCTCGACCTTTACCTCTACCCCAACGACTACCCCAGCCCCTAGTTGGAGTCGGAGGTGCAGGGGAAGGAGGCTCTCCTCCACCAGAAGCTGAAGATCTCGTACGAACCATCTGTGGAAGAGTGAACCAGAATAAATGATATTTCTAGAAACTTTCAAGGATACTATGCACAAAAGAGGAACAAGAATAATCCATTTTCCTAAGATGTCATTATAGCCTCCCGAAGATTGAGTACGGACGTCTTTGTGTTGATCCGTAGGACTCTACTAGACGTTGGCTCCTATACCGATGACATCGGTGAACCTAGGGATCTGATATCAAGATGTCACGACCCAATTAATCAGTCATGATGGCACCTACAACCCCCAAGTAGGCAAACTAATCCCCGTAGCCCAGAACGGTTAGTAATGGTCTACCTTCTAACAGTTTAAGCGGATTATTTGATACATAAGCAGGAGCAAGGGCATAATGAGATGAAAATAGATACAAGAGAGATATAAACAAACAGAATCTGAACCAATCCAAAACCTGGTATCAAAGCGTATAAGAGCCGAACTACATCAGGAGTACAAAGGTCCAAAAGTCATATATACACAATGTCTCCAAAACTATAAGAGTACAAAATACACCAAGGATAACTGAAGTCAAGCTCTGAACGCTAAGAGCTCACCCTCAGCCTGGATGATCCAAAAATTGTACCCCGTACGAGTCTCTGATGCGCTAACGATAATGACCCATGCTAGGATCTACACCAGAAGATGCAGAGGGTAGTGTGAGCACCAAATGTGAAGCACAAGGTACCCAGTAGGTATCATAGACCGACTAGGCACATATAAAGTAAAAGAGTAATAGCAGACAGAGTAGAAGCAAACAGTCACAGAAATCAATGAAAAGTACACATGAACTAGCCCAGCGGGAAGACAATAGAAAACAAAATATAAAGCTAGCATATAGAATATATACACACAACAAGCATAGGTTAAAGTAAGGACGACGCACCTGGTATCCTCGCCAAAATAGTATATATATAAATGTAGGTTCTAGAAATGGGCGGTATACCTGTAACCTCGAGCGTAAAGAGTGGGAGAGAAGGGTAAAGTAGACATGCTCGATAAATAGAACAAATAACCCGCCAAACCATATCAATCTCAAATTCTAAAACAACAGCCTAGTGAAGTGCAACTCCACACTTATAATTGTAATAGAGAACAATTTTGTAATAAGTAACGAGAGTATACTTATAATCCCCCGGCAACCCATACAACTGAGGAACACAATCAAGTGAAAACAAACCATCCAGCATCCCATACTACCGAAGCGTACAATCAACAAACCGCAAACAAGGGTGGAATCTCGAACAATGAATGATATGATGTATGAAAACTTCAAGGTGAAATAGAACCTCTGTATATACTTCCTCCGGTGTCGATCTGGCCCAGCAGGCAGGTTTCATGGAAGGACATAACCCGTATACATCTACTCTACTGTATACCCTTTCCCCCGGCACACACTGTTCAAAGCCTCAGGCCCAGAGTGGCAAGGTCCATGGAGGTCCCAAACCCCATACTAAAATTCAGAATCAAAACGTGTCCTCTGGAATCGAGTCTGGGTTCAATCTAGTTGCTAAGTCTCAAATATGTATGCCTAGACTTTGTCTAGGACTAAAACAGTGAAAACGATGTCTAAAAAACCCTTCCAAGGGTGCTCGAGCACAACCAAGTTTAAAATAGTAGTAAAAACATCTCAGATACTCGACCCGACCGAGCCTGATATCATTTCAAATAAGTAGGAAAACTCAGCTAGCAGCCGGTCGAGTCTAGAAATAGTAGTAGATCATGATAAAACCATATTTTAAACCTTTTTTTACCCCAAGAAGATCCATGTATCAAGTCAAATCATTTCCAAATCCAATTTCATCGAAAATGGGCCCCCGGGGCCATGCAAGGTTTAGAAAATCAGTTTTCGTAGGCCCGAAGCCAAAAACCATAATAAAATGTGGAAAACCACTTTATATGCATGAAAATGATATGATCGTTCCAAATAGCTGCCCGACAGCTCACAATTAACCTAACGCCCCTGCACAGGCTCTGAAGCTACTAAGCAAGCATAACCAGCCTAGAAGGATATTTCTATGTCTGGGACTCGCGAACATTCCCAATAATCCTAAATTTTATGTTCCAGAGTCGACAAGACCTCACAGGGTCACAAAGGTAATAAATATATCAACTAATAGAAATACTACACACAATGGAGGAAAGTAATAGGATAAATCATGGAAGAGAGGTCAAGGTCTGTGGTACCAACCTAATAACCCAACCCAAGGATGCCAACTAGTATAATTTTACCCGGTATATGTGAAGTTTAGGAAGTTAAGTCGTAACATACCTGTCGTCCGATGACAAGTTGCGGGAATGACGATATCCGAGGCCGAGCTACTCTGAGAAGCTACAAACGAGAATCAAACTATCAAATTCATGAATAAAATGTTAAGACGAGTCTAATGATACCCATATTGCTACAACTGTAGCCGGTTAATATCTGGGTCAAAAGCGAGCCCGCGGGGCCCACAACCCAAAACCAAAAATGAAAAGAACCACGATGACCCAAACGATGCCAAGTAGTCATGCTTCAAATTTGACCACAATTGTACAAGGGAAGGGCACCAAAACAACCCGCCCAAGTTGGGGATTAAAGAATGGAAATTTCGAAAATAAAAATGGAAATTGGGCAAGAATTACTTACCAAAACGATGGAAAATAAGCCCAAGATGGATAAAACTTCACACCCATGAATATGCACAAGCTTAGAGGGTAGAATCTATCACAAAATCCAAGCTTTGGATGAGCATCAATGGAGGAATTAAGAGAAAAACCGAAGAAGGAAAGTTGGGGAAGATGACTTACCAAGAGGCGAAGAACTACAGATAATCGACAAACAAATAATTCCCCAAGGTTTAGAACTGAATTGGAGCAAAATGGTGGAGAGAATTTTGAGTTTTAGAGTGAGAAAAGTGAGGAGAAGGGCTGGAAAAAAACGAAATGACAACAATAAATAGCTGCTGTCCGCAGCTGATTTTCTGCACTTTTTAAAAAACTCGACGCGGCATTCCGGGCACAATTGGAAACCGATATTCAAAAACCAATAGTGCTAATAGAGTGGAAAATACATTCCAGACTCAAAGGAATCAACGAAGCTTCTATACGAGGTCGTTTCAGAGAAATGGTGACCCAAGTCAACACTAATGAAAAGGAACTCAAAGGCTCGAAATGAGTCTGACTCACCCGGAACCCAAACCAAACATCTTTCTAGCCCAAACTCAACATTTTGGAGCTGATGGAATCGTCCGATTTTGAATCTGATACTCCGATCATTGAAAGTCACCTAAAGTTATACTTTTAACTCTAAATGGCCTGAAAACTGAGAAAACCACACAAAACCCACACCAGAAGTTCTTAGGCCTCAACTAAAGGTCCAACAAGACCAAACTCATCGCTCCGGAGCTAACTGAACTTTCATAATTCAATTCAAGAAACCTAATTCCAAATTGAATTACTGTAATGTCCTATCCTATCATTATGGGTGAACCTTTCATCTCAAGCTTTGGGTTAGAACACTTCTAAATTTGGGAGTTGGAAATTCTGGGCTTGGCTAGACTCAAATGGATTCTGAGCGATGTATGGTATAGGGTAATCTAAATGAGGATTGGGTAGAATATCTTAGGTTGAGCTAGTTTTTCTGTTAGCCATGACCTTAAAAATTCTGGGGGACATTTCGAAAGTAAATTCGGGTGAGTAGAACTCCCGATATCAAAGTTGACGTGAAGGGGTTGTTTTGGAATATCAAGATTTGAAGTGTGTTGTAAAATGGGAACTTTTGTGGGATTTTCCGAGGTTTTGTCCCATGTCAACCACTATAGTAGTTGACATTGTGGTACAACGTCTTCCGCTATAATGGAGAAATTCTCGCTATAGCGGAAGTCAACAACGGTTAGCACCACCATAGCCGTCTGTTACACTACGGAGGCACTGCCATAGCAGTTTATGGACTGTTATAGCAGAATAAGTTAGGGTAAATGCAGAAACTTTCCCAAAAACATTCAGAAATTCTCAAGAATATTTTGGGGAAGGGTAGAGATGATTTTGGCGATTCTGAGTCAGTTTTCCATAAAATTTCATCCTAAAGGTAAGGATTTCTCTCCCCAAACTTAGTGCTATGATTCCTATGCAGTAGAATTGTTAACTATGGGCTCAGGGGAAGGTTTGGGTTAACCTAATAATGTAGAATCCGGGGAAAAATAGGATTCTAAGTTGTGAAATTCTTGGGATATGATTATTATCACTTTTTCATGATTAAATCACCGTTATTCACTTAATGTAACCATTAAATGGTAGTTTTTAGGTGAATTAATGGTGGGAAAGCCTTGGGATGGGTGGAATGATCATGGGTTAGCCTGGGGATTAGGATTTGAGTATAATCTAGGTAATTATAGGCCATTGGACTGATTTTGGTATATTTATAATCATTGTTAGACAAACAATAAGTAAAGGCTTCGGAAAATGGGAAGGCTCTGGCCCAGTAGAGTTTTAAAGCAATTCGAGGTAGGTGATGGTTATTGTATTTCCAAATGCAATGTGTGTACATGTAACTTTAGCTTAGTGAACTATGTTCTTGTTTGCCTAGGGAATGAAGTTATGAATGTCTAAGTATTCGGGTGTCAATTATGTGAAATGAACTTGGTTTTCTTGCTTGTTGGGTTTATAAGTGTGTTTCTCTTCATTTAATTATTGACTGTTGGATTTTGTTGGTTGACTTGGGTACCACGACTAGTACGGGATACTAACTATTGGCTCGGGTACCATGCCTGGTATAGGTTCTATATTGGTTGGCTCAGGTACCACGCCTGGTATGGGTTTAAATATATATTGTTGATTGTATTTTGTCGATGGTTCCATGAGTGTACCAGGTTGATTGTTCAAATTTTGATTGTGTATATTAGTCCGTGAGAGGTCGGGTTGTTACACTTAAATGTGGGGTTGGTCATTGCACGGGCTGGGTATTGCATGTTAACACTTAGGCATTGGTCTAGGGATCCTTAGTTGGTTTAGGTGATGTAAAAAGGGGTAAGTGCTATTGTTATTGTTCACTATTTAAATTGTGGTTGAACTTGTTTCATCTAGTTGATAAGTTAGAAGGTAGACTGAGAGTCAGGGAATATATTGTTGGTTGTTGTTACATGTTTGTACTACTTTACTCAACTCTAGGTTATTGTTCATATATTGTTTGTTGGAGCTGGCCGATGATCCTACCATTACACTGTGGTTGTGTACTGACTTTGCACTTGCTTTCTTTTTGTCAGTATAGGAAATCTTTTGGCGGTTGCTATGCGACCTCAGTTATAGTCCCGACGATTCCAGATTTCAAGGTGAGCTGCTTCTTCTAGGCTACCTTATTTTTATCTAGTTTAGTTCTAGTCCATTTGTTTTGGACTTAACTCTCTATTTTTGGGGTTGCATCCCCATTTCTAGAAATTAGTAGATGTTTTGGTAAAATGACTTTTAGTTTCTAGGGGTATTTCCGCACGATCTTATTGTTTTAGTATTTTTGGGTTATAAATGATAGTTTATTTTAATGCAATTTGTTTTGAGCTGTAAGATTCACTAAGTGTTGGGTTGATAATGGGTTCGCTCATCCAAGGATTTTGGGTGGGTGCCACTTACAGCGGGTTAGGTCATGACAAATATGGTATTAAAGCCCTAGGTTCGTTGATCTCGTCGTACCAAAATGGGTTTAGTAGAGTTTTGCAGAATCGTGCAGAGATGTCTGTACTTTTTTTTGAGAGGCTATAGGACTTGAAGAAACTCTCTCTTCTTTCTTCTATGTGCTATAACTGGATTCCTATTGGTATCTGGTGATACAAATTGGTATCTAACTTCTTTCAGTCTTTTGTCTGTAGATGGTTAATACCAGATGTAACAGAGCGAGAGTAGTAGTTCTGGTAGAAGGACCAACAGTCAGAGGATGCGGAAGGGGCAGGGGCAGGGGTAAAGGTAGGGTAACACCCGCTAGGGGTGGAGCTGAGGCAGCTGTAGGGCCAAGCACAGCAACCCCTCT
Organism: Jaltomata sinuosa; assembly: GCA_003996215.1. Taxonomy (NCBI): domain Eukaryota; kingdom Viridiplantae; phylum Streptophyta; class Magnoliopsida; order Solanales; family Solanaceae; genus Jaltomata; species Jaltomata sinuosa. The sequence goes on from QJPP01003562.1 coordinate 293,482, forward strand.
CCCACCCCAGAATCCTATTGAGGAGAAAGTTTAGGCTGTTCTTGAGGAGGGCACAGAATAGGAGGATGCGGCACCGACTGGAGGTGCAGACCTTCCCCCTATATTTCTTGAGGAATTTCAGAAAGTGTGGACTTTTCTGAGTGGGCTGGTAGGTGCTGGAGTAACTCCCACGGGTACAGTAGATCAGGTTCTAGGCACCCAGCCAGCGGTTGCAGTAGCTCCGAGGATGGATACGACATCGGTTATTGATGACTTCTTTCATCCGATGCTAGGTCCTGATATGACTGGAAATGAACATGAGATGCTGACCAAGTTCTTGAAATTGAAACCTCTGACGTTTCAAGGTATAAAGTAGGAAGATGCTTTTGATTTCATTCTAGATTGTTATGAGAGGCTGCATAAGCTGGGCATTATGTAGCAGCATAGGGTAGATTTTGTCACTTTTCAGCTTCAGGGTGATGCCAAGCAGTGGTGGAGAGCTCATGTAGAGTGTCAGCCATCAGCTTTTCCTTCGATGACTTGGGTACAATTTCATGCTTTGTTCTTAGAGAAATATGTGCCCCACACTTTGAGGGATCATAAAAGGATAAGTTTCTAGCTCTTGAGTAGGGTAAAATGTTGGTTTCAGCCTATGAGGCCAAATTTCATGCCTTATCACGTTATGCTAGTCAGCTTATGGGTACTAAAGAGGAGATGATTTATTTATATGTGAAGGGCCTGAATACTGAGTTGCAGGTGTTGTCTATACATATGACCTCTGCAGGGAAGAATTTTAATGAGGTGACCGATTATGTGAAGAAACTATAGGGGGTTAGACAGGTTAGGCAGGCTAAGGTGTTAGCCAAGAAGTCCCAAAATGAAGGTAATTTCAGTGGTTCATACTCCAGGGGTAACAACTAGCAAGTGTATTATGCTCGTCCTATTCAATTAGCCCTGCCAGATTCTACAAGTGGTCGAGGAGCCAGCCAACAGTTTTCAGCTCCTAGAGGCCAGGGGACTTCTTATGCTTCTACTAGAAGGCCTAGTCTTGACCGCGGATGCTTTCATTGTGGTGATCCGGGTCACTTTAAGAGGGAGTGCCCCCACAGGAAGGTAGGTAATTAGACTCAGCAGCAGTCTATGGCTGTGGTTCTGGTAGGTGGAGGGGGCTACGCCAGAGGTCATCCACAGGATGGGCGAGGTAACTTTCAAGGAGGCCAGGAAAATAGAGAAAATCGTGGCACGGATAGGGGAGTGGCACAGCCAGCCACGGAAGTTTCTCGAATTAATGACCGAGACCATTGTTATGCATTCCTAGGAAAGTCTGAGGCTGAGGTGTCAGATGTTGTGATCACAGGTACAATTCTAGTATGTGACCGAATAGCTTCTGTGTTATTTGACCAGGTTCTACTTATTCATTTGTTTCTGTGAAGTTTTCTTTGGGTCTCCATTTGGTTTGTGATGTCTTGGATTCCCCTATTCATGTTTCTATCCTGGTTGGAGAGTCTATGGTAGTAACCCATGTATATCGTACTTGTCCGGTGGTTTTTGTGGGTTTTAAGACTTGGGTAGATTTGGTTATCCTGGACATGCTAGATTTTGATGTTATTTTAGGTATGACCTGACTGTCTCCATATCATGCGGTGTTGGATTGTAATGCTAAGAGTGTGACTTTAGAGATTCCATGTAAGGATAGGCTAGAGTGGGAATGTGTGTACAGACCTAAGCCAGCAAAGATTATATCCTTTGTTTGGGCTAGAAAGTTAGTGGGAATGGGTTATTTGTCCTTCTTGGCTTATTTTCGGGATGTTAGTGTAGAGCCCCCTTCTTGGCTCTGGTGGTTTCTGAGTTTGAGAAGGTGTTTCTGGCGGATTTTTCTGGCATGCCTCCGGATAGAGACATTGACTTTTGTAGAGACCTAGAGTCGGTCACTCACCCAATCGCTATTCCTCCTTACTGTATGGCTCTAGAAGAGTTGAGGGAACTTAAGACTTAGCTTCAGGAGCTCTTAGATAAGGGATTTATTCATCCCAGTGCTTCACCTTGGGGTACTCCGGTGTTGTTTGCGAAGAAAAATGATGGTAGTATGAGGATGTGTATAGATTACATGCAACTGAACAAGGTCACCATCCAAAACAAGTATCATTTACCCCATATAGATAACCTTTTTGACCAGTTGCAAGGTGCCCCTGTATTTTTGAAAATTGACTTGAGGTCAGGGTATCAGTTAAAGATTAGGCCTAAGGACATCCCTAAAATAGAATTCCAGACTTGATAGGGGCAGTATGAGTTCCTGGTGATGTTGTTTGTGTTGACAAATGTGCCGGCTACATTCAAGAGTTTGATTAATGGGGTTTTCAAGTTGTACATGTATTCGTTTGTCATTGTTTTCATTGATGACATTCTGATTTACTCCAAGAGTAAGGAGGAGCATTCTGAGCATTCTGAGCATCTTCGAATTGTGTTGGATATTTAGAGGTGCCTGAAATAATATGCCAGGTTTTCAAAATGTGAATTTTGGTTGACTTTGGTTGCCTTCTTAGGGCATGTGATGTCTGAAAAGGGGGTGATGGTGGATCCCCAAAAGATTGAGGCAATTAAGATTTGGGTTCGTCCTAGCTCTGTGATTGAAATTAGGAGTTTTGTGGGGCTTGCAAGCTACTATTGCAGGTTTGTCAAGGACTTTGCATCCATCGCCACTCACTTGACAAGGCTGACTCAGAAGGAGGGTCCAAAAAGTTTGAGGAGAGCTTCGAAAAGCTCAAAACACTTCTTACTACAGCTCCCATTCTATCATTGCCGGTTGAAGGTAAGGATTTCATTGTGTATTATGATGCTTCACATTCGAGTTTGGGTGTTGTGTTAATGCAGGACATGAATGTTATAGCTTATGCTTCAATGCAGTTGAAACCCCATGAGAAGAATTACCCAACCCACGACTTGGAGTTGGCAGCGGTGGTCTTTGCTCTAATAATTTGAGACACTATCTTTATGGTGTCAAGTGTGAAGTGTTCACGGACCATCGCAACCTGCAATATGTGTTACACAGAAAGACTTAAATCTGAGGTAAAAGAGGTGGATGGAATTGTTGAAGGATTATGATATGACCATCCAGTATCACCCGATCAAGGCTAATATGGTGTCAGATGCATTGAGCCGGAAGGCGGTTAGCCTAGGCAGTTTGGCTTGGTTGGGGGTGGCCAAACGACTATTGGCTGGGGAGATTCAAACTCTAGAATCTAAGTTCATGTAATTGGGCATCTCATAACAGGATGAGGTGTTGGCCAATATTGAGGTCAAACCCACATTTATAGAGGAAATAAAAGACAAACAGTTTCAGGATACACAATTGAACATGCTTCGGAATAAGGTGATATCCAGAGAGTCCAGGGATGCCACGTTGGAAGCTGGTGGGGTGATGAGTTTCAGAATGAGGATTTATATCCCTCGCATTGATGACATAATTCAGAATGTGTTGGCAAAGGCTCATGGTTCACGGTATTTGATTCATTTGGGCGTAACCAAAATGTACTGGGACTTGAGGTGACTTTATTGGTGGCCTGGGAAGAGAAGGGACATAGCTAACTATGTGTCTAAGTGTCAGATTGTTAGCAAGTTAAATATGATCATCGAAGGCCTATAGGCTTGCTTCAGAGGATGCCCATTCCTGAGTGAAAGTGAGAAAGAATAGCCATGGATTTTGTGGTGGGTCTTCCTAAGACCTTGGTAAAATATGACTCCATTTGGGTAATCGTGGATAAGCTGACCAAATTAGCTCATTTTATTCTGGTTAGGGTGGATTATAACTCGCAGCGATTAGCTAAGATTTATGTTAAGAAAATTGTGAGATTGCATGGGGTGCCACTCTCCATTATATCAGACAGGGGTACGCTGTTTAATTCCAAGTTCTGGGGAAACTTTCACAAAGAGTTGGGCACCCAACTGACCTTTAGCATGGCATTTCATCTTGATAAAGACGGTCAATCAGAGAGGACAATTCATATATTGGAAGACATGCTGAGAGAATGTGTAATTGATTTAAGGGGTCATTGGGACCAATTTCTACCATTGTGTGAGTTCTCGTACAACAACAGTTATCACTCCAGTATCGACATGTTACTATTTGAGGTACTGTATAGGAGGGGATGTAGATCACCCATAGGGTGGTTTGAGGAAAGCGACGTAAAACCTTTGGGTGTGGACTTGGTGAGGGAAGCTCAGGAAAAAGTAAGGGGAATTCAGACCAAGTTGCTAGCAGCGTAAAGCAAGGAGAAAGAGTACGCAGATCGCAAGGTAAGAGATATGACTTTTCAAGTTGGTGAGAAAGTATTTTTGAAGGTGTCACCAATGAAGGGGGTAATGTGATTTGGCGAGAAGGGTAAGATTAGCCTTAAGTATATTGGTCCATTCGAGGTTCTCGAGATTATAGGGCCAGTGGCTTAAAGGTTAGCACTACTGCCCAGTCTATTCAAAGTCCATCCAGTCTTCCACATATCCATACTGAAGCGATACCATGGGGATGGGGAATATATTATCAAATGGATTCCATTTTTCTAGACAAGGATCTTCAATATGAAGATGAGTCGGTTGTGATTCTTGATTGGGATATCCAAAAATTGAGGACAAAGGAGATCAAGTCGGTAAAAGTTCTATGGAAGAATTTTCCAATTGAGAAAGCCACTTGGGAAACCGAGAAGGACATGCAGGACAAGTACCCTCACTTGTTTGATCATTTAGGTACTACTTTTCTCTCTTTTAAATCATCTTTTTTGGGTTTTGATTATTCAGGGATGAACGATGGGTAAATTGATATCTGTTATAATAACCTATCCCATTGTTATGGGTGAACCTTTCGTGCAAAGGTTTGGGTTAGAAAACTTTTGGGTTTTGGTGTTGGAAATTATGGGCTAGGCTAGCCATAGATAGATTCTGAGTGAGGTCTGGTCTATGGAAATCTGGGTGAGGATTGGGTAGAATATCTTAGGTAGAGCTAGTTTTTCCATTAGCCAAGACCTTAAGGAGTTCGGAGGAGTTTGCAAAAGTGAATTCGGGTGAGTAGAACTCCCGATATTGAAGTTGATGTGAAGGGGTTAATTCAGAACGTCAAGATTTGAAGTTTGTTGTAAAATGGGCACTTTTGGGGGATTTTCTTAGGTTCTATCCCATGTCAACAGCTATAGCGGTTGAATAGCGGTTGACACTATGCTACAACATAGAAATTTCCTCTATAGCAGAAGTCAAATGCCGGTCAGCACCACCATAGCAGTCTGTTCTGCTACGGCGGTGCCAGTATAGTGGTGTACGAACTACTATAGTATAATAAGTCGAGGTAACTGCAGAAACTTCTTCAAAAATGTGTGTACATGTAACTTTATCTTAGTGATGTATGTGCTTGCATGCCTAGGGAATGAAGTTATGAATGTCTAAGTAATCGGGTGTCAATTATGTGAAATAAACTTGGTTTTGTTGCTTGTTGGTGTTACAAGTGTCTTTCTATTCACTTAATTATTGACTGTCGGATTTTGTGTGACATTAGTTGGCTCGGGTACCATGCCTGGTATGGGATACTAATGGTTAGCTTGGGTACCATGCCTGGTACAGGTTCTATATTGGTTGGCTTGAGTACCACGTCTGGTATAGGTTTAAATATACATTATTGATTGTATTTTGTTGATGGTTCCATGAGTGTACCAGGTTTATTATTGAAATTGTGATTGTGCATATTGGTCCTAGAGAGGTCGAGTTTTTACACTTAAATATGGGGTTAGTCCTTGGGTGGGCCAGGTATTGCATGTTAACACTTAGGTGTTGGTCTAGGGATCTTTAGTTGGTCCAGGTGATGTAAAAAGGGGTAAGTGCTATTATTATTATTCACTATTTAAATGGTTGTTGAACCTGTTACCTATGGTTGATAAGTTAGAAGGTAAACTGAGAATCTGGGAATAAATTGTTGGCTGTTGGTACATGTTTGTACTACTTTACTCAGATCTGGTTTATTGTTCATATATTGTTTGTTGGAGATGGCCGATGATCCTACCAGTACACTGTGGTTGTGTACTGACTCTGCACTTGCTTTCTTTTTGTGAGTATAGGACATCTTCTGGCGGATGCTATGCGACCTCAGTTGTAGTCCCGAAGATTTCAGATTTCAAGGGTGAGCTACTTCTTTCGGGTTACCTTATTTTTATCTAATTTAGTTCTAGTCCATTTGTTTTGGACTTAACTCTCTGTTTTTGGGGTTGCATCCCCGTTTTTAGACATTGGTAGATATTTTGGTACAATGTCTTTCAGTTTCTAGGGGTATTTCTGCAGGATCTTATTGTTTTAGTATTTTTAGGTTATGAATGATAGTTTATTTTAATGCAATTGGTTTTGAGCTGTTAGATTCACTAAGTGTTGAGTTGATAATGAGTTCGCTCATCCGGGGGTTTCGGGTGGGTGCCACTCGCGGTGGGTTGGATTGTCACAATTACCTAATTCAAGAACCTATATAATTCAAGTTCAAAAAAGAACTTAAAGTTGAAAACTAATATTTCAAGATTATAACCCAAAATTAACTATATAAACTAACAAATTTAACTTAAAAAAAATTACCTTCAAGAACCTATTTCAAATTCAAAGTTCTCAAATTCAAGTTATAATCTAATTCAAGAACCTAGTTCCAAATTCATAATCAAATTCAAGAACCTAATTCAAGTTCAAAAACCTAATTCAAATTCAAACTAAGATTCATAACCTAAACTAATTTGGTTCACAAACTAATAGCAAGCATTTAACCTAAAGAAATTAAGGTTCATAAATTACTCACTAATTTCTTTCACCTCTTAATACTTCAATTTGAACTTCAAATCCTTATTTTCTTAACAATAACACTTACATACACTCAAATATTCACATAACTCACAAGACTAACCTAAACTAAGGTTCACAAGACTAACCTAAACTAAGGTTCACAAGCTAATAGTAAGCATTTACCTAAACTAAGGTTCACAAACTAATAGCAAGCCTAAACTAAGGTTCAAAAACTTATAGCAAGCCTAACCTAATTAAAGTTCATAAATTAAGAATATAATTTTCACATATCAAAATTTTCACTATCAAAATTTTCACACGTCAATTTTCACTATCAATTTCTCAAAATCCTAGTATAGAATTCAAGAACAACAACAACATATATACCCTAGTCTAAAATTCATTACCAATTTTCCAAATCAAAAATTTCTAAATTAAATCCTAACCTTCAAATAAAGAAAAAAACTAACCTAAAAATCGGAGGAGGTTGAAGAGCGGAGGTTGACAGCGTCTGGATGGTGGAGGTTGGACGACAGTGGCTGCGGTGGAGGCCTGCAGTGGAGGTGTGTCAGAGAATAGGAGAGGAAGAGAGAAAAGAGAAAGAGAGAAAATGAGGGAGGAGAGACCCGATGTGGTCTGTGTATAACTTAAAAAGCGACGAACAACGTCGCTTTGTCCGTCACTTTTTATTTTTACTGAGTTGACCACGTATTAACCAAAAAGCGATGAACAAAAGCAATGTTGTCTGTCGCTTTCCTATTTTTTAAATATAAATTAGTTTTTTAAGATATTATTTTTAATTAATATAATAATAAATTAAAATTTTAAGAAAACGATGGACAATGTCGTTATTTTTTTATTTTTTTAATATTGCAATGATGTCCATCGCTTATATTAAAAAATAAATATTAATTATTTATAAATAATATTGGCACAAAAATCTGCGACAAAAAAACGACGAAAAAAATGACGCTCTCCATCTCTTTTGCAAAAAAATAAATATAAATTTTAAAAAAATAAGAAATGCGATGGACAACATCACTATTGCCATCAGTTTTCTTGAGCGACGTTGTCCGTCACTTTTCTGTCCGTCTCTTTTTGAGCTCCTTTTAGTAGTGAGCCCCAACTCCAAAGAATAAGAGAAACTCAGACCTATTGACCCATCCACATTCAGTCACTCTCTTTCTCCATTGACCCATATGGTCCTTGAAATTGACACTTCTTGAAAATACCCCTTTTCTTTCGAGTCATTCTCCTCCTATTCCTAAACCCAAAAAATAATAACTTGGAATAATGACCAAATCTCAAAGTATTTCTTTGGAAGAACTTCTATGCCTTATAAATCAATTCTTGTAAACAAGGATTTATTTATTGCATTCCCTTCTCTAAATTTGCTTAATTGTTGTATGATTTTTACCTTTTTTATTTGGTGATAAAGAACCAAGTAAATTACGTATTGTTGATGATGCAAATTAACATTATCAACTTTTATGGAAGTAGGGAATAGGTAGTAAAACTATGTAAAAACTACAGAAGAGCGACCACTTTTAGAAATAATTATGTGAATATTCCTCCCATAAAATTAATTACAGTTGCTGCACCATGCAGATTAAAATATTTACTCAAGATGGCCCCCCTTCAATTGCATCTTCTTCTTCGTTTCCTTTTTTTCCCTTGCATTGATTGTTTTGTCCTTTTTTTCATTTTATATCATTTTTGTCTCTTTTTATTCTTTACTAAGACATTATTTGGTGATATCTTTATTATTTATTTCCTTTTTTTATTTTCTTTTCTTTTTTTTTTTGTTGTTTTGTCTTAATTGTTTTTACTTTTTTCGTTAGTTTATATTCTTATTAATTTATTGTTCCTTTTTATATTTTTCCCTTAAAAAATAAAAATATTAACCAATTATTTTAAATTAATTAAAAAAATTAAATAACTGGACTATGTGATGGCCCTTTCGGTCATCTTCGTATTTTTGCATTCATTGTACTGTTAGAGTTTTCCTATAGCGACCCCAAGTCATTTATTGCTTGCTGGGACCGGTGGTTCAGCGCCCTGATCATTTATTTGGTTGTTTTGGTCGTTTGCCTATTTTAGAGCCTTAACTTAGAATATCGTTGACTATAGTCAGCATTCTTGGTAAACGTGCTTGAAATCAAATTCTGACAGTTCCATTAGCTCTGGAGCATTGAGTTTGGTCTAGTAGAACCTTTAGTCAAGGCCTGAGAACTTCCGATGTGGATTTTGTGTCACTTTTTCTGTTTTTAGGACATTTAGAGTTGAAAGTGTAACTTTGGGTAGCTTTCAATGATCAGAGCGTCAGATTCAAAATCTGACGATTCCATCAGCTCAGGAATGTTGAGTTTGGGTTTGGTAGGTTGTTAGTTTGGGTTCCGGGTGAGCCAGGCTCATTTTGAGCCTTTGAGTTCGTATTAGTTAGTGTTGACTTGGGTCAACATTTCTCTTAAACGACCTCGTATGGAAGTTTCGTCGATTCCTTTGAGTTTTGAATGTCGTTTACACTCTATTAGCATTAGTGGTTTTTGAATATCAATTTTCGATTGTGCCCGAAATGCCCCGTGGAGTTTTAAAAAAAGTTGCAAATTTTTAGTGCAGGCCAGGCCTTCAGTGCAATCGCGCCAAGGCCAGCGCGATCGCGCCTCAGCGCCTGCAGCCAAACAGCGTGATGGCGCCCTTCAGGAGCGATGGCGCCTGGCTTCCTTGAGCGCGATGGCGCTGGTTTAGCGTGATAGCGCAGACCCACGACCATCAGCTATATATTTCTTGTTAGTTCAATTTTTCAGCCATTTCTCTCAACCTTGCTCACTCTAAAACACTTATACTCTCTACCAAATCGCTTCAATACTAGTTCAAACCTTGGGGAAATTTTTGTTCATCATAAATCTGTTCTTCTTCGTCTCTTGGTAAGTCATCTTCCCCAACTTGCTTCCTTTTGGGTTTCTCTAAAATCCACCATTGTTGCTAAATTCCAAAAGCTTGAAAATTGTTGTAGTGGCTTCCTCATAGCTCTTGCATGTTCGTGGGTTTCGAGAATTATCCGTCTAGGCTTAAATTCTATCTTTGGGGTAAGTAATCCTTTCCAAATTTCTGATTATCGTTCTTAAATTCCAATAAATCCTCTATTAAGAGGGCTGTTTTGGGGCCCTTCCCTTGGCCAATTGTCCTCAATTTTGGAGCATGTATTCTTGGCATCGTTGTGGTCATCGTTCTCATTTCATCTTTTGGTTTTAGGTTATAGGCCCCGCGGGCCCACTTTTGACCCAGATTTTGGGTCGGGTACAATGGTAGAATTATAGGTATTATTAGACTTGGTTTAATGTTTTATTTATATTTTTGATAGTTTGATTATAGTTCGGTGTTTCTCAGAGTGATTCGGGCTTGGATTTTGTTGTCCCAGCAGCTTATCATCGGACGACAGGTAGGTTACAGTCTAAACTCTCTAGACTTAGCATATATCGGATAAAATTGTACTATCTGGTATCCTTAGGTTTGTGTTATTAGGTTGGTACCACAGACTTTGACCACTTTCCATGTTTCGCCTCATTTCTTTCCTCCTTTGTGTATAGTATTCTTTGTAGCTGATATTATCACCCTTATGGTCCTTTGTGGCCTTATTTTGAATCTGGACCATAGATGGTAGGTTATTCAGGGGTGCCCATGAGTCCCGGGCATCATTATCATGATATTATACTGGATATCTGTGTTGGAGAGCGATTGGAGATTGTGCAGGGCTGATAGGTTGATTGTGAGTTGCTGTGCAGCTATTTGTGTTTAATCATATCATTTCCATGCATAGAAAGAGGTTTTATCCATGCTTTATTATGGTTTTGGCTTCGGGCCTACTGGAACTGATTTTCTAAACTTTACATGATCTTGGGGGTCCATTTTTGACAGAAATGGGTTGGAAATGGTTTGACTCAACATGTGGATCTTCTTGGGGTAAAAGAAAGTTAAATTATGATTTCTATCACCAGTTTTACTATTAATTCTAGACTCGGCAGGGCTGGGTGCTAGTTGAGTTTTCTTACTTATTTGGGATGACTTTAGCCTAGGTCGAACCAAGCACCTGAGATGAATTTCTATTGTTTTAGACCCGGTTACGCCCGGGCACCCTTGGAGGGGTTTTTATTTTTCCCACTACTTTAGTCCTGGATAGGGTCTGGGCATGCATTTTCAAGACTAGGTCTCTAGCTTGAACCCAGACTTGCTTCCAGATGATATGTTTCGATACTGAGTTTTAGTATAGGGTCTGGGACCTCCATGGACCTTGTCGTTCTGGACCTGGGGCCTAGGGCTGCATGTGCCGTAGGGAGGGTATGTGGCGGAGTAGAGGTATACAGGCAGTATCCTTCCATGGAACCTACTTGTTGGGCTCGATCGGCACCAAAGGGGGTACATACAGAGTTACCATTTCACCCTGAGATCTTCATGCATCATATCATTCATTGTTTGAGATTCCACCCTTGTTTGTTATTTGTTCAGTGTACGCTCTGGTTGTATGGGTGGCCGGGGGGTTTGTTTTCACTTGGTTACGTTCCTTAGTTCTAAGGGATTGTAGGTAGACTCCTGTCACTTCATCGCAGTGTTATCCCTTGCTACGGTTTTAATTATGAGATTGTTTACTGCTAGGTTGTTAGTTGCTAGATTTGAGATTTATATGATTAGTTGGTTATTGATTCATGTTCTGCGAGCATGTCTATCTTTACTCTCCTCTCCCTTTGCTTGTACTTAAGGTTACCGGTATACTGTCCACTTCTAAAACTTATTATGTATATACTGTTATTTCAAGGATCCCAGGTGCGTCATTTATTACTTTCACTTGTACCTGTTGTGTATATATTCTACTTTCTAGCCTTGTATGTTGTTTCTGTTGTCTTCTCTCTGGGCTAGTTCCTGTGTGTATTTTTCGTAGTATTCTGTGACTACTTGTTTGTTTACTCTGTCTATTACTATGTTTTTATCTTATATGTGCCCAGTCCACCTGTGATACCTACTAGGTACCTTATGCTTCGCATTTGGTACTCATACTACAATCTGCATCTTCTGGGGTAGATCCTAGTGGGGGACATCACCGCTAGATCACTATGAGTCGTGCTTGAGGATTTTGGGCTATCCAGAATGAGGGTGAGCTCTTGGCGACCAGAGCTTAGATTTTAGTTTATATTTTGCTTTATGTACTCTATTACTACTCGGAGACATTTGTGTATATATTATTTTTGATGCTTCATACTCTTTATATGTAGTTCTGGCTCTATACTATGATATTAGGTTTTGGGTTTGGTTAGCTTCCGCATTGTACATATTATTCATGTTATCTATTTTCTTCGTCTTGTTCCCTTGCTTCTGCTTATTAAACTATTTCTTCCGCTAAGATTGTTAGATAGTATCCCATTACTGACTGTTCTGGGCTACAGGGATTGGTTGACCTACTGGGGGGTTGTAGATGCCATTATGACTGAGAAATCAGGTAATGACAGATTGGTATCAGAGCTCTAGGTTCACCGGTGTCATTGGTATAGGATCCAATGTCTAGTAGAGTCCTGCGGATCGGGTCGGAGATGTCCATACTCAATCTTTGGGAGGCTATAGTGACATCTTAGGAAAATTGGACTTTTCTTGTTCCTATCTCGTGCGTAGTACCGTTGAATGTTTCTGGAAATCTCACTTATTCTGGTTCACTCTCTCGCAAATGGTTCGTATGAGATCTTCAGCTTCTGGTGGAGGAGAGCCTCCTTCCCTTGCACTTCCGACTCCAGCTATGGGTTGGAGTGGTCGCAAGGGTTGAGGTAGAGGTCATCCCAGAGCAGCAGCACCAACTAGGGCTGCTAGAGTTCATATAGGGCCAGAGTTTGACTACGAGCTAGAGTTCGCTCTAGAGCAGCAATATGTGGGCCCGGGGACAACCCAGGTACCACCAGCTCCAGTGCCAGTTCCAACACCAGTTTTTTTGCCAGCTTCAACCCCAGCTCAGTCCTTAGATATTCAAGGTTTACTTGTTCAACTTTTGGGTATGATTGGAGAGAGACCTTCGGAGGTAGCACAGACACCCGCTCAGGGGGAAGCCCTGGCTGTTCCGAGTTCAGAAGCGCAGCCTGCTACTACGGCTCCCCTTGCTGAGGTTATTCTAGTCCCATCGGTTTCACATCCTCTTTCTCCTCGCCCAACTATGACAAATGGGGAGCAGAAGGCCTTGAGTAGATTTATGAGATTAGCACCACCGAGATTTGCTGGTACACCGGGTCAGGACCCATATGATTTTATCACTACCTGTGAGGAGATGTTGCATCATTTAGGGTTATTGGTGACTCACGGGGTTGGCTACACTACATATCAGCTGGAGGGCTAATCAAAGTTATGGTGGAGGGAACATGTTGCTTGCAGATCTTCTACATCACTTCCTTTGACTTGGTCTGAGTTCTATGAGGCCTTCATGGCTAAATTCTTACCTCAGAGCGACAGAGCGAGATAGAGAGAGGAGTTCACTAGACTTTCTCAGGATACTATGACCCTCTCAGAGTACGAGACCCGTTTCCATCAGCTTGATTCATTTGGGGCCATTATTATGCCTATTGAGGCAAACAGGGTCCATAGATTTATTTGGGGACTACGGAGAGAGTTTACAGAGCCTGCAGAGATATTGGTTGCTAGTGGTTGATCTTTCTAGGCTATTGTGGACTATGACGGTATTGTAGAGGATTCACATCGTCATGATCCTGGGGCCAGAGATAAGAGGCCTCGACATCAGGGTGGCTACAGTGGTTCCAGACATGTTGGTAGAGGTTCAGGACAGTAGGGCCGGGGTTATCAGCCACAGCAGCACTAGAGTCTATCTAGCCGACGTGTTCAGGCTTCACTTCAGGCTTCCGGTAGTACTCAATTCAATCAGGGTCAGAGCAGCCATCAGGGATACAACGGTCAGTCTTCGATGGAGTAGGTAGTCAAGGGCTTGTTTAACCTATGGTATTATTGGTTATTTTGCTAGAGATTACCCCTAGTGGGGTACAGTTCACCCAGCCGCTCCGCCGGCTCAACCTATTTGCTTAGTTCAGCCACCGGTTCGAGGAGGTGGTGGTGAGGTTAGAGGTGGTGATCCACGTCGTAGAGAAAGTGGTAGGGATGGAAGTCGGGCAGGTGGAGGTCATTGCCAGTTTTATGCTGTCCATTGGAGAATGAAGGCGAAGGCCTCAGATGCCATGATTACAAGTACAATTTTTGTATGCCATCAGTCTAATATGGCTTTATTTGATCCTGGATCCACTTGTATATATATCTGCCTACTTTCTTCCTTGTTTAGGGATGGCTAGTGAGCCATCTGTCCCTATTTCTGTTTTGACCCCAGTAGGAGATTCTTTAGTAGTGGATCAAATTGTGAGATCTTTCATGATATATGTTTATGATTTGGAGACTTGGGGTGATTTGATGATACTTGATATGTTACATTTTGATGTGATACTAGGCATGGACTGGTTATTCCCTCACTGTGCTATTTTGGATAGTTATGCCAAGACCATTAACATCAGCGTGCCCAGTGTATCCCCGGTTGTATGGCAGGGTTCTATTAGCCATGCACCATTTGGGATCATCTTTTGTCTTCGAGCTAGGAAGATAATTTCTCGTGGGTGTTTAGCTTATCTGGCATATGTCCGAGATGCTAGTGCTGACCCTTCGTCTCCTGAGTCTATTCATTTGGTTAGAGACTGCTTAGATGTATTTCCTACCGACCTGCCAGGCCTTCCACCTGAGAGAGATATTGATTTTTCCATTGAGTTAGAGCTGGGCACCAGGCCCATTTTTATTCCTCCCTACTGTATGGCTCCTGCTGAGTTGAGAGAGCTTAAGGAGCAGCTCCAGGATTTGTTATCTAAGGGGTTCATTAGAATGAGTGTGTCTCCTTGGGGTGCTCCCATTCTCTTTGTGAAGAAAAAGGATGGGTCGATGCGGATGTGTATTGATTACTGACAGCTGAATAAGGTGACAGAGAAGAATAGGTATCCGATGCCAAGGATTGATGACTTATTTGATCATCTTCAGGGTTCTGCCGTATTTTCGAAGAATGATTTGAGGTCCGACTACCACCAGTTGAGGATTAGGGTGGAGGACATCCCTAAGACAACATTTAGGACACATTATGGACACTGTGAGTTCTTGGTGATGTCATTTAGGTTGACTAATGCCCCCGCAGCCTTCATGGATTTCATGCATAGGGTGCTTTGCCCGTACTTGGATATGTTTGTGGTAGTCTTCATTGATGACATTCTAGTATACTCGAGGAGAAGAGACGAGCATGAGAAGCACTTGAGGACTATACTTCTGACTTTAAGAGATCACCATCTTTATGCCAAGTTCCCAAAGTGCGAGTTTTGGCTTGAGTCAGTTGCATTCCTAGGGCATGTGGTGTCTAAGGATGGGATTATAGTTGATCCGGGTAATATTTCTGTGATTCGTGATTGGCCAAGGCCTACTACTGCTACTGAGGTTCGCAGCTTCATTGGGTTAGCGGGTTACCTCAGGAGGTTCATTTAGGTATTTTCTTCTATAACAACACCCTTGACTATGCTAACTAGGAAGGATGTTCCATTCCAGTGGTCGGATCAGTGCGAAGATAGCTTTCAGAGGCTTAAGGCCTTATTGACTTTAGCTCCAGTTTTGACTTTGCCATTGAGGTTCAGAGTTTCTCTGTGTATTGTAATGCTTCAGGGGTTGGTCTTGGTTGTGTGTTGATGCAGCGGGGTCGAGTGATAGCATATGAATCGAGGTAGCTGAAGGTTCATGAGCGCAACTACCCTACTCATGACTTAGAGTTGGCGGCAGTAGTCTTCACGCTCAAGATCTGGAGGCACTATTTATAGGGAGTTCATTGTGAGATATTCACCGACCACCATAATCTCCAATATATTACGAGTCAGCGAGAGCTGAACTCGAGGTAGCAAAGATGGATTGAGCTACTGAAGGACTATGATTTCACCATTCTATATCATTCGGGCAAGGCAAATATGGTAGCGGATACCTTGAGTCGGAAGACGGTGAGTTTGGGCAACCTGTCTTCACTTTCAGTTTTTAAGCGACTGTTGTCCTTTGACAACCAGTCCTTGGCTACCCGATTGGTTAGTCTTGACTTGTCAGATCCTATATGAATTCTTGCCAGTGTTGAGGTCCATTATACTCTAGTTGATCAGATTCAGAACCGATAGTTTGAGGATCAGAGTTTATGTGACCTTCATGATCAGGTAGTTCGGGGTGAGGCCAACCTAGATACTTGGGGTTCTGATGGTATTCTGAGGTTTAGTGGTCGACTTTGTGTTCCAAGGGTTAGAGATTTGATTTAGCTGATACTTCGTGAGGCACATTATTCTAGATACTCTATTCATCCTGGCACGACAAAGATGTATAGAGATTTGAGATAGCTCTACTGGTGGAGTGGTATAAAGCGGGACATCACAGAGTTTGTATCTTGGTGCTTGAACTATCAACAGGTTAAGTTCGAGCACATAAGACCGGGTGGCTTGATGCAGCGACTTCCCATTCCTAAGTGGAAGTGGAAAGGTATTACCATAGACTTTGTTGTTAGTTTGCCTCGTACTTCTCGGGGGTTTGATTCCATTTGGGTGATCGTTGATAGGCTGACCAAGTCAACATATTTCTCGTTGGTTCAGACTTTTTTATGGTGCAGAGAGATTAGCCCAGATCTACCTTTGTGAGATTGTTCGGTTGCACAAGGTCCCAGCTTCTATCATTTTAGACTGCGACACTCACTTCACATCTCAGTTCTGGAGGGCGATTCAATGAGATTTGGGTATAGAGGTTTAGCTTAGTACTGCTTTCCACCCTCAGACAGATGGCTAGTCCAAGCGGACTATTCAGGTACTAGAGGACATGCTTCGGGCTTGTGTTCTTGACTATGGAGGTTCATAGGGTCAGTTTGTGCCTTTGGCCGAGTTTGCTTATAATAATAGCTTTTCATTCGAGTATTGACATGGCACCTTTCGAGGCCTTGTATGGTAGGTATTGCAGATCGTCGATTGGTTAGTTTGATGGGTTAAAGTCCAGGCCACAAAGTAGAGATTTGCTTAGATATTCCTTGGACCGAGTCCATATGATTTAGGACGGACTTAGAGCAGCCCAGAGTAGGCAGAAGATCTACTCTGATCGTAGACTTCGTGCCTTAGAGTTCAGTGTTGGTGACTTGGTTTTCCTTTGAGTATCTCCCATGAAAGGCGTGATGAGATTTGGTCGTCGGGGCAAGCTTAGACCCAGGTTTATTGGGCCGTTTGAGATTCTACAGAGGGTTGGTAGTGTTGCCTACATGCTAGCTTTGCCTCCGATGCTTTCAGCTGTTCATCTAGTTTTTCATGTCTGGATATTGCGCCGGTATGTCCCAGATGAGTCCCATGTGTTTCATTAGGATTCGGTTCAGTTGTATGAGAGTTTATCTTTTGTTGAGGAGCCGATAGTTATTTTGGCTAGAGATATCAGGAGATTGAGCTCTAGGGAGATTCCAGTTGTGAAAGTTCAGTGGAGACATCATCCGGTAGAGGAGGCTACTTGGGAGACTGAGAGTGAGTTGCGTGCTCAGTATCCATAGTTGTTCAAGCCTTCAGGTACTCCTTCCTTTTTGACTTTCGAGGATGAAAGTCCTTCCAGTCATCTTCACATTTTTGCGTTCATTGTACTGTTAGAGCTTTCTTGTAATGACTCCAAGTCATTTATAGCCTGCTGGGACTGGTGGTTCGGTTCCCTGGTCGTTCATTTTGTTGTTTTGGTCGTTTGCCTATTTTAGAGCCTTAACTTAGAATATCATTGACTTTAGTCAACATTCTTTGTAAACGTGCTCGAAATCGAATTCTGACAGTTCCATTAGCTCTGGAGCATTGAGTTTGGTCTAGTTGGATCTTTAGTCGAGGCCTTAGAACTTCCGGTGTGGGTTTTGTGTCACTTTTTCTATTTTCAGGCCATTTAGAGTTGAAAGTGTAGCTTTGGGTAGCTTTCGATGATCAGAGCGTCAGATTCGAAATTTGATGATTCCATCAGCTCTGGAATGTTGAGTTTGGGGTTAGGTAGGTGGTTGGTTTGCATTTCGGGTGAGCCGGGCTCATTTAGAGCCTTTGAGTTCTTATTAGTTAGTGTTGACTTGGGTCAACATTTCTCCGAAATGACCTCGTATGGAAGTTTTGTCGATTTCTTTGAGTCCGGAATGTCATTTCCACTCTATTAGCTTTGAATATCAGTTTCCGATTGTGCCCAGAATGCCTCGTGGAGTTTTAAAAAAAGGTACAAATTTTTACTGCAGGGCAGGCCTTCAGCGCAATCGCGCCAAGGCTAGCGCAATCGCGCCTCAGCGCCTGCAGCCGGCCAAACAAATGGTGCCCTTCAAGCCTGATGGCACCTGGCTTCCTTGAGCACGATAGCACTGGTTTAGCATGATAGCGCTGACCCGCGACCATCAGCTATATATTTCTTGTTTGTTTGATTTTCCAGCCATTTCTCTCAACCTTTCTGACTCTAAAAAACTTATACTCTCTACCAAATTGCTCAATACCAGTTCTAGCCTTGGGGAAATTGTTGTTCATCATAAATCTGTGCTTCTTCGTCTCTTGGTAAGTCATCTTCCCCAACTTGCTTCCTTTTGATTTTCTCTAAAATCCATCATTTACTAAATTCCAAAAGCTTGAAAATTGTTGTAGTGGCTGCCTTATAGCTCTTGCATGTTTGTGGGTTTTGAGAATTATCTGTCTAGGCTTAAATTCTATCTTTGGGGTATGTAATCCTTGCCTAATTTCCTATTATCGTTCTTAAATTCCAACTTAAATCCTCTCTTGAGCGGGCTGTTTTGGCGCCCTTCCCATGGCCAATTGTGCTCAATTTTAGAGCATGTCTTCTTGGCATCGTTCTCCTTTCTGCTTTTGGTTTTGGGTTATGGGCCCCGCGTACTCGCTTTTGACCCAGATTTTGGCCCGGCTATAATTGTAGCATTATCGGTATCGTTAGACTTGTTTTAATATTTTATTTATGTTTTTGATAGTTTGATTATCATTCAGGGTTTCTCAGAGTGATTCGGGGTTAAATTTCTTGTCCTAGTAGCTTGTCATCGGACGACAGGTAGGTTACGGTCTAAACTCCCTAGAGTTAGCATATATTGGATAAAATTGTACTAGCTGGCATCCTTGGGTTGGGTTATTAGGTTGGTACCACAAACTTTGATCGCTTTCCATGTTTCGCCTCATTTCTTTCCTCTGTTGTGTGTAGTATTCTCCGTGGCTGAAATTATCACCCTTATGGTCCTGTGTGGCCTTGTTTTGACTCTGGACCATAGATGGTGGGTTATTCGAGTGTGCTCGTGAGTCCCGGGCATCGTTATCATGATATTATACTGGCTATCTGTGTAATAGAGCGATTGGAGCCTTTACAGGGACGATAGGTTGATTGTGAGATGCTGGGCAACTAGTTGTGTTTAATCATATCATTTCTATGCATATAAAGAGGTTTTTCCATGCTTTATTATGGTTTTCGATTCAGGACTACTGGAACTTATTTTCTAAACTTTACATGGCCCTGGGGGGCCGTTTTCAATGGAAATGGGTTGGAAATGGTTTGACTTAATATGTGGATCTTCTTGGGGTAAAAGAAAGTTAAATTATGATTTCCATCACCAGTTTTACTATTAACACTAGACTCAACAGGGCCGCATTGCTAGTTGGGTTTTCTTACTGATTTGGTATGACTTTATCCTCGGTCGGACCAAGCACAAGAGATGACTTTCTACTGTTTTAGACCCGGTTATGCCCAGGTACCCTTTGAGTGGTTTTTGAGATATTTTCCCACTACTTTAGTCCTGGATGGGGTCTGGGAATTCATATTCGAGACTGGGTCTCTAGCTTGAACCCGGACTTTCTTTCAGACGACATGTTTTGATACTGAGTTTTAGTATGGGGTCGAGGACCTCCATGGACTTTGTTGTTCCTGAACTGGGGCCTAGGGTTGCGTGAGCCAGAGGGAGGGTATACAATGGAGTAGAAGTATACGTGTAGTGTCCTTCCATAGAACCTACCTGCTGGGCCCGATTAGCACCGGAGAGGGTACATACAAAGTTACCATTTCACCCTGAGATCTTCATGCATCATATCATTCATTGTTTGAGATTCCACCCTTGTTTGCTGTTTGTTGAGTGTATGCTCCGGTTGTATGGGAAGCCGGAGGGTTTTTTTAACTTCTTTTCATTCCTCGATTGTATGGGCGGCCAAGGGACTGTAGGTAGACTCCTGTCACTTCATCGCAGTGTTATCCCCTGCTACGATTTTAATTATGAGATTGTTTACTGCTAGGTTGTTAGTTTATGGATTTGAGATTGATATGATTAGTTGGTTATTGATTCCTGTTCTCCGAGCATGTCTATCTTTACTCTCCTCTCCCTTACCTTGTACTTGAGGTTACCAGTATACCGTCCACTTCTAAAACTTATTATGTATATACTGTTATTGCAAGGATCCCAAGTTCGTCATTTCTTACTTTCACCTGTACCTCTTGTGTATATATTCTACTTGCTAGCCTTGTATGTTGTTTCTGTGGTCTTCCTTCTGGGATAGTTCCTGTGTGACTTTTTAATAGTATTCAGTGGCTACTTGTTTTTCTACTCTGTCTGTTACTACGCTTTAATCTTATATGTGCCCAGTCGGCCTATGATACCTACTAGATACCTAATGCTTCACATTTGGTGCTCATACTATACTCTGCATCTTCTGGTGCAGTCCTAGTGTGGGACATTGCCGCTAGATCACTATGAGTCATGCTTGAGGATTTTGGGCTATCTAGACTGAAGGTGAGCTCTTGGCGACCGGAGCTTAGCTTTTAGTTTATCTTTTGCTTTATGTACTCTATTACTACTCGGAAACTTTTGTGTATATATTATTTTGGATGCTTTGTACTCCTTATATGTAGTTCCCGCTCTATACTATGATACCAGGTTTTGGGTTTGGTTTAGCTTCTACATTGTATATATTATTCCTATTATCTATTTTCTTCATCTTGTTCCCTTTCTTCCACTTATTAAATTGTTTCTTCCGCTTAGATAGTTAGATAGTAGCCCATTACTGACCGTTCCAGGCTACGGGGATTGGTTCGCCTACTGAGGGATTGTAGGTGTCATCATGACCGAGAAATTGGGTCGTGACAGACTACAATAGGAAATAATTAAGAAAATGCTTAAGTCCACTACCTCATTCATTAAAACTAAATTAATGAAAATATATTTTTATATTTTATTTTTTTTTTTGCAAATGAAAACAAAATTTCTATTCAAAATGTTACTTTACTTTTTGTTATTCGTTTTACAAAAATTAACTTGCTAAAAATGATATATAAATTCAAATATAAAAATTAAGTGTAAATTTTGTGGTACCCTGATAATATATGATATATACCTCGTGGACATCACAGAGGACTGGGAAATACTGAAGATGAACTAAATGATACCATGCCGGTATATAAATATACTATAATGCCATCAAGGAGGACTGAGAAATGTCTCACTAAAGAACTGAAGTATACCTCAATGATACCATGCTAGTATATATATATACTGTGATGGTATCATAGATAATTGAGAAAACTCATTAAAGGACTGAAGCAGACCTCAATGATACCATGTTAGTATATGAATATAGTGTGATGATATATTTGAAGAACTAAAGCAGGCCTTGGTGATACAATGTCAGTATATTGATATACTGTAATGGTATCATGGATGACTGAGGAGTTTCTCACTAAAGGATTAAAGCCTTAATGATACCATGACAAAATGTGGATATACTGTAATGGTATCATTGAGGAATTGTAATGACCTATTCCGTCGTTATGGGTAAAATAACCATGCCATGTTTTGGGTCATAAAACTTCTGGGTTTGAGAGTTGGAAAAATTTAGGCTAGGCTAGTCTCGGATTATTTCTGAGTGAGGTATGGTCTAGGACAATCCGAGTGAGGATTGGGTAAAGTGTCTTATGTTGAGCTATTTTTTCCATTAGCTAAGACATTAAGGAGTCCGGGTGACTTTTCGAAAATGAATTCGGGCGAGTAGAACTTTTGATATCAACGTTCACGTAAAAGGGTTAGTTCAAAACGTCGAGTTTTGAAATGTGTTGTAAAATAGGCACTTTTGGGGGAATTTTTGAGGTTACATTCCATGTCAACTGGTATATCAGTTGACACCGCACTACAGCGACTACCGCTATAGCAGAGAAATTCCAGCTATAGCGAAAGTCAAAGTCGGTCAGCACCGCCATAGCAGTCGAGGCTGCTATGGCGGCGCTGCTGTAGCAGTGTGGGGACTACTATAGCAGAGTGACGAACTAAAAATGAAGAAATTTTGCCAAAAAAGTTCAAATATTCTCAAGAACATTTTTGGGGAGGGCAGAGGCGAATTGGGCGACTCCAACTCAGTTTTCCACCAAAAATCATTGCTAAGGTAAGGATTTTACTCCCCTACTTCAATACGTTGATTCTTGGGTGTTAGAATCGATAATTGCATGCTTGGGGGAAGGTTTGAATAGACGTAATAGGGTAGAATCCGGTGTTTTGGGGATTCTAGGGTGTAGGGATTTTTGGGACTTGGTTATTATTGTTCAATTATGATCTATTCACGATAAATTGCTTAATATATCCGTAAAAATTGTAGTTTTAGGCGAATTAATGGTGGGAAAGCCCTGGTATGGGTAGAATGATCATGGTTTGGCCTAGGGATTAGGATTTGTATATAATGCAGGGATTATTAGGCCATTTGAACTAATTATAGTATTGTCTAATCATTTTTAGACCAAGAACAAGCGAAAGCTTTGGAAAACGGGAAAACTCTGATCCAGTAGAGCTTTTTGGCTATTCGAGGTAGGTGATGGTTATTGTTTTCCCAAATACAATATGTGTTCATGCAACTGTCTCCTAGTATTGTATGTGCATTGCATGCTTAGAGAATGGAATTATGAAAGTCCAACTATCTGGGTGTCAATCATTTGAAATGGACTTGGTTTGGTTGCTTGTTGGTTTACAAGTGTGGTTTTGTTCATTAATTATTGACTTGTTGGATTGTGTGTGGCATTCGGTTGGCTCGGGTATCACGCCTGGAATGGGATAAATATTGGTTGGCTTGGGTACCGCGCCTGGTATAGGATACATATCAGTTGGCTCGGGTACCATGCCTGGTACATGTTCTATAATGGTTGGCTAGGGTACCATGCCTTGTATGGGTTTATTTACACTTGTTGATTGTATTTTGTCGATGGTTCCATGAGTGGAGCAGGTTGATTATTGAAACTGTGATTGTTGTATATTGGTTCATGAGAGGCTGGGTAGTGTACTTAAATGTAGGGTTGGTCCTTGTGTAGACCAGGAATTGCATGTTAAACACTTAGGTGTTGTTTTAGGGATCCATGGTTCGTCCGGGTTACTTAGAAAGGGTATATGCTTATTGTCATTGTTTATTGTTGTTGTGGTTGTTGAACCTGTTTCATGTGGTTGGTAAGTTACAAGAAAGACTAAGAGTCTAGGGTTTTATTGCTGGCTTGTTATTACGTGTTTGTACCACTTTAGTTAGCTTTGGTTTATTGTTTATATATTATTTATTGGAGCTGGCCAATTATCCCACCAGTACATTGTGGTTTTGTGTACTGATACTACACTTGCTTTCCTTTTGTGAGTATAGGACATATTCCAGTGGCTTCTACGTGACCTCAGTTGTAGTCCAGATGATTCTAGATTATAAGGGTGAGCTGCTACTTCTGTTCTACCATGGTTTCATCTAGTATATCTCAAGTTCATTATTTTAAACTTAGACTCATTTATTTTTGGGTTGCATCCCAGCACTCTAGACATTAGTAGATGTTTTGGTACAACGACTTTCAGATTCTAGGGGTAATTTTGTAGGACCTTATTTATTAGTATTTTGGCTATGAATGCTAGTTTAATTTAATGCATCTGGTTTTGAGCTATTAGTTTTGCGAAGTATTGAGTTGGATTATTAGTTCGCTCATCCGGGGGTTTTGGGTGGGTGCCACTCGCGGTGGTTGAGGTCATGACAAAGATGGTATTAGATCCCTAGGTTTATTGATCTCATCATACCAAAACAGGTCTAGTAGAGTCTTGTGGAATGGTACGTAGACGTATGTACTATTCCTTGAGAGGCTATCGGACTTTAGGAAACTGTCGCTTCTTTATTTCTTCGTGCTATAACTTTATTCCAATTGGTATTTGGTGATACAAATTGGTATCTAACTCCCTTCACTCTTTTGTCCGCAGATGGTTAATACAAGGCATAACAGAGTGAAAGCGGCAGCTCTAGTGGTAGAACCAGCGGCCTGAGAGCGAGGAAGGGGCAGTGGCAGGGGCAGTGGCAGGGGCAGAGGTAGAGGAAGAACAACACCCGCTAGGGGTGGAGCTCAGGCAGCGACAGGGCCAAGAGTGGTGACCCCTACCCTACCCTAGGATCCTGTTGAGGAAGAGGTTAAGGTTGTACTTAAGAAGGGCATGGAATAGGAGGAGGCAGCACCGGCTGGAGGTACAGGCCTTCCCCCCATATCACCCGAGGTGTTTCAGCAGGTGTGGGCTTTTCTGAGTGGGCTAGCAGGTACTGAAGCCACCCCTTGTGGTTTAGAAGATTAGGTTCTGGGAACTCAATCAGTGGTTGCAGTGGTTTCTAGGATGGATGCAGCATGAGGTACTGATAATCTCTTCCATTCGATGCTGGGCCCTGTTATGACCGAGACCGAGCACAAGATGCTGACCAAATTCTTGAATCAAAAACCTCTGATGTTTTATGGTATAGCGAAGGAGGATGCATTTGAGTTTATTCTGGAGTGCTATGAGAGGCTACATAAATTGGGCATTGTGCAGCAGTATGGGGTAGAGTTTCTCACTTTTCATCTTCAGGGTGAGGCCAAGCAAGCAACGGTGAAGAGCTCATGTAGAGTGTCGGCCATCAGCTTTGCCTCCAATGACTTGGGCACAATTTCATGCTCTGTATTGTTTGACCCAAGTTCTACTTATTTGTATGTGTCTGTAAAATTTTCCTTGGGTCTAGATTTGGTTTCTGATGTCCTTGATTCCCTTATTCATGTTTCTACCCCAGTTGGGGAGTCTCTGGTAGTAACCCATGTATATCGTACCTGTCCTGTGGTTTTTGTGGGTTTTCAGACTTGAGTAGATTTTGTTATTTTGGATATGCTGGATTTTGATGTCATTTAGGGTATGACTTGGCTGTCTCCATACCATGTTGTGTTGAACTGTAATGCTAAGACAGTGACTCTAGAGATTTTTTGGTAAGAATAGGCTAGAGTGAGAAGGTGTGTATAGGCCTAAGCCAGTGAAAATTATGTCCTTTGTTTGTGCTAGGAAGTTAGTGGGGAAAGGTTTTTTGGCCTTCTTGGCTCATTTAAAGGATGCTAGTGTGGAGTCCCTTTCGATTGAGTCAGTTCTTGTGGTTTTTGAGTTTCAGGAGGTGTTTTCGGGGAATTTTCTTGGCATGCCTCCGGATAGAGACATTGACTTCTGTATAGATTTGGATTCGGGAACTCGACCAATCTCTATTCCTCCTTATCATATGGCTCCGGGAGAGTTGAGGGAACTTAAGACTCAGCTTTAGGAACTTTTAGATAATGGCTTTATTCATCCTAGTGCTTCACCTTGGGGTGCTCCGGTTTTATTTGTGAAGAAGAAGAATGGTAGTATGAGGATGTGTATAGACTACAGGAAACTGAATAAGGTCACCATCAGAAATAAGTATACGTTACCCCGCATAGATGACCTTTTTTATCAGTTGCAGGGTGCTTCCGTGTTTTTAAAAATTGACTTGATCTCAGGGTATTATCAGCTAAAAATTAGGCTAGAGGATATACCTAAGACGACATTCTAGATTCAGTATGGACACTATGAGTTCCTAGTGATATTGTTTGGGTTGACCAATGCGTCAGCGACCTTCATTAGTTTAATGAATGGTGTCTTCAAATCATTTCTGGATTAGTTTGTCATTGTATTTATACATAACATTCTTATTTACTCCAAGAGTAAGGAGGAGCATGCAGAGCATCTTTACATTGTTCTAGGGATATTGAGACACCAGAAATTGTATGCCAAGTTTTTGAACTGTGAGTTTTTGTTGTCTTTGATTGCTTTCTCAGGACATATGGTTTCAGAAAAGGGGGTGATGATGGATCCCCAAAAGATTGAGGCAAATAAGAGTTGGATTTGGCCAAGCTCTGTGACTGAGGTTACAAGTTTTGTGGGTCTTACAGGCTATTATCGCAGGTTTGTCAAGAATTTTGCTTCTATTGCTACTTCCTGAACGCTCAAATCGTGCTCTCTAAGTAGGAGGTCATGACGATCGTGCAGCAAAACAAAATTTATAATCCCAACGAGTGTCGAGGTCTTACCCAAGGGACTTAGGGTAGCTAAATAGAGATTGTAACGAATTGAGTTCAAGGTGAGACTAATTGCCCAAAACAACAAGTAAAAGGATGGGGGAATTGGGAATGTTGTCACTACAATCACAATTCAATTTAAAAAGCAATAAAACTAAAGCGGGTGTATCAAGTTGACTATACGACTAGGGATGCATATCCGATGGGGCTTTTGTTATGGGATAGGGGGATTATCAATTCATACCTATTCTTTCTTAATGACATGAATAACATTGGTCATGGGTAAGATTTGCTTATCTTTCGATCAACAATCTTATATCCGATGATCTCGATTAGAGCATCATCGATTTGATCAATAAAAAACCAATCTAGCTTGGGGAAGTCACTCTATCTCTAGCTTAGACCCTTAAATGGGAGAATCCAACAATAAGAGTTATCTCTACACTCAAATCTGAGTGGAATCCCAAGTTTCCACTAGTAATTTCACATCCAAAACTATGAAATCCTTTCTCAAGCAATCACATAGTCAAGTCATAAAAATTAATGTTTGCAACCACCAATTTTAGGATTAAAACTTGGTGAAATTACTAGACCCATGTCAATTAAGCAATTATAAGAAAGAATAAATAACACCCACACCCATTTCTTAAGCACCCATCATCAATACACCCCTAGACAAGAGAATTTAGCCACTCATAGTAAGAGAGAAAGAGATACCAGCTGGGTAATTCAAAATCCCTTCCATTAAAGCTGAATCTCAAGTTCTAGATTCAATTTGAGCACAAATGTGTTAACCAAGAGAATTTGATTGAAACTCTCTTCTAAATGGAGGTGAAAAAAACTTAGTTTCCAAGCTAAAAGCTCTTCAAAATATTCAGAATGATAAAAGTTAATTACAATTGTGCCTAAATAGGCCTTTTATAGTCTCCCAAAACGTCACTAAAAATTAGGACAAAAATCCCCTTCGGGAGGTGTGCGGCGCAATGTGTGGTTAACACGTTGTGATGTGCGTGTCGCACACTTCCTTTGGTTGAACCAGT
Organism: Jaltomata sinuosa; assembly: GCA_003996215.1. Classification (NCBI taxonomy): domain Eukaryota; kingdom Viridiplantae; phylum Streptophyta; class Magnoliopsida; order Solanales; family Solanaceae; genus Jaltomata; species Jaltomata sinuosa. The sequence continues at coordinate 320,712 of QJPP01003562.1, forward strand.
GACTTTAACTATCTTTGGAGGCTCTGTGCGAAGGTGATGTGGTTCGCACCTCAGGATGTGCGCATTGCACAGTGATTCCACCTCGTAACAGACTCTTCAGTGACTTCTGCAGCTTCATACGGAAGAGGTGCTGTCATGCCCCGAGGTTACCCCCTAGATATAACACGAGACTTGGGACCACAAGTGCCCCAAGATAACTCTTGGTCATAGCATTCTCAAGCATAACAAAATATAAGCAGAAGCATAATACGGAAACCCAATAAGGAAACATCAATAAGGGTCTAAGGGCCACATAACATACAATATCAAAAAGGGGAACTCGAATAAAACTATGTATGAAAGCCTCTAGTCATAACATAAGAGTTTCTAGGACAAGACCCTAGCTAACTCGGAGTATAGAAGTAAATCTAACATAAGGAAAAGCATAACAAGTCCTTGCACTATGAGGACTCACCAAAGCTGGGCGTGAGTGGCCGGGAACTCTAGTCACGAAGCTGTGAAGGGAAACCTGAATCTACATCATCAAAGGATACATCACAATATGCATTAGTACTATGGAATGTACTAAGTATGTGGGATATGCACAAGTCATGATAAAAATATACTTGGAAGCCTGTTTAAAATTGAGTCTTTGAAGCTGAAATCATGTGGTAGTAATAAAATCTGTAATGTAATGACTCAATGCAATTTCATAAGCTAAAAACATAATCATAAGTAGTAAGTCTGAAATCTGAAAGCAAAGAGTCAATACATTTTTAAAGCATAAACTGTTTTTGTGGGAGGTTCTCTAACTGACATAGACCATGTGAGCTACATGGAATTCGATGTATCCGCCCCATCGAAAGGACACAATATACCTTGTCGGGGTATAAAGGTATTACTTTGGTGTGATCACTAAAACTGATGCCAACAGAGGAGACTTAAGACCTACCGGGGCACGTAGTTTTGGGACCTTTTGGATACTCTCACCCTGTCCAACACGGTGCTAATACTACTCCCAAAACATACATATAGCTCACATCATACTGGGCATATCTGATGCCAAATCTGTTTGAAAAGCATAAGGGTATATATGGTACCATGCAATTCACTTAGCTTAGGTGGACATATCTAGATGCCAAACCTTTCTTAAAACATAGGAACATATCTGATGTCCAAATCTTTCATAAAACATAGGGAAATATCTAATGTCCAAAACTGTTGGAAAAGCTTAAGGATATATCTGATGTCATGCAATTCACAAGTCATGAATCTTAGAGCTTTGCAAGACCATAATTCAAAATATACTTTTCTTGCTAAATTCATACTTAAAGAATTAGTCATTCAATTTCATAAATACATAGAGGCCATGATATCCAATCATGCCAACTTTCTCTTGAAAACATATAAATTCATAGTTTCATGCTAGAAATCAACATTCATGCTTGGGATTTTAAAACCAATGAGAGAATCATAATCAGATCATGAGTAGTCAAGAGGAAACCATGAATTTAAACATAGAAACTGATTTCATAAACTTTCCCCAATTTTAGATCAAAACCCTAATTTCATAACTTCATACTTCAAGATAAGAGTTTGGGAATTTGGGCACAAGGATTGAAGGAACCCATTGTTAAAAACCCACATACCTTGGATGAAGATTACCCACTTCAATGGAAAAGAACTAGGAGGCTTGAACTTGAATCTTGGAGAATTAAGCTTGAGAGGATCCTTGAGAGAATTCTTCCTTTTTGGGAGAAGAATGGAGAACTAAGGAGGCACTTAGGATAATATGGGTGCAAACCCTACTAGAAGTAGTCAAAATGACACCACTTAATAGTTAAAAAGGGTGGGAAATGACCAAAATTCCCTTGGACTTAATTTAAGAAAAGCTGGAAAAATTGACGAAGTCAGTGACCACGGGTTGGATGACGGTCAGTCGTTTAGAAGGACGGACCATCTAAGGGAACCGTGGTTTGAATGAAAGAGTCTGGGGCTACTGGACCTTAGGGATTATGGTTGGAACGATGACCTGTCATCCAGAAGGATGGGCCGTCCTTCGACTCGTTATTTCTGGCACTTGGAAGATAGGTTTATGAACTTTGGATGACGAGTACCATAAAAGCTGAGAAGACGGTCTGTCGTCCAGAAGGATGGACCGTTCTTGGACTCATCATTTCTGGGATTAACTTAGGAGTCCTCTTGAACTCGGATTACGGGTGGGAATAATGGTCTATCATCCAAAAGGACGGACCATGTTCTGACCCATCTCCTCTGGGACACTTTGAGGGGTCTTCTGAAAATGTGATGATGGGTGCACAGGACCGGCCCGTGCTTCCAAATGACGGATCATCGTCTGAGCCATCATCTTTGGAAACTTGAAATTTTCTGAGATTTTTAACTTAGATAGCTGGATACGTGTACGGGGTGTTACAATATCTCCCCCTTGGGATCATTTGTCCTTGAGTGAAGGCTAAACAAGGGAAACTAAGGAGAAAACAGCCCAACCAACATCATAACATAGAAATCAAGGGGTAATCATGAAAGATGAACTTCTTGACTTGAAAACATGATAAACTAACTTCATAAAACATGTATGCATGCTAGGATCATAAGGAAAACTAGTGGAATGAAATCGGAGGGACATAATAAGGATGGAATTCCTTTCTCAAACTGAAACTGTATCAAAAAGAAGAGGATGGTGGTACTTGGCCTTCATGGATGATACTGCTTCCCAAGTATCCCTTCAATTGAGTTGTAACAGCTGAAGTACCATCGTTATAACTGACTTTTGATAAAAATTGAGCTGGATTCATGAGACACATATACATGATGAGGATGTAAAAATGATCAACAAGATAGGAACTGGATATCCAACATGATAACTGGTCTGGGATGAGAGTAGGAACTCAGATAAAACATATAAGAAACGAACATACACTAGAAATCGCAGTTAACTGAAAGGGACACCAAACTGAGAGAAGTGGATATACGGGGAAACTATTCTCTTCTGAATACCACTCCTACCATTTTCAACTAACAACCTCAACAGCGCACATAAAAGTACTAAGGTCTGAGTCTAACTACCCGATCCTCCATGTTGAAACCTATCTTGACCAGATCTCTTGCATCTAGAACGTCTTCTAAGGATAGTATTCCCTCTTATCACAACAACCAACTAACCTAGGGCTCCCAACCAAACGGTCACTAGTTGCGCAAAATAATTATCCACATATATCCCATCACGATATTCAAGCTTATAACTATGGTCACCTTATGATTTCATAGATTACCCTATCTAAGAATTCTCTCATCTCCCTTATCATAACTAGGAATCGCAGATTCAGGGACTTCTATAGGGGGGACATACCAGACTACCTCTTCTAACTATTTTGCTTGAATAATCCTTACTTCATAATTCACCCACACCTAGAAGTCAAGGTGGAACAAGTACACTAACAAGAAAAAGGAATCTGCTACCTTCCATCTAGGCTACTACAAGGCTTTCTCCCCTAATACTTATAACATCATAAACCAGAACCATTGAAAGAAAAGAGCAGGAGTAGGAGCATCACAAATGAAGTATTATAGATTGATCTTAACTTACACTTAGCGTGATCAAGCCACTCAAGGTGAGGCTTGGGGAATTGAGTGCAATAGGCATGATCACTTCACATACTGGTCACGTAAGACATGATTTAGTGGGGATCACCACCCCTCGTCATCACAGGAAAAGATCCAAAAGGCTTTAGAATAAGGAAATCATAAGTGTGAATCGTTTCAAGAATCAGGTCTGAGCATATATATGGCGTAACATGCTTTGATTTGCCATTGAGGTATTTCTGAAGACTGACTGAGTAAACATAACTGATCATACTGCGATACATGAGTTCACATAAATAACAGACCTCGGGGAATAAAGATGGGATTCATAGACTCGCAGAGTAAGAGTAGAATCATTGTCTAAACCACTCACTTTCCATTCTAGAATCTGAACATGAGCCTAAGTCTGAATAGGACCATGGCGCTGACACACAAGGCATGCAAAATGTATCATAATGACAGAAATATACTTAGGACACTAGGATGGAAATAAGCTTCTACCTCCCCTCTTGACTTTGTTCTAACACCCACAAGCATCGCTACCTGAGCCTTTAAAATCTGATTAATTTTACATTCCACCATCTCCGGTTGGAACTATGATCGTTTTACCCTAACAGAACATACACTACTCCAGAATCTAGCACGAACACCCACTTCCTTCTATTGTCTAAGACTCTCCTTCTCCTAAAAGTCTAGGCCTCAACCCTCCTATCCCCACTTAGTTCTAGGTCAAGACAACTCACAACCAAATCAGTAATAGCGGTCCGGGGGCTATGGATGCATAAAGGAAGAAAATCTAGTAACGTACCTGATTCAACTCCTGGAGGAATACTCTGATTCGACTAGCTAGGCAATGAAAGGAATTGGTTTTGGAGTTGAACATCACATTTGCTCTGCTTAGATGAGGGGCAATTCTTGATCCTATGGCCTAACTAACCATACCTAAAACACCCCTACTAGCCTGCAAGGAACTCACCTAAATGAAACTACTACAACGAGGGTACCTCAAGGTCTTCAGAGCCTTATGGTGATAAGACTGAGAGTCGAGTGTAGGTGTGCAAACTGAAGATGGGGTTGCTCTGGATGACCTCTGCTGAGAAGATGATTGGTTTCGTATTTTGGTTTTCTTATTTTTCCTCTTCCTTTTCTTTACTTTCTCTTTCTCATTCAACTGAGTTGTCATGGCTTGAGCCAACATACAGATGGCTTGACAAAATTCTGCATTCATAACCTCATGATCTGGAGAGGTTGGATTAACATTCCTCGTGGGGTTTCTTTGCAGAGACATTATCTGGAATGCGTAAGGAAAAAATTAGAAGGGTAAGTAGAGTTACACTCTATCTCACGATAGTGAACATGAAGAAGTGAAGTTTTTCCTAAAACATCTTATAGCCTCCCCCTCATAAGTGTGGCGCACTTCACACCCATGAAAGAGATTCCACTCGATGTGACTTTCAGACATCCTAGGACTTTTGAACCTAAGGATCTGATACCAAGTTTGTCATGCCCTGAGGTTACCCCTAGATATAACACGAGACTTGGGACCACAAGTGCCCCAAGATAACTCTTGGTCATAGCATTCTCAAGCATAACAAAAGATAAGCGGAAGCATAATACGGAAACCCAATAAGGAAACATTAATAAGGGTCTAAGGGCCACATAACATACAATATCAAAAAGGGGAACTCGAATAAAACTATGTATGAAATCCTCTAGTCATAACATAAGAGTTGCTAGGACAATACCCTAGCTAACTCGGAGTATAGAAGTAAAGCTAACATAAGGAAAAGCATAACAAGTCCTCGCACTAAAAGACTCACCAAAGCTGGGGGTGAGTGGCCGGGAACTCTAGTCACGAAGCTGTGAAGGGACACCTGAATCTACATCATCAAAGGATACATCACAATATGCGTTAGTACTATGGAATGTACTAAGTATGTGGGATATGCACAGGTCATGATAAAAATATACTTGGAAGCCTGTTTAAAATTGAGATCATGCATAACTTGTGGTAAAACATGCTTAAATTATCCTTAAAGCTGAAATTATGTGGTAGTAATAAAATCTGTAATGTAATGACTCAATGCAATATCATAAGCTAAAAACATAATCATAAGTAGTAAGTCTGAAATCTGAAAGCAAAGAGTCAATACATTTTTAAAGCATAAACTGTTTTTGTGGGAGGTTCTCTAACCGACATAGACCATGTGAGCTACATGGAATCCAATGTATCCACCCTATCGAAAGGACCCAATATACCTTTCCAGGGTATAAAGGAATTACTTTGGCATGATCACTTAAACTGATACCCAACAGAGGGGACTTAAGACCTACGGGGGTACGTAGTTCTGGGACCTTTTGGGTATTCTCACCCTATCCAACTCGGTGCTAATACTACTCCCAAAACATACAAATAGCTCATATCGGATGCCAAATCTATTTGAAAAGCATAAGGGTATATCGGATACCATGCAATTAACTTAGCTTAGGTGGACATATCTAGATGCCAAATCTTTCTTAAAACATAGGAACATATCTGATGTCCAAATCTTTCATAAAACATAGGGATATATCTAATGTCCAAAATTATTGGAAAAGCATAAGGACATATCTGATGTCATGCCATTCACAAGTCATGAATCTTAGAGCTTTGCAAGACCATAATTCAAAATATACTTTTCTTACTAAATTCATACTTAAAGAATTAGTGATGCAATTTCATAAATACATAGAGGCCATGATATCTAATCATGCCAACTTTCTCTTGAAAACATGTAAATTCATAGTTTCATGCTAGAAATCAACATTCATGCTTGGGCTTTTAAAACCAATGCGAGAATCATAATCAAATCATGAGTAGTCAAGAGGAAACCATGAATTTAAACATAGAAACTGATTTCATAAACTTTCCTCAATTTTAGATCAAAACCCTAATTTCATAACTTCATACTTCAAGATAAGAGTTGGGGAATTTAGGAACAAGGGTGGAAGTAACACATTGTTAAAAACCCACATACCTTGGATAAAGATTACCCATTTCAAGGGAAAAGAACTAGGAGGCTTGAACTTGAAGCTTGGAGACTTGAGCTTGAGATGATCCTTGAGAGAATTCTTCCTTTTTGGGAGAAGAATGGAGAACTAAGGAGGCACTTAGGATAATATGGGTGAAAACCCTACTAGAAGTAGTCAAAATGACACCACTTAATAGTTAAAAAGGGTGGAAAATGACCAAAATACCCCCGAACTTAATTTAAGAAAAGCTGGAAAAATTGATGAAGTCAGTGACCACGGGTTGGACGACGGTCGATCGTCTAGAAGGACGGACCGTCTAAGGGAACCTTGGTTTGACTAAAAGAGTCTGGGGCTACTGGACCTCAGGGATTATGGTTGGAATGATGACCCATCGTCCAAAAGGATGGGCCATCCTTTGAATCTTCATTTCTGGCACTTGGAAGATAGGTTTCTTAACTTAGGACGACGAGTACCAGGAAAGCTGAGAAGACAGTCCGTCGTCCAGAAGGATGGACCGTTCTTGGACTCATCATATGGGATTAACTTAGGAGTCCTCTGGAACTCGTACTACGGGTGGGAATGACGGTCCGTTGTCCAAACGGACAGACCATGTTTTGACCCATCTCCTCTGGGACATTTTGAGGGGTCTTCTGGAAATGGGACGATGGGTGCATAGGACGGGCCCGTGCTTCCAAATGACGGATCGTCGTCTGAGCCTTCGTCTCTGAAAACTTGAATTTTTTTGAGATTTTTAACTTAGATAGATGGATATGTGTATGGGGTGTTACAGGTACGGTTTGCACCTTGGCCTGTGCATGTCGCACGGCCACCGCATCTCTGGTCAGAATCTTCAGCTTTTTCGAACACTTCACACCTCACTCTTTTTGAGCTCTTTTTGGGTCCATTTCCTTGTTTATTATGATCTATCATAAGTACCCGCATAGATATCAATAAAGGCCATCAGAACCTCTAAATTTATTCGAAACATAGCAATAATTCATGGATATAGGCTCAATAAGTTAGTAGATCATCGACTTATCACACCCCTAAACTTGAACTATTTCTTGTCCTCAAGCAAGATACTTACAAGATAAGGAATGAACTATGATCTAGGCTCAATCAAGGCACAAAAGACTACTCTACACTAAAAATTAAGAAAACGAATAAACAAGTGACTTAAGCAACCGACTTAACTACTATGCTCATCTCAAATTGGGCCACCACAAATTCAAGGCAATTTATCAATTCAAAACCTTTTCTGAAAGGACCTTTTCTGAAAGGACATCATTTCTCATTCAAAATCAAGGGAATTTTGTCATTTAAAACAAGACATTTAAGCTTCTCAAGTCATTAGCATGGACCGTTAAGGTTTTCCTCTAGATTCGCCACACAACTTGTCTCATTTATTCCTCTCAAATGAAATAGAGACTTTATGTTTCAATTCGAGTGCATGATACCACTCACCACAAGAGAGAATCTCACTCACAATGATTCAATTCACAAAACATGGGATTATAGGAGAACCAAGAAGACTCTCACTCTCTCAAGGAAGTTCAAGTGCATATGCGTCAAACCATAGGCTTGCCCTTCATGTAAAACCACTAATGTGGGTAGCCAAGCTCGGAATCACCAAGGACTTGTGGGTTACGATGTTGTCTAGGGCTAAGGTGAGGATATAATTTGGTTTAAGTGACTACACCTCCGTAATGCTCTTTTTTCTCATTTCAAACACCGCTCAAATTTTCAATTTCAACTTCACCTTATTTCTCCCTCTCACAGCCCAAGATTTCTCCTTTTTACTCATGATCATTCAAACTCCTTATATCACCTTCTCTTGGTTGCACCTATTTTTGCTTTTTAATTTGCTCATTGGATTGATCTTTTTGATCAATTTTCAATTCAAAATTAAGGTGCTACCTTGCACTTGAAGTGCACCTCTTTTCTTCTCCTCATTTGATCACATGCACCCCTAAACTTAGGCATTTGCCTATGTTGTATTTTGTTTCCCCTCCAACTTAGGCTTAGCCTACATTTCATTTTCAAGCAATTAGGGAGGATGGGTGCCAAAATAGAGGTTCCAAAAAGGTAAGGGTGTTACAAGGTGCCAAAGAACGGTCATAAGCTCAAAAGGGGTTTGCTAGGATTTAATGTCGTGGGAAGTCATTTGGGTGAAGTGGCTGTCAAAAAGGGCCTAAGGTCATCTTCCAAGCTCGGTCACACCTAGAATCACATTCGGGGCAAGTTCTAGATGACACTTATGCACAAGAATCAAGGTAAAGCCTCACCACACAAGGCATCATGCCACAAGACCTCTTTCATTAGTCTCCCAATCAATTGGGGCAAATAATTTTGACAGGCTATTTCGAGTTCATTACACACTCGTTTGTGAGTCAATCAAGAAAAAGCAAGAGTGTGCAAGTCATGACAAGAGAATGCTTTTCCTCAAAAATTTATTTCCCTTCTTCCTTTTATTTTCAAAATAATTTGCCACGAGAAATTTTTTGATTGGCCCATTTTGAGTCAGGCAACTACGGACTAAATTCTGAACATAAACTTGGCATTTTCTCTTAAGAAAGTAACCTCTCAATCTATCATAGGGAACACCAACCCGGTTCGACACAAAAACAAAAGAAAAGGAACAAAACAAAAATAATCAAAACTTTTGCTCCTTGGTAAAGAACCATGGTATTAAGAAAACCCTCGGAGTTTATTTCTCAACTACTATTAACAAGGCGATATCCAAATTGCACGCTCATGATTAATTCAAAACCAAGCCTCGGCGTAGGCCTTTAGCGCATTTGCAAAGCATGGGTAGTAAGACAATGGAGCATGTAAGACTAACCCGGCAACATAATCTCAATCAATAAAAATTAGGCTCGACAAGGGCACAAATAAGCTCAAGGTAAAACAAAACATAAAGTAAAACATAATCTAAAGGAATGGCAAGGGTAATAAACATCACAATCATCCAAATATGCCCGAGAGGAGCCAAATATGCCCGATAGGGGCCAACTAAAATCTAGCAGAATGTCAAAAAGGCCCGATAAGGGCAAATAAATGTGTCAAGCCCACTCACGAGCACCAATAAAAGCAAGTAAAGCCACCCCCTTCCCATAAAAGGAGCATTTCCCTCAATGCTTATAGTGCAATGGGAAAAGGGGTGGAACTCCCTTGAGGAATACTCCTCATCATCATCATCCTCTACATCTGCTTCCTCATCAGAGGGATTCTCACTCACATCATCACCCTGCTCTTGATCTTCGTGACCAGACAATACCTTATCCTCATAGGCTGCAAACAACCCATCCATTGGCCCGGGAATAGAGCGAGGTAGAGGCAGGGTTGTTAGATCTGCTTCTACCACATGTTCTTTTTCTTTCCCCTTGATCATATCTTTATGGAGAGTCTTAAGAGATTTATCACACTCGTCCACCCATTTGTGTAAATTGAGAACGCTTTCCACACCTTTTTTCATAGCCCACTTGACTCCCCTTTCAATCAATTCTGGTAGTTCATTGGACAGCTTCCTCAATTCCCTCTCATGATTATAATTTTTTTCAACCAGGTCTTGGAGGCAAATGTTAGATAGTGGCCCCTTGGGCACAACGGTTGGAGGTGTGTGTGCTCCCGAAGCAAGAGGAGATGGAGGAGAGTTATGTATTTCAGCATCAACGCCATCATCCTAAACTTCCATTGATGCCTCTTCCCTTTGCCTTTTGAATCGAGGGGCATCCCGGTCAGTCTTCTTGTCAAGATCCAATTCACCAATGGCCGAAGTGGGAGTATCACAGTCAAGTAAAGGAATACCGACTTGCACACAAAGTTTTCTAATTAGCACTGGAAAGGGAAATGCATCACCACTCCTTCGAGATTTCCTCTTTATCACTAATGCAATGACCTCACCCACATTGATATGGTTTCTTACTATAATTGCAGCTACCATCATGGCTCCATCATGTGTTATCTTTTGGTCATTTTGAGAAGGTATAAGACGGGAGCACACAAAGTCATACCACACGCGTGCCTCAAAGTATAAGGTCAGGCAGGGAATTTCACCCCCTATAGTAGCCCAGGGATGTATCAGGAACCATGATGGGGGCAGCCCATTCGAGAGGTTTACGCTTGAGAAGTAGCTTCTCCATGAGGTCAAGGGCTGATTCAATTGGATTGCTCCAATAGATGGCATTAATTGCAGCTGGAGTGATCTTGACTTCTTTTCCCCGAACCATAACTGAGTCCAATGCGGGGAATTTCTCACAACCCCCTTTCTGGCCTTTAGCATCCTATGAGGCCTGATACGAGGCAAAGAACTCTCGGACTAACTCCTTGTAATAGGTTCTGGGCACTTTCTAAAATGGTTGCCACTGACGGTTGGCAAACTAAGTGGGAATATTGTGTAGATTGTCCCCTACCGCATTTAGGTTGAAGCTTTGTTCCTCATTAATGGTCCTGCCCCTATCACGATCATAGATCACCTTCATGCCCTCCATTCCGAACCAAATCCTCTCCTCCTCTTAGACTTGGTCATGGGAAGATGAAAATTTCCTTTTCCCTTTATCAGTTGGCTTGGAGGAGGAGGGAGCAGTTGGCCTATGTAATCTTCTCTCAATGTTACCCCTGTTAGAAGACATGTTTTGCATAGGAAGATTGTGAGCTGAAAACAAAAACAAAACTTATGAAAAAGTTAGTAAACTACAAAGGATGGAATGCAATGGATGAGAAAAATAGAGTAGGTGAATGTCAGCTTATGCGGACCACATGTGAAACACACCACAGAGAGTGTGTGTTGCATGTGCTATCGCACAAGCAGACAGAATCCTACAAGGATTTTCCATCGAGGTGTGAAACTGGTACGTTTTGCACCATCAGAAGTGTGTGTCCCACCAGGTGTCGCCCCTAAGATCAGTGACCTGCTTTGTATTTTCAATATGGTGTAGTGCCTCATGTGGCCCGCACATCAAGATCTATGTGTCTCATACAAAGTGCACAATAGCACAATTGGAATTTTTGGTTCCTTGTGTGCTTGTGAGTTCCGCATGTGACCCATAGAGCAAGATATGCGTAGATACTGGGCACCCCGCAACAACCCAATCAACATTAAACAAGGGGGACAAGGGGTATCATGACCATAACTTTCTATTACTCAGACTTCCCCGGATTTTCATTGACACAATAGCAAGCAAGAAAGGAACTCAACGACTTCCCTTAAGATGGATGTTACCCCGTCTATCATTGGGAACATCAAGCCCTCACTTGCACAATGAATATCCACAATTTCAGCAACAATTAATCCCCTCCCCGCTAAACAAAAACCATGGGTATACACTCAACAAAATTCATCCTCAATAGTCAACTTTTAATAAAAACCTGATGACAAACGACAATTTACCCTTAAGAACGACGTCACCCAATCTATCATCGGGCCAAATAATTCATTCATCACAAGTGGGTTACTCAGACTTCACCCCAACACATAATTCAACGCTAAAAATCACTACCAATCAACATGCATTACTAAAATTAAAGTTCTACCAAGTTGACACATAGTAATATCATCAATACAACTTAGAATTATGGACCCAAAATTTTCGAATCTCACCCAAAAACAACATGGTAATTCTAGTAAGCATGTTTCACAATATGAGTTCCCAACCTTCATAGAAAGAAGTATTTAACATCGGAGAACTTACCACAAGTGAAGATTATGAAGAGAGGAGTAAAAATTGAAGATTTTTGTTCTTCGATAATGGTGACTAGCAAAACCTTCTCGGAGAGATGACGATGGCGGTGGTGATAGAATGGTGGGGATTGTGGGTTAGATGAGGAGACGATTTTTGGAGAGGTTTGAGGGATTTAGGGTGAGTTTTGGGAGAAAATTTTGAGGGTTTGAGGAAAAAGATGGTGGAAGAAAAAGAGAAAAGGTTGTTTTAAAAGAAAAAGAAGAAGAAAGGTCGGTCGGGTCATCTCGGGGTTGGGTCAGTCAACAAGTTAGGTCAATTAAAATTCAAACTTACTGTTGGTGCACCGCGATATGCGACTCGCACCAGACAAGGTGCGTATCGCATGGCATTTTGAACATGCCCTTTTTTCTCCCATGGGTTTGCTCAGGCATCTGTTTCACCATGCGATGGAGGCGCGATGCGCACTTGGGCTCGTGCAGTCCATACAGCCAACCACACATTGCCTCCAAATTTTAAAATTTCATTCAGGCATCTGTTTCACCATGCAATAGGCTGTGCGACACGCACAAATGCTTGTGCGGTCCGCATAGTCCACCGCAGGCCCCTTTTTGCCTTGCTTTCCCTTGTTCAATTTTTTTCATCCATGCATTCCCTACAAAAACACCAAAAACAACCAAAAATAACCAAAAGAAATAAAGAAACTAGGGTTGCCTCCCAAGCAGCACTTGATTTAATGTCGCGGCACGATGCTACTACCTCAGTCCTCAATCATTCTTTGGGTTGGTAATGGTGTTGCTAGACAACATCCCTTTCATCCTCGGGTTCATTTGGATTGAGAGGTTGTTCATTTCGGCCTCAAGGTGCTTGATTGAGGCTGAGTGGGCGCTCACAGTTTGGTGAAGTGTTGAGACCTCACTCTTTAGCTCGCTCACTCCCGTATTTGTGGTATCCACCATCTTAAGAACCAAGGAACACATGTCTTCTAACTTGGAATGGCCGAGGTTGCTTGTGCCTAGTTGGTAGAGAGAGTCCTCCTTGTTCGGAGGGATATAGGGATTCAAACACCAGTGATTGAAATGATCACCATCCTTGTCTCTATCCCGCTAATTTTTGTCTCTTTCTTTGTCTCGAATCCAACCTTGGTTCTCCTCCCTCGGGCGATAATACCTAAGATGAGAACCTACCGAAACAAAACATAGCTTTTCATCAACCACAGTCATGAGATCGTCATCACTAGCTTTGATTTTCGGTGTACTCACTGCATTCACTGTCTTAGCATCGTCAGCTCCCATCACATGCTTGGCCATAAAGTCAATTTGCGTCATCATTTTGGCCATTGTCTCATCTCGCTCTTCCTCTATTGTCCCAGTTTCATTGATCAAGATGGATGAGGGTCCTCCCAAAGTTGGCACATCCACTTCTCTTGTATACCAAGCCTGATTGGTCTTTGTCATTCTCTCTAACAAGGTCGAGGCTATGGGAAACTCTAAGTCCATGAAGGTACCACCTCCAAGATTGTCAGCCACTGATTTATTTATAGAGTTCAATGATTGATAGAAGCTTTGTAGCAGCACATTGTTTGACAACTCATGATTTGGACACAAAGGAAGCTTCTTTTTGAATCTTAGCGAAACTTCATGAAGAGGCTCGTCCGGGAGCTTCCTAAAGTTGGTAATCTCATCTCTTAGCTTCATCATTCGAGATGGAAGAAAGAATCTCGAGGTAAATGCCTCAACCAACTCGGCCCAAGATGTGATAGAGTCAACCAGCAGCTCTTCCAACCACGTTGTGGCTTCCCCCGTCAAGGAAAAAGGGAATAGGCGCAATCTAATGGACTCTTGGGAGATATGTTGAAAGATGAACTGTTGGAAAATCTCCACAAAATTCTAAATATGTCGGTTGGCATCTTCATGTGCTGCTCCACCAAATAGGCCCTTCATTTGGATTAAGTGGAGCATGGTGCTAGTCACATGAAAAACATCATTTCCCACTATAGGGGGAGGGCGGATTGCACCTACACCTCCTTGCATCATAGGCTCAGCCTCGTCAGCTTCCATGAAGTCATCAACGCTCTCGTTGTCGTCGGCCTCATTCATAAGCTAGTCTGTTCAATCAACCACAAACAACTAACGAAAGTAAAAGAAACAAGTACTCTCAAAGTGACTTCAAAACAACAATAAAAAATAGCTATCAACTAAAGTCCCCAGCAACAGTGCCATTTTTTATGAATGCTCAAATCGTGCTCTCCAAGTAGGAGGTCACGTCAATCGTGCAGCAAAATAAAATTTATAATCCCAATGAGTGTCGAGGTCGTAGCCAAGGGACTTGGAGTAGCTAAATAGAGATTGTAACTAATTGAGTTCAAGGTGAGAGTAATTTCCCAAAACAACAAGTAAAAGGATGGAGGAATTGGGAATGTTGTCACTACAATTTCAATTTAATTTAAAAAACAATAAAACTAAAGCGGGTGTATCAAGTTGACTAGACGACTAGGGATGCATATCCGATGGGGCTTTGGTTATGGGATAGGGTGATTATCAATTCATACCTATTCTTGCTTAATGACATGAATAGCATTGGTCATGGGTAAGATTTGTTTATCTCTCGATTCGCAATCTTATATCCGATTATCTTGGTTAGAGCATCATCGGTTTGATAAATAAACAACCAATCTAGCTTGAGGAAATCACACTATCTCTAGCTTAGACCTTTAAATGGGATAATCTGATGATAAGAGCTATCTCTAGCCTCAAATCTCAGTGGAATCCCAAGTTCCAATTAGTAATTTCACATCTGAAACTATGAAATCCTTTCTCAAGCAATCACATAGTCAAGTCATGAAAATTAATGTTTACAACCACCAATTTTTAGGATTAAAACTTGGTGAAATTACTAGACCCATGTCAATTAAGCAATTATAAGCTAGAATAGATAACACCCACACCTATTTCTTAAGCACCCATCATCAATACACCCCTAGACAAGAGAATTTAACCACTCATAGTAAGAGAGAAAGAGGTACCAGCTGGGTTATTCAAAATCCCTTCCATTATAGTTGAATCTCAAGTTCTAGATTCAATTTGAGCACAAAAGTGCTAACCAAGAGAATTAGATTGAAACCTTCTTCTCAATGGAGGTGAAAACAACTAAGTATCCAAGCTAAAAGCTCTTCAAAATATTCAGAATGATAAAAGTTATTTACAATTGTGCCTAAATAGGTCTTTTATAGTCTCCCAAAACATCACTTAAAATTAGGACAAAAATGGTCTTCGGGAGATGTGCAGTGCTGTATGCAGTCCACACGTTGTGATGTGCGCATCGCACACTGCCTCTGGTTAAACCAGTGACATTAGCTATCTTTGGAGGCTCCATGCGAAGGTGATGCAGTTTGTATCTCAAGATGTGCGTGTCGCACAATGACCACACCTCATAACAGACTCTTCAGTAACTTTTGCAACTTCATGCGAAAGAGGTGCGGTTTGTACCTCGGCCTGTGCATGTCGCACGGCCACCGCATCTTTGGTCAGAATCTTTAGCTTTTCCGAACACTTCACACTTCACTCCTTTTGAGCTCCTTTTTGGTCCATTTCCTTGTTTATCTTCATCTATCTAAAGTACATACATAGACATCAATAAAGGCAATCAAAACCTCTAGATCTATTCAAATCATAGCAATAATTCATGGATATAGGCTTAATAAGTTGGTAGATTACCGACTTATCACTACTCACTTGACAAGGTTGACTCAGAAGGAGGTACCTTTTGTTTGGTCTTACAAGTGAGGAGAGATTCCAAAAGCTCAAGACACTTCTAACTACATCTCCAATCCTATCATTGCCGGTTAAAGGTAATGATTTCATTGTGTTTTGTGATGCTTCACGTTCGGGTTTGGGTGTTGTGTTGATGCAAGACAGGAATGTTATAAATTATGCTTCTAGGAAGTTGGAGCCTCATGAGAAGAACTAGCCAACCTATGCTTTAGAGTTGGAAGTTATGGTCTTTGCGCTAAAGATTTTGAGACACTACATCGATGGTGTCAAGTGTGAAGTGTTCACATACCATTGCAGCCTACAACATGTGTTTACCTAGAAAGATTTAAATCTAAGACAAAAGAGGTGGATGGAATTGTTGAAGTATTATGATGTGACCATCCAGTATCATCCAGGCAAGGCTAATATGGTGGCAGATGCATTGAGCCAGAAAGCAGTTAGCATGGGTAGTTTGACTTTCTTGGGGGTGTCCAAATGACCCTTGGCTAGGGAGATTTGGGCTCTACAATCAAAGTTCATGCAGTTGGGCATTTCAGAATAGGGTGGGGTGTTGGCCAGTATTGAGGTCAAACCAATATTTCTTGAGGAAATCAAAACCAAACAGTTTCAGGATGTGCAGCTGACCAAGCTTTGAAACAAGGTAGTATCCAGGGAGGCCTGAGATGCCACACTGGATGCTGGTGGGGTGATGAGTTTGAGGGGGAGGATTTGTGTTCCTCAGGTTGATGACTTGATATAGAATGTGTTGGCAGAGGCTCATGGTTCACAATATTCCATTCATCTAGGCGTAACAAAAATGTACCGGAACTTGAGGCGACTTTATTGGTGGCCTGGGATGAAGGGGGACATACCTGAGTATGTGTCTTAGTGTCAAAATTGTCAGCACGTTAAGTATAAGCACTAAAGGCCTGTAGGATTGCTTCAGAGAATGCCCATTCCCAAGTGGAAATGGGAAAGGATAGCCATAGATTTTGTGTTGGGTCTTTCTAAGACCTTGGAAAAGTATACTCTATTTGGGTCATCATGGATAGGCTGACCAAGTAAGCTCATTTTATTCCAATCAGGGTGGATTATAACTCACAATAGTTGGCCAGGATTTATGTTAAGGAAATTGTTAGATTGCATGGCATTCCACTCTTCATCATTTCAGACAGGGGTACGTAGTTTACTTTCAAGTTCTGGGGCAAGTTGCATGAAGAGTTGGGAACCTAACTCACTTTCAGCATAACCTTTCATTCTCAGACAGACGGTCAGTTAGAGAGGACAATTCAGGTATTAGAGGACATGTTGAGAGCATGTGTAATCGACTTTGGGGCCCATTGGGACCAGTTTCTACTATTGCGTGAGTTCTCATACAACAACAACTATCACTCCAGTATCGACATGGCACCATTCAAGGAACTTTATGGGAGAGGATGTAGATCACTCATATGGTGGTTTGAGATAGTCAATGTGAAACCTTTGGGCATGGAATTAGTCAGGGAAGCGCATAAAAAGGTAAGGGGTATTCAGAACAAGTTGATAGCGGCCCAAAGTAGGCAGAAAGAGTACGCATATCGCAAGGTAAGGTACATGGCATTTCAGGTTGGTGAACAAGTATTGTTAAAAGTGTCACCAATGAAAGGGTTAATGCAATTTGGCAAGAAGGGCAAGCATAGCCCTCAGTACATTGGTCCATTTGAGGTTCTCGAGATTATAGGACCGGTGGCATAGAAGTTAGCGCTGCCACCCAGTTTATCTGGAGTCCATCCAGTCTTCCATGTATCCATGCTAAAGCGATACCATAGGGATGAAGAGTACATTATCAAGTGGGATTCGATCTTGCTAGACAAGAATCTTCAGTATGAGGAGGAGCCAATTGCTATTCTTGATCGAAATATCCAGAAATAGAGGACAAAGGAGATCAGATCGGTGAAGGTTCAATAGAAGCATCATACAATTGAGAAATCCACTTGGGAAACCGAGAAGGATATGCAGGACAACTACCCTCACTTGTTTGAGGAATTAGGTAATACAATTTCTCTCTTTTAGCTCATCTTTTTCGAGTTTGATCATTCAAAGATGAACGATGGGTAAATTGGTATATGTTGAAATGACTTGTTCCATCATTATGGGTAAATCATTCATTCCAAGTTTTGGGTTAGAAAACTTCTGAGTTTGGGAGTTGGAAAAATTTGGGCTAGGCTAGTCTCAGATGATTTATCAGCGAGGTATGGTCTAGGGCAATTCGGGTGAGGATTGAGTAAAGTATCTTCTGTTGAGCTAGTTTTTCCATTAGCTAAGATATTAAAGAGTCTGAGGGACCTTTTGGAAGTGAATTCGGGCAAGTAGACTTTTCGATATCAAATGACATGAAAAGGTTGGTTCGAAATGTTGGATTTTGAAGTGTGTTTGGTGGATTTTCTGAGGTTCTGTTCTGCGATGACTTCTATAGCAGAGAAATTCCTACTATGGCAGAAGTCAAAGTCGGTCAGCACCACCATAGCGGTCGAGGCTACTACAGTGGCACTGCTATAGCAGAGTGGGGACTGCGATAGTAGAGTGAGTCACTAAAAAATTAGAAATTTCACCAAAAATGTTTAGAAATTCTCAAGAATGTTTTGGGGAAGGGTATAGGTGAATTGGATGACTCCAACTCAGTTTTCCACCAAAAAGCATCACTAAGGTAAGGATTTTACTCCCCTACTTCAGTACTTCGATTCCCAAGTGTTAGAATCGATAATTATAGGATTGGGGGAAGGTTTGAATAGGCCTAAGAGGGTAGAATCCAGTGGTATGGTGATTCTAGGGCATAGGGATTCTTGTGTATTGGTTATTGTTGTTCAATTATGATCTATTCACCATAAATTTCTTAATGTATCTGTAAAATTAGTAGTTTTAGGTGAATTAAAGGTGGGAAAACCCTGGGATGGGTGGAATGATCATGGTTTGGCCTGGGGATTAGGATTTGTGTATAATCCAGGTATTATTAGGCCATTTGGACTAATTATAGTATTATGTAATCTTTTTAAGAACATGAACAAGCGAAAGCATTGGAAAATGGGAAAGCTCCGGTCCGGTAGAGCTTTCAGGCTATTCAAGGTAGGTGATGGTTATTATTTTCCCAAATCTAATATGTGTTCATGTAACTGTCTCTTAGTATTATATGTGCATTGCATTCTTATGGAATGGAATTATGAATTTCTAAGTATCCAGGTGTCAATCATGTGAAATGGACTTGGTTTTGTTGCTTTTTTGTTTACAAGTGTGATTTTGTTCATTAATTATTGACTTATTGGATTGTGTGTGACATTTTGTTGGCTTGGGTACCATCCTGGTATGGGGTACATATTGATTAGCTCAGGTACCATGCCTGGTATGGGATACTTATCGATTGATTCGGGTACCATGCTTGGTACATGTTCTATAATGGTTGACTTGGGTACCTTGCCTAGTACGAGTTTAATTACATATGTTGATTGTATTTTGTTGATGGTTCCATGAGTGGACTGGGTTGATTGTTGAAACTGTGATTGTTGCATATTGGTCCATGGGAGGCCGGGTAGTGTACTTAAATTTGGGGTTGGTCCTTGTGTAGACCGAGAAATGCATGTGAAACACTCAGGTGTTGTTCTAGTGATCCTTTGCTTGTTCGGGTTATTTTAAAAGGGTATATGCTTATTGTCATTATTTATTGTCGTTGTGGTTGTTGCTCGTGTTTCATGTGGTTGGTAAGTTAGAAGAAATACTAAGAGTCTAGGGTTATATTGCTGGCTTGTTATTACATGTTTGTACCTCTTTATTCAGCTTTGGTTTACTGTTCATATATTGTGTATTGGAGCTGGACGATGATCCTACTAGTACACTGTGGTTTTGTGTACAGATACTACACTTGCTTTCCTTTTGTGAGTAGAGGACATATTTCGGTGGCTGTTATGTGACCTCAGTTGTGGTCTCGACAATTCCTGATTCCAAGGGTGAGCTGCTTCTTTCGGGTACCATGGTTTCATCTAATACATCTCTAGTCCATTATTTTGAACTTAGACTCATTTGTTTTGGGATTGCATCCCCGCACTCTAGACATTAGTAGATGTTTTGGTACAACGACTTTCAGATTCTAGGGGTAATTTCGCAGGATCTTATTTATTAGTATTTTAGCTATGAATGCTAGTTTACTTTAATACATCTAGTTTTGAGCTTGTAGTTTCACTAAGTGTTTAGTTGGGTTATTGGTTTGCTCATCCGGGGATTTTGGGTGAGTGCCACTCGCGGCGTATTGGGTCGTGACAGGAATAAAGCAAACCTCAATGATAACATGATAGTATATAGATATACTATGATAGTATCATTGAGAATTGAGTAGTGTCTTGTTGAAGGACTGAATAATCCTCCATGATACCATATCAGTATATAAATATATTGTGATGGTATCATGGAGGACAAAGAAGTATCTCATTTAATGACTGAAGCAATACTGTATGATACTATCACACTATATCTATACAATGGCATGATATCATGAAGGACTGCTTTAGTCATTCGATGAGACATTTTTCATTCCTTTATATATATATATATATATATTGTGGTGGTATCATGGAGGACTGAAGAGTATTTCACTAAATGACTGATGTAGACCTCAATGAAAATTAGCAAAAAAAAAAATAGATTAAATAAAAAAAGCAAAAAAGTAAATGAAATTAGATTATGGAGAAAAAAATAAAATAAAATGCCCTAACTATAGCGGAATATTTCTGAGATGTTAATGAGCAAGACGTACTTCTATTTATTGACAATATCTTCCATTTTGTCAAAGAGGATTCACTAAAATTAGAAAAAAACAACAAATAAATAAAATAAAAAGAAGAAAAGAAAACTGAAAATTAAAAAAACGAGCCAAAATTAAGTATGAAATAAGTTCGTTCAATTTCCTAATTTATTTTTGTCATGACCCAGTTTCTCTAGTCGTGATGGCACCAACTATAACCCACCAGTAGGTAAGCTAAACCTTTAGCCCTGAACTACAAGTAACGGGCTAACACAAAAATGAAACAAAAGCAGAAGTACAGTAATAAAAAGTGAAAGATAAATTGAACAAGCATAAATAAATAGGGAGGGAAGGGAAAGAAATATACAAGATTTCCCCCAAGACCTGGTGTCAGTCGGTACAAGAGTTGCTATAACATAGATGTACTTGATAGATATAATAAATAAAGAATAGTTTTTGAAAGTGCAAGAGAAGACTAGTCCAAAAGTAGAAGGAGATGGATCAACTCCGGTTTCCAAGAACTCACCCTATATCTCCTATTAGCAACACCGCTCTAAAATAGCGTCAACGACGATAACCCGCACTATGATCTACATAAGAAAAAGATATAAAAGTATAGCATGAGTACCAAAACATGCGGTACCCAATAGGCATCATAGGCCGACTGAGCTAAAATAAGATATAAGTATAAAAAAATGCGAATATACTACGGGTAAGAAAAGAAGGGTCAGAATTAGATAAACCTGCCGACGCTAGACCATTTGTGATAACTACACGAGAACTACTCAACATAAGATGTAAAACAACTATCTAACTAAATAACATGGAGAAAATATAGGGTACATACCTCGGGAGATACGAATAGCAACAAGTGAACCTAACCGGACCCCCATAAGCCCAGAAGGTAGAGGCAATAACCAAAGAATCAACTAGACCCTCCCAAGCCCGGAGGATACAAGCAGCACACAATACTAACTAGCAATCAACCTAATGGGAAGAGAAGGGATGCAAAGATGTGCCATGAAATATGGTATAAGATAAGTGCAATGTGATGTGTGCTAATGCAGTAAAAGTAGAAGACCCCAAAATGGATTCGTAGGCAGCCTCGTGGGCTCCTCGAATCCCCCTGCAGGCCAGCCATAGGTTCAACTACGTATGTAAAAAGTAAAACCCAAATATGTGCTCCTCGGGCATGCAATCAGGAGTACCAGTAAAAACCACCCAGAACACGTGTCTCCTCGCGCATGCAGGTTTAAATAGCTAGTGAAACCATCCATAACACGGGTCTCCTTGGACATTCAAGTTTAGAAAATTAGTCCTTCTAAAAATAGGACAATTTCCTAATAAGAAAGCCAAACGTCGTTTAACATATTCCATAAGTCCCCTTTTTAACCAAAAATAATATTTCAAAAATCAAGTAAACCATATGCCATGCTAAAGTATGAATAACCAGCCAAAGAGCACAAGCAAGACAATTCATATCACACAAAGGAAAACCAAAGTCTACGCATTAAAGCAGGGGTACTAGCCTAAGGTAGGTGCTATCCGAGAAATGCTACACTAACTCCCAAACTTAAAAGAAACCTACCCTAAAATGATCAACTAGCCAAACATAAGCTAAGAAAAGCAACAAGTCGAGACTATGCTAACTCAACCATTAATCGAAGTTACACTATAACCAGCAACGAACCATAATTTAGGGGAAAAAGGGAGAGTTCATACTGAGCTGGTGTCCCGCATTCACAGCCTTGGGCACATAATATACAACATACCAAATCAAAAAGTAAAATGAGTGAAGAATAATAAAAAATGTAAATATAAAACAACATATAACGGATACTCTACCGCGAAGTCCACTCCTAAGCCTATACTAAATCTTTCTAATCTAATCACCCCAAACTACCACCGCCTATGCTAGGTTAATTCTAAGAATTCTAAATCCATAAATACCATGAAAACTACGCCAAGTATTAAGGAAGGAGCTACAACCTAAGCTAAGGACTCCCAATCGATGTCCTACTGTATGGCCTCTAAGTAATGCTATAAGAATTAAATACCTAAATTGATGTATTCAAACCATAACAACCCACCCACAAATTAGTAATTTACCATAAAAATACCTTATTAGAGCTAAGTCTAAAAGTAGGCAAGATGTAACCTACCTGGAAGCCAAACACGCACGCACAATTTATAAGACCAGAGCGTATCTCCCCCCAAGAAGCCCCCAACTGTTGCTACGCTATCAAAACCATAATTTAGGTGTCACGATGAGAATAATGACACCTATATTAATATACAAACTTTTGGGCTGGAAATCAGGTCCAAAACGACCCTCGGGGCCCGCTTTACAAAATAGGAAACAAAATTCACAATAAATTTTGTAGTGGGTTTCTAAACCCATGCCCAAAATTTGGGCATGAACGGGACTCATTTTGGGGTACAAAACAGCCCCTAAAGTCCATTAGATCAAAGGATTAAATAAATGCGAGAAATCAACGGATTAAACTGAAGATAAACATTAATAAATGATGAAAAAGGAGCCGGGAAATATGAGGAACATATCGGGAATATTGGAGGTGAATTTTAACTCTTAAACCTGTGCTTGAAGCTCAAGATCAATGGTGAATTCAGAGAGATGGAGAAAAAACTAAATTTGGAACAATTTATAGGTGTCAGGTATTGGCATTCGCGCACGCAGGCAGGCCACCGCATATGCAGCCTCGTGTAGGCGGCCTCTCCCTTGCGTATGTGAAGAGGAAGGGAAGCTAGGTGTATAGGGCCCTTAATCATAGATGTGGGCCACCCATTGCATATGCCGGACTGCACATATAGCCTACCCTTCGTGTACGCGAAGGGTAAGGTGACCTGCAACAACAACCAAGAACTAGCAGAAACCAAGTCCAAAAATTTACAGGATAGACTGTCGGGACTCATTTGGAACCCCGTGAACATGAACCAAATATGCTTCCCGACTGAAAACGACATTCTGGACTCAATAAAACTATCAAAATGGAAAACAGAGGTCGTCTTGATGAAATGTTGACCCAAGTCAACACTTTGCTAGTTTGCCTAAAAGTTACTGAAGTGCCAAGAATGAGTCTGAAAGCCTTGGAACCCAAACCAAAGTTCCCACTAGCCTAAAGTCAATGTTCTGAAGATAATAGCATTGATGGAATTTTCATCTGAGTCTGTTTACTCCGAATGTTGACCAAAGTTAACCCTTTTAACTTTAAGAGTTTCAAAATATGAAAACTCTTCTAAAATACAAACAAACAGCCGGGGAACCAAACCGTTAGTCCCAAAAAGTCATAAATGACATGTAGCCACTATGGGGGAAACTCAAAATGCTAAAAATGCACAAAAACTAAAAATAACCTGGAGGGTTATTACAACATCCTCTACTAAAAGAACTTTCATTCTCAAAAGATAAAAAATAGAAAGCATCTGAAAGCTTGAAAACGAAAGGATATTAGGTCTACATATCGATCTAGTATTCCCAAGGAGCCTCCTCGACCAGACAATGCCTCACGTAGCAATACCAAAGGAAAACTACTAAAACCTTGAACTATTACTGGCTGAACCATAATAGCAACAAACACTAACTCAAATACCAAATGATCAGTTAACTGAACTAAACCCACCGAATGATAAGAACTGGACTAGATGCACCGACACAACACAAATACCAAGAAAACTAAGGTGAACACCCCACAAAGCTAGTAACTAGGCTAACTCATAAAGGCACCCCCTTCACACTCTAACTCATGAATCCTTTGATCTGTACAACCCTTTTGCCTATACTGAATTGCATAGACCCCTTTTACAAATCATCCATAATCTTATCCATAAAGTCATGCAATGAGTCAGCCACCCAAGCTATTCTCGAAAACATCAATGAACCCAACAAAAACCTACACCTTCTACCATACGTAACTTCGAATGAGGTCACCTGCATGCTCAAACTCTATCCAGGCCACGCACTGGTCCTGCTAACCTCGAAAACCCATAACACCTACGCATAGCATATCCTCAAGAACTAGAGTATTCTTCTTTGACTGACCATCGACCTGCAAATGAACACCTATGCTAAGATCAACCTCGACTCCTAAACTCATCTGAATCAACCATCAAAAACTCAATTGCAACTGACGCACCGAGGTTGAAAATAATATGGATGAACACCCCGTGTCAAAGAACAATCTCCCAACTATAGACCAAAACTAACCTTATTTAACTGTACTAAGTCTGAACTAGCCAAAAGTGAGTGAACTAGAGAAGCCTACACGTGAAGACCCAAACAATATCCAATCTTTGCAAGGAGTATCGCAAGCCTACCACAAAGTCCATAGCTATCAAATAAACTCCAAATTATAAGAACACTGCCCTTGCTCCTATTTTAGAAAACACCATCTGGATCTAAGGTCACCTTACTAGCCTCACCACTTAAAAAGAAATTTGTCATGCCGCGAATACAAAGCCAAACTAACACGTAGGCTATGGAAAGGATACCTGAAGCCAAAGGTCACTTCTTAGCTACTAAAAAACTCATAAATTCTAAACTCACCATTTTCCAGCTCAAACCATCTACCCTACTGTACCAGCACGCAAACCACTAACTCTGAAAGCATCTCAATATACAAAAACTTTTGGCCCGCAGCTGGTAGAGCCAAATCAATGCTTAAATCCACATGGCTCGACCTTTAGAAACTTGTCCCAACCTCGTCAACCCCTCAAAAAAATAATGATGTAATGAATCACTCTAGTCATTGATGCTGCAACGAAAGAGAACCTTCTATGAGCCATCTGAAGTAACTTGCTAGATCCCCCAAGTCTGTAACCCAACTCCAAAGATTAATCGTGCGCCTCCATATGTCCTTGAGTAGCTTTAGATGTTATTGACAAACACACAAGGTAATCAAAACCAAATAGGTTGGGAACCTGAGGCTCCTTAAATTCACAGCCTGCACGGAACACCCCATAGAGACATACTAGATTTGGCAACCTCTCTCTCAGAATATTTTAAGGCAGTTTCTTTAGCTCCCACAACTCTGCTGGCATCACCTGATATGGCAGAGAAAGGAATAGGCTGAGTGCCCAACTCAACATGATGCCAAATTCAAAACTCAACCAGATAAAATACTAAGGAAAATAATGGAAATAATCTGAATACCTGCTAACCACCTAAACTGATCAAGTAAAGAAGGTTCACTCTAACCTTCTGAGTATAAACAAAACCATCTGATACTTACTTTCCTTCCCAACACCAAGCTCTCCTACAGAACAAAACTTTCCCTGGCAAGATATCGATTCCATACCATACCAACTGGAAGGTTCCAAGCATAAGCAAGATGAAAGTCTTAAAAAAGCCACCCCAAACCATTAGATAAGGAGACAACAATACGAGGACTAGAACTATGGCGAAAAACCACCAATTAGCATAACAGGGCCTACCCACGTGTCATCCCTTAAGATAGTCCCCTCCGAAGGCTGATAAACTTGATCCACTACTAAAAGAACTCACCTATGGGGTAGCTATATGCATAAGCACTACAACACTCCTATCGCACATCCAGACGAGAAACAAGTAGGAAGATATATATATATAAAATACTGACCCCCAAAGTAAATAATATAACAACTAGCTGATGATTAATGAAGATTGTACCTGTAGTGACGACATCTGGAGCCTCCACCTCTGACCTACCAGGAAAGGCATAGAACTTTCTGCATCCACCCCTGTACTGAGTAGTCAGTGTTGAAGGTTCGTACATCCCACACTAGGGACACTCTCTTGAAAGGTGGCCAACCACTTCACAATCATAAAAACCCTAAAAAGTCCTTCTCTTATACAAAGTCCCTGGCAAATCGAGACATCCACCTAAACTAACTGGCTGAAAGTAACCTCTAGCCATCTAAGTACCACCCCTACTACCCTGCACACCACCTCTAGCAGGTGGAACTAGAGCTTGAAGAGAGTGAAACTCTCAGAACCTAGGGCAAGCCCTGGAAAAATGCCTCGAGTCACTGCATACGTAGAAACCTTTACCAGCTGAACTATATTGGCCACCACAACCTAAATACCCAAAATAAAAACCTTGCGAAGTCTGACCTGATCCCTATGGTGCCACCTGAATTGGCCTGCTAGACTAAGAGTAGTGAAACTAACTTATGCTAGAGAATCCCATACCTTAGGACTCAAAACTATGGAAACTGCCTTTACATTGATGCCTCTTACCAATACCTCCATATGCTTTATGAAATAACTACTCTATAGACCATGCATGATCAACCACCTAAAGAAAAGTAGTCCCAACTATCACCAAGTACTCTATCACCAAATAGAGCAGTGAAATCAACCAACTAATAAAACCCTGCACTCTCTAAAACTCTATAGGCATAGTCCTAGTAGTGCACCTAGTCATCTCATAAAACTTCACCTCATACTCCAAAACAGAAATAGAACTCTATTGGAGACCTAAAACCTCAACCCTAGCCGTAGCACCGCTTAATGAACCTATTACTTCCCCTACTTATGATGTACCCTCCATAAGACTATGAGTCCTAGCCATGGTGTCCTGAAAAACTGAGGTGGCTATGAATCCTACCGAAGGCTAGGTTGGCCTTAAACCCCCTTGCTTAAATGGTAAACTCTCAATCTAGATCCTTAGCGCTAGAGAAAGCATTATAGCATCATGCGCAGGAGCCTCGTCATCACTCGCTGTCGTACTTGTCCTAAGCATCTAAGAAAGAATGGAACAAATAAGGTTTA